>JAAQRM010000389.1:0-98170 GCA_013396095.1 Fusarium sp. NRRL 52700 | reverse complement strand
TTCTTCACACCTCAATGATACTCTAGAGTCGCAGGCGGATCTGACCGAGCAGGCATCTGGCTGTCAAGTCCGACCATGGGGTGGGCTTGTCTTTTCCCGTAGTGGTTATAGATGCAGATACAGGCAGCTCAGGGTTTTTTCTATTTTTTTTTCTTTTTCTTTTTCTTTCCCGTTTTGGTCGAGGATATTTGTGTCCGTTACAGAATTCGAAAAACTCCGAGACCAGGGACGGTAATAATCAATCATTGATTCGTACGTACGGTACGCTCATAATCAAAGAGTCAACTTGTACGTATATAGTACATAGTATACGGGCATGTATTGGATGTCTTGTCTGGGATGTCACTTCAGTTCTGTTCTAGCTGCGGCCATAAGCAAGCATGTCTTGCTCTTTTCCCTGCATGGTGGATGTCTCTTCCACAAGGCTCCACTCCACTAGGTTCCTAGGTAGGTACCTAGGTATACATGATCTATCACTAACAAAGCATCAAACACCAGCAAAACTGCGAAATCCACGCTGCCGCCCTGTTAATTATTTCCATGCGCACAGCTCGACATGCTGCCATAGGCAGTCGAGCCTTCTATTTTCCCTTTTAGCTACTAGACGCAGTGCAGTACTGTACATAACTATTCACCCAGCACTTTTATGTGCTGCCATCGTTTCTTCTGATCTATCATACTTGTAGGTCCTCCTCAAGTTGTTGGCTGGCACACAAATTTGATTCATCATAAACCATCCCGTGACTCGTTTTAGACGCACCGCCTCATTGCTCTTGTCTCCCTTTAGTCGGCCTCGAGAATATGCTAGGTCTTTGTTCGTGCGTTTGTTAACCTTGTTAGCTCACAATCTTCTTGCTCTCTTACTCTCCTCTCACCGGCTTCGTGGGTCCTCTCTTTTCTTTTCTTTTCTTTTTTTATTAGATGTGATATATCATGTTTTGCCCACTTCCATTTCGACGCCATTTTTCACCAGCAAATAAACCGAGCATGGCCTCCACTCGAAATACTTTTCAGTGGCTTGGGGGTTCCTGTGGGCTCGAGACAACAATGACACCCATACCGAAGTATACATCAGTAGGAATCACGCTGCAAGTCACTGTGATAATTATACCTCACTACAGGTACTTCCAGGGCGTAACCTTTTACGCCTCAAATGTCATGTTCGTTCAACTCCCGGTCTCGTAATGAATGCACTAGATCAGCATAGGTACCAAGAATATTTGAATGTCCTATCCAACTGCCCCTATTCGTCACTCTGAGAAAAAGCAACCTTTCGACAGCTCATTTCATCCCGACTCAAGACATGATTGACAATCCTTACACCGAGAAGTGGCTTGAAATCGGGAATATCGATTTTCTCAGCCTTTGAATCAGGCATCGTCATGTCACACAACAAGGTCAAAAATCCCTCCGACTCGAGTAAAACACGGCTTGTCCGCCTCCCTCGCCTGGCCTTGGACTGTTCGTCACTTATCATATTATCCCTGCTTCCTCTTCTCGACTTGAAGCTAAAAAGGCTTCTATTGTGGATCTAAAGACTCACACTTGCACAGACCGATGGTTGTCAAGTCTGTTGCGGCTTGTGATATTGGCTAGGCAGCGATCGAGCTCGATATTCTATCTCGCAATGACCGGTGGTCCCCCAATCCATTTGACTGGGCGCTCCGAAACATCAGGATGCATGTTGATTGTCACGTTAAACTTCCACCTATAGCCTGCGGCTACAAGTTCATCCCGTTGGATCTGACACCAATTAACCATCAGCATGCTCAAGAGCGTTCTTTTCTTCACTGACCGCTACTTGGATATCTGCTTCTGTTCTTCACTCTACCTCTCCATGCAAGTTCCCGTGTCTGTCATCATCTAACATGTCTCATTTGGTTGACTGTGAATTCATATACCCTCTGCTTTTAATTTCACCCTCTGTCCGTGCCGTCCCTTTCAGTGTCATATAGCAAACCTATCACATCCCTCTACAGCTTGTTCACAAGTCCTCGCGAAGACTTGAGCTGAACCATCTTGTCAAGAGCTTCGTCAATAGGAACCAGCTCACCCTTTGCCTGGGTGGCCTGGTCGTCTCGGTTACGGATGTTGAGGGTGCGTGAGCTGGCCTCCTCGGCACCGACAACTATACAATCTGGTTAGCTATTGGCCTTGAAACAGGGCTGATTCGATTCCAGACTCACCAAAGATAAAGTTGTACTGCTCCAGCTGACCGGTGCGGATCTTCTTCTGGAAAGTGTTGCTGCTCAGATCCACATCACTGTGAAGCCCCTTTGCTCGGAAGATCTGCTGGACCTCCTTGGCGTAGTCGTTGGCAGCAGGCATGACAGGTACAACCAAGACCTGTCGGGGGCTGAGCCAGAATGGCCACTTGCCGCCAAAGTGCTCGGTCAGAATACCAAACATTCGCTCGAAGCTGCCTAGAACAGCTCGGTGAATCATGACTGGTCGTGCGTATCCGGCAGGGAGATCATCCTCCGGGTTGCTACCATCACTGACCCCGGTCTCGCCCTTGTTGGCGACATATCGAAGCTTGAATCGCCGAGGCAGGTTGAAGTCGAGCTGCATAGTACCGCACTGGTGCTCACGCTTCAGAGCATCGAACAGAGCGATATCGATTTTGGGTCCATAGAAAGCACCATCACCGGGGTTAAACTCCCACTTAGCACCCGTCTTCTCGGAGAATGAGTTGAGAGCCTCTTCAAGCTTCTTCTCGGCGGAGTCCCAGGTAGCAATGTCACCGACGTACTTCTCGGGTCGGGTGGACAGCTTAAGCTTGAATGTGAAGCCAAAGATACCGTAGACACTGCTCAAAAAGTCGAAAGCAGATTCAATTTCCTCTCGGATCTAGAGCACATTATTAGAAGCATGAGCCAGTTAGTAGTAGCCATCATACCTGATCCACGGTACAGAAGATGTGAGCATCGTCCTGTTGAAAACGACGGACTCGAGTAAGGCCTGAAAGAGCCCCGGAGAACTCGTTTCGGTGCAAAACGCCGAAATCGGCCATCCTCCAGGGGAGGTCCTTATAAGTGACATCAGAGTGGGCAAAGATCTTGCAGTGTCCAGGGCAGTTCATGGGCTTCAGCCCAAACTTCTCCTTCTCAACCTCGAAGGTGAACATGTTCTCCTCGTAGTGGCCCCAGTGACCTGATGTCTTCCACAAATCCGCCTTGTACATGTTTGGAGACATAACCTCGTCGAATTCACGTTTTTGGTACTCTCCTTTGATAAGCTCCATCAAGGCATTGTAGATGCGCACACCGTGTGGTAGGAAGAAAGCAGATCCAGGAGACGCCTCGTCGAAGAAGAAGAGCTTTTGATCAGTACCGATCTTTCGGTGATTGCGCTTGGCAGCCTCGGCCAGGAAGTGCTTATACTCTTCAAGAGCCTTCTTGTCGGGGAACGAGATACCAGCAATACGCTGGACAGACTCGTTGTTGCTGTCACCAAGCCAGTAGGCAGCTGAATTCTGTTGAACATCAGCTCGAGCCCGTCGCATCAAGATTGGGAGTTGTATATATCATATTGACATACCCTGAGAACGGAAAAGGCCTTGATGTTGCCAGTGGTGGGGACGTGAGGTCCTCGGCACAGATCAATCAGGGGACCGCATCTGTACACAGTACTCTTGGTGCCATCGGGAACACGCTGTTGAATGAAATACTCCTTGTACTTGCTGTACTTGAACATCTCAAGGAGCTCGTCCTTGGTCATTTCCAGACGCTCGAAAGGCTGCTTCTGTTTAACAATGTTGTTGGAGAGCTGCTCAAGGGCCTTCTTATCCTCATCAGTGACGACTTGCCTAGGGCTTATGTCAGTAAAGTCTCCGGCAAATTATTCCAAGTCTTTCTACGCACTCTCCCATGTTGGCCATATCGTAGTAGAATCCAGGGGGGTCCTCAGTAGGGGGACCGTTGCACAGATAACAGCCAAAGCGTTTTTCGGCGGCCTCTCCAAGAATATGGGCCGAAGAGTGCCAGAAGACCTTCTTCCCTTCGGTGTGTTCAAAGTCAAGGAGCTCGAGCTTGCAGCTCTTCTCGAGCGGTCGGGTCAGATCCCACAACTCACCGTCAACTCTGGAGATGACAGTGCGCTCGAAAAGAGACTTGGAGATGCCCTTGGCGATAGCGCCAGGGGTGGTCTCCCAGGAAGTGCCCTTCTCCTCTTTACCATTGGGAAGCGAGATGGTGATTTCCTCGCGAGGTTTGGCTATGGTTCTTGTCAGTCGATTCGAGTGGGGGGGGGGGGGGGGGTTATGTCACCCACCAGCGATTTCGGCGTCCTGTCGGGCCTTGATCTTATCGAAGAGATCGAGTCGGTGCTGGATGAACTCGGGGGTCTCGGGGAGCTATCGCACACAGTTAGCAGGTTCCAACACAGCGTCATGATGCCCTGCGATGTGTCATCATGTACACCGCAGTTCAAGAAAGGGACACCAACTTCGAGGCTAGCAGACTTTCCACCCTTGGCGGACTTATCCTTGGGTTGCTTCTCCTTGGACTGCTTAGCAGGACGAGAAGGCAAAGTCTTCTCGGACACGCCCTCGGCCGCCTTGGCAGCATCAGCTTGATCGGACGACATGTTGAGAACTCTCGCGCGGATGTTGAAGAATTGGTGGGAGGAGTTGGGTACTTGAAAGTGGTCTTGTCTTGTTGATGGCGGGGCACAAGGGGCATTAAACACGAAGGTGGGGTTAGAATTGAGTCACTGCGAATTTGGCAGGGGCACGGTAATAGTACCGTTTGGGCATAAGGTAGTAGGTGTTAAGAGGTATAGATAGGTAACCTTAATAACTTGCCTCAATATCAAATAGTGATGCCATTGATGTATCAATTATTCTAGGTATCCAAGTTCAAAATACTGGGATGTTCACTGTATTTTGGTATGACCTAATAATTTTGGTTTCTCTCAATAGTCACATACCGAAAACCGAAGCCCAGTCTATTCATCTCCATTAGCTCACTCACACGACACTCGGACAGTAGAGTCAGACCGAACAATATATGCCTTGTAATGGAACTCATGATGACCAACGCAGAGGGAGTCGATCCAGTTCCGACGTCGCAGGTTTTCGACCCAGTCACAAGAATCATCAACAAGAATCATCAACAAGAATCATCAACAAGAATCCTATCTTGGGTAAATCAGGGGTATCAAGCTACTAATCTTCCAACGCAGAAATGCGTAACGCCATGCCATCCCGTTTCCATGTCATGAAACATGCCAAAACTGCATCCATAAACAAGAACAAAACAGACATTATTCAAAGTCCATAGCGGGTGACACACTCTTCCTTGTGCGCCTCCAAACAATCTAGGGCGCAGACTCTTGTTCCGCACTTCATACACCTCACACGTCCCCAATACCCGCAGACCTCACAGAACGACCTAACGGGATATCTGTTGTCTCGATGGCCCGTCACTTCGCCATAGTTCAAGGGAGGGTGGGAAAGGAGCCTGCGCAGCTCCTCATCGGATGGCATGTCGGGAACACGCGACACAAGTAAAGGATCGTTGTCGCCAGGGTGGCTCGGTGGTGAAGGTCTCGATGATTCAGGAAGAACAGTCGGAGCGTCGGCGTCGACCATCACTATGTCTTCTTCTTGCAGTAGTTTGGAGGATGAGGGAGTCTCTCTTCGACTATTCGATGACCGTTTGTTGTTTGCGCCAAAGGCAGAGGACCGAGAGTTCGTAGGGTTGGCCTCTGCAAGTGCCTGCATCGCGAGGAAATCGTCGAAATGGTTCCCGAATGTCTTCTGCGACTGCAAAATCTTGCGAACATTAGGTGTGTGTTTTCCTTGCGCTGCCAGAAGTCAATCTCCCGTCTTTCACAAATGCTGAGGTCTCGCGCATACTTCTTCCGCTCTTGACTGGCAACGGTATTGTGTTATCCTTTCCACCATCTTTATCCAAAGCCTCGGCCTCCTTTCGAATTTTATTATCTTGTCGAGCCGTCAAATCGCTATATGTAAGACCAGGAACATTCCTGGCGCGCTTCCTGTTGGTTGGCGCTGTCGGGCGACTGATTGTATTGTCGGGGACATAAGCCCAGCCTGGCGCCGAGGTTGTCTTTGCGCTGGCAAGCTCAATGACCCCGAAATTGTTCATCGTTGTTTATAATTCAGAATTCTTAAAAGAGGGAAAACAAGAATAAGGTATGGCCAAGGGAGACAGTCAGTACCTATCAAGAACCTCCATAGAAAATCCACAGTAAACCGCTGGTCTTGTGACGTAGCCAATCACGAGCCAGAAAGCTCGACAAGCACAGAATATTCCGAGCACCCGGCTCCGATAGTAGCTCTGCCGTAACTGTACCTCTGACGTCCATCGCCATCGAGACCTACTTACATACCTATTGCTCCCGCGAGATAAACACCGCACAATCCGACATCCACCATTGAAATCGCAGCAATGTCTTTCGCCTCAAGAGCCCTGTTCTCCAGCAGCCGCGCACTGGCTACCCGATCCTTCAGCACATCTGCCCGACGGATGGCCGATTCGCCTCTTCCTGCCAGGAAACCTCTGGGAGCTTTCCGAGGAGGGTTAGTGATGACAGAAACACTCATTCGACGGAAATAATGTTGTTGACTTTGATAACAGTCTTTTCGGCTTCCTTCTCGGTAGCTTTCTCGCTGGCAGCGCCTCCTACAGCTATCTCCTCAAGGAGTACAAGATCGCCAACGACCTGTTGACTGAGGATATCTATGTGCGTAACAAATGAGATGAGGCAATTGATAAGAGAGCACCTCATCTAAGTTCCCTCCAATCTCAATCGCTTGACCAAGTGCTAACACTTTTCGACCAGACTCTTCAAGCTTCCGTTACCCGCCTGAGCAACCACGTCCAGGCTCTGGAGACCAGGACACAGGGCAAGAAATAGACGGGGAAAACAGGATAAAGACATAATTGTATAAAATAGTCGGAAACAGGGGTAAGACTGAGCTCTGGTGGGTCTCTGGTGGACGTGCTGAAATGAGGATGGCTCCCATCGCACTTCCTATTAGTGCTTGGGTTTGAGACTGACATCAGGGAGATTTGGGAGATTTGTACGATCATGTGCTATATTGCGAGCATAACTGCAAGCCCAATTCAGAAGATATCATGCGGTTTGTGCAAGAGAAACGTCAAAGTCACAGTGAAGTTGAGACGAGATAAAAATAGTACTCAAGTCATGAAATGGTCCCATTGCCACGAAAACTAAAACCTAGAGCGGTGCGATCAAATATGAGCGCCCAAAAGAACCCGCGCCCAAAAGAAAATCAGATATACCCCGTTTTGTGTACTATCGTTGTTGTTGACATCAGTTCTTTACAGCTCATCATGGACATCCTCCTCCTCGGCTTCCTTCTTCTCCTCACTGGCGGCGGGGGCGGCCTCCTCAGTACCCTCCTCCTTGACGGGGAGCTCGGCCTTGTACTTGCCGTTCTCCTTGATGAAGTTGGCGAGGTCCTCGACGGTGCGAGAGCCCTGGTAGGTGACGGGAGCGTCCTTAGCACCAGCGGCGTAGAGCTTGATGGTGGGGAAACCCTGGATCTCGTCGGGGACATCGTTCAGGGTAGCGTCAACCTTGGCAATGACAACCTTGTCCTTGAACTCGGAGGCGGCGAACTGAGAAGCAAGGTCATCGTACTTGGGTGCGAGAGCCTTGCAGTGACCGCACCAAGGAGCGTAGAACTCAATCAGGACATCCTTGGTGTCATCGAGGACGATGTCGTTGTAGCTCTTGGCAACGACAACGGTGACAGGGCCCTCCTGGGTCTCAGGAATGGGCTCAGACTTGATGCTGGGCTCAATCTTGCCAGCGGCGAAGTCCTCTACGAACTTGGCGATGTTATCATGTGTTATCTCCTTCTCCTGGTCAAAGGGGAACTTCTGGTTCTTGACAACCTCCTGGATGGCGAAAGAGGGGAACTTGTCAGCCTTGAGGTTCAGGTTACCAGCGTGAGCACCAAAGGCCTTGGCGTCAATTGTGGCGAAGTTGATCTTGCCCTTGAACTTCTCAGCGATGGGCTTGAGGGCATCACCAAGCTCCTTGCGCTCCTCAGAAGTCTCAGAGAAGATGTATGCGAGGGGAATGCCAGCGGACATATAGGTAGAGTAGGTCTCAGGGCCAACCTCGCCAACGAGAGGGGTGGCACAGGTAGTAATGAAAGAGACAATAGCATCCTCCTCGAACTTCTCGGTGAAGGTGTTCTTGCCCTCATCGAAAGACTTGTAGACAACCAGGGCGGGGGCCTTGACGCCCTCAGCCTCGGCAACAGCAGCGTCGTTGACGCCACCGAAGAGGTAGGTATCACGGAGACCCTCGGCGAGCTTGGAGAAGGTCTCATTAGAGCTCTTATCGTCGGCGTTGAGGTAGGCGACGACGACAACCTTGTCGGCGGTCTTGAACTCCTCGAGGGTGTCCTTTGTGAGAATGGAAACAGCGGGAAGGGACTGCTTGATCATGTAGGAAGTGATGCTGTCAAAAATCAGTCAGTCGAAATCTCGGCTGAACAGGACAGGTGTCGACTTACCCAGCAGCCTTGCGCTGGCCAGAGTAGGGAGTGACATTGTCAAGGCCACGGAAGACCTTGAGGGTGGGGTAACCCTCGACGCCCTGATCTTTGCAGAGGTCGGACTCCTCAGTGCAGTCAATCTTGGCGAGCTTGATGTTCTTCTCCTTGAGAGTTGTGGCGGCCTCCTCGTACTCGGGGGCGAGGGCCTTGCAGTGACCGCACCAGGGAGCAAAGACTGTAGAAAAGAGCTGTTAGCGGCGGATGGAGGGGAAGAGAGGCTTCAATGGGGCCTTACACTCAGCGAGGACGAGATTGTTGGACTTGACAAACTCCTCGAAGGTGTCCTTGGTCAGCTGGTGAACATCTGAGTCGGCAGCAGAGGCATAGGCAGCCAGAGCAGCCATGAAGCTGCAGGCAATCTTCTTGTGATGCATGATGGGCTGTCTTTTTTGATGGGGTATCCTATAAAACACAAAGAGAAGATTCCGCTGAACAGGACAGGGCAGGCGATATAAAGGAAGGAGGAGGAGGAAGATTTGAGTTGGGGAGTGGAGAGAAGATGGAGGAGAGTTTTGTAGTTGGAGCTTGAGGACAGGTAACGTACATCTACACCCACATCCACAGCCGCATGTACCGTACTGTAGAGAAAGCTACGGGAGGGTACAATGGTTTGAGAGGTTGGAGCCAACTAACGTCAGTCAACCCCACTCGGAGACAACTCCCGCTGAGTCTTGCGCGGGACAAAGGTGGAGGGACGAGGCATTGCCTGGGGGGTCCAACTTTCAATTGAACAAGTGTCCCTTTTGTTTGGTGGCACTGGGTTTCTCTAGGTCGATGATCAAGCACAAGCCCATACCGCCGGAGCACTCTAGACAGGCACGGCCCCTCCAAAGCGGCGGAAAGCTAGTGGGCTTCCTTGCCGGGCTCTAAGCCCTTTCAGGCCGTGGTGAGGGTCCGGCGCTGCTTGTCATTGGGCGAAGCTGCCCTGCAGGAAGCGCCAGAGCCCCTCAGCTGCTGTAGGGTCCCTGGGTCCATAGGGGCAGGAAAACCTATGGATCATCAAGAATTAGGCATTGAATGTTGGTTCAATGTAATACAGATATTTATAATCAGGTAACTTAGTAGTTGAAGGATCGTGCGTGAAACAGACTAGACATCTCACTATGCGATAGTACCTTTTCTTTGGCTTGCCATTATTTGTTATTGTTCATCATTCCCGTCAAAGTTGAAACTCTGATAAAGACGGATTAGGGAAGTGCAAAGAGAATTGCCGAATTAAGCTGCAATAAATACGGGGTTTGATGCTCCGAGAGGCTTGGAACCCCTGGCTAAATGAGATGACATTTGGAGTAACGATTACAGATCAGTATCTGTTCAATGTGGCAACAACACCTCTGTCTCAAGCCGAAAGGCCACGTCTCTGTGACAGCCTTAGTACCTAGGCCTACCTACCTCAGTACCTACTAGGTAGGTACTGACATCTACATGCTGCACACCCCAGCCTTGCCAATGTTGAACGTGACATCCAATGGATAGAGGGGCTGCTCACGTAGTTGAAATTAGATGAATGGCATTCCATGATCTGCTTATTGCTCGATAGTCTTTTCCACGAATTACCAATCCAGCCTTCAAACCATATTTTTTGGCCCAACTCTTCTTTTCCCTTCTGACGACCTCATTCGTGCCATTCATCCTCTGAATCCACCAAATTCTCTGCAGAATGAACCCCTCAATACTAATCTTGTATGTGCTCGAGTCAAGCATCGACAAGTGGCAATATGTGATCCTCGTGAGAAACCAAGACGTACCACAACAATGAGACGAACCATGCTCCCGTTTTACTCAGCTCATCGGCCCCACAGAAACGGTCAGTTTACGGCCCCACCATGATATTTCCGTTGTCACATACCGGATACCGGATACCTTAGTTCTCCCTTGCAGAGCAAGAAATGATACTGACTGAATCAGGGCGTCAAAATAGACTGACCCAAAGATTGATGATATACTAAGTCTTTTTGTCACTTAGATAAGACACCCCAAGTTTTCATGCCTCCCCTTTGCTCCCTGATTTATGAGTACACAATTATCAGCCTCTATGACTTGGCGGTGATAACCAGCCAATACACATGTAATGCTGATTGATAGGTACAGGTAGGTTTTTGGGTCCAAGTCAAGAAAGGTTCCAAGGAATCCCCAACTTTCAAAGTCGTATTCATGTTCAATTCAATGCTATCCTTCTATGGCCTGATAGTGCTCAGTCGTGTATCATTACATGTGTCTTCTACCTTACGTTTCTACTTGCTGTGAGGTCCTCGAGGTTTAGGTGGTGCACGGTGGTACTGAATTGGCCACTTGACGTCAACGTCCAGCTGATGAGCAGCACTGAGAACAAAGTCGGGCTCCCTGAGGAATTGTCTTGCAGCAAGCACAAGATCGGCCTTGGGATCCTCGTCTTCTTGGACGAGTGAACGAGCAAATGGACCGTCTGTAATGTAACCAACAGTTCCAATCAGAAGCTCTTTTCCATCAGCACGGACGGCATCGCGGATCTTGCCCGCGAGGTCGGTCTGGACGGTTCGATGGACCTTGATCTTTTGGGCCTTCAAGTTGCCTCCGCTGCTGATGTCTAGGACGTCAACTCCTGCGACAGGAAGCTGTTTTGCGAGCTGGATACTGCTCTCAAGATCCCAGGAAGGCTCGTTATTCCACTCCATCCACTCGGTAGCAGAGATCCGCACCCAGACAGACATCTGCTCGGGAACAACAGCCCGAATAGCTTCAACGATCTCGAAGAGGAGACGAGCACGGTTCTCAAAGCTACCTCCGTACTGGTCCGTTCGTCTCTGAGATCATGTCAGTTGATGAACTATTCTCAGCGAGTATCATACTACTTACGTTGGAGAGGGGCGACAGGAACTGGTGCAAGAGGTAACCGTGAGCCGCGTGGATCTCAATGACGTCAAATCCAGCCTTGACGGCTCTTGTAGCAGAGTCCTTCCATTTCCGCACAAGATGCTTGATCTCCTCAGTCGTCAGCTCGTGAGGTGTACCAAAGTCTTCAGCGAACGGGATAGCACTGGGTGCGACAATATCATCTGGCCAGCCGCTGACTTCTTTGGTAGCAAGTGCTTTATTTACAGTACCGCCGATCCAGGGCGCAACTGTGCTCGCTTTTCTGCCAGCCTGGATGATACGTTAGCTTGGGAACGTCGAGGCTTCTCCTGGAATAATGAACCGACATGAGCGAGTTGGATGGCAGCCTTGGTGTTTTGACTATGGATGAAGTCTGTGATACGCTTCAGAGGAGCGATTTGGCTATCCTCCCAGAGACCAGAGTCCTCAGGACTGATCCGACCACGAGGTTCAACGGCGGTGGCCTCGACAAAGACAAGGCCAGCGCCCTGAAGAGCGAACTGGCCAAGGTGAACAAGATGAAAATCTGTTAGATGGCCATCCTTGGCGGAGTAAGTACACATGGGAGAAACGACAAAGCGGTTCTGCAGCTCAACGCCACGAGTGCGGATAGGCTTGAACAGCGTCGGGGCCGAATCAGTCTTGAGCGGGGTTCCGGCCGGTGGCTCTTGGGCCGGGGTGAAGTAAGGAACCCCGGAAGCTGCCTTGTTCTCCATGCTTGTGTTGCCCATGGCTATACTGTGTACGTGTCCTTCAGGGGTAAGCTGAGCTGTCTAGGTTGGCAGGGTTGTCGACGCTGTGAGGATTTTATTTATGCTGAAGTCGGATCTGTTCAAGGCGCTCGACCTGGTTGCAGAATCATGCGTCGTGTTGATGCAATTCCACTGGATTCCAAGTATCCACCAAAACAACAGAGAATGATCACGGAATGTAGACTCAATCCTAGGGGCTTGTCTGTCTTTATATCTGAGTAGGTCGAGCGTGGGAAAACATGGTATTTATATTACCAAGACTGCCTTAATCATCTTTCCATTTGATCCGTGGTCACTCAATGTCGATCTTGTTTCGTGCCTAGCTCTCTATCATCAAGACGGTCATGGTTTGCTCAGCTAAGCGAACGATGACGTGCGAGCATAAATTTTCCAGCTTTACTAAAGCTATTGCAAGCATTATCGTTCCGTTGTTCAACTCGACATCCAGGCCTCGTTTCCCTCTTGGGGTTCTAGTGAGCAAACGCTGAATAATCAAAACAGTTAAGCCGAGCCCCTCCTCTGCGCCTTTGACTGATAGCGTTATCATTCCAAGGTCAAGTATTCAATTCTCCTGTGAGAGACACATTTACAAAGAACTACTGGTTAACACATGTACCCCCATCTCGGCATTAAGGGAAAAGAACAGACTACAAGGCTGCCCGAATCAAACAAATTGGGGTTATTCCTATCAAATACCTAGTAAGGCTTATCACAAGAAGTAAACGTCTCGATCTTTCGATCTCTCGTCTCTTCATGTCAATTTCAGTGCCGGAACTTGCTCTGAGTAATGCATATGTGGCAAATACTCATGATTGGTCTGTAGTCATTCATCTATTCTTTCCGTCCCTCGAGACTGGTATATTTGAGTAAGGTATGCATCTTGACTTTAAGTATATGAAGTAGAACACATATAACACACAGTATGGCATAGCCACGTAGCCCAAAGTCTTGACCCTGCATATGTGTTAACTTTCAGGGTTTTGGTATAATCATCAGATAAGAATCAGCAACACTGCTTTGAAAACAATCTAGAAAAAGTCAAATGCCTACAGTACTTGGTTATCTAGTGTAGCAGATGTAGGAACGGGCCCAACGATCATCAGACCCTTGAACAAGACGCCGTCATCGACCGTCGTGGCTACACCTGCGGCCCGGGCCGATCTCACTCAAACGATACATTACAGGCATCACACGTAGTACACTATAGCAGGGCCTAACACCAAGTGTGAAATTCTAAAGATTCCATCTTCTTATTTTGGTCTCTGCCGTATAAGACGGCAGACATCTTAGATCTATTGACATGCTCATGTTGGCAAGACTCTTGACATGGTCTATTCCTAGGCTGGCAATCGTGACCAGCACCCAAATAATCACAACCAAAACTCCGGATATCGCTCTTGTTCAAGTTCGCCGATGATATGATGACCAATTTCAGTCCTCGTATTGTTCCTTCAAAAGCTTCTCAAGCAGCTCTCCGCCATATTCCGACCATTTATTCCTGGTTTGTGGGTTTAAAGGTCCAGCGCTGGTTCTCAGTGCCCTGGGCGAAAGGAACACCGAGTTCAAATAGTCGGAGAACGACGTCGGAAAAGTCCTTGAAGAAGGCATCGTTATCCTTGGCGTACTTCTCGACCCAAGGCTTGAACTTCTTGTCCTCGATCAGGGCAATGTCACTAGGAAGCATCATCAGAGACTTGGTAGACTTGTCTTCGTACTGGGCGGGTCCATTCCACTTCTTCCACTGCCACTTCTCTTCGACAAGGAGGCGGAAGTAGTCGTTGGTCAGAACGGTAGGGGAGAAAGTCCAGGGACCCTCGTAGCCGGAACGGTCAGTGTGGCAGCGGCCCAGAGCGTGGGCGCCGGAAAGGGCGACAATCTCCTGGTCGTTGAAGCCCATACGGTAGAAAATGTCTCGGAGATGTCCAGAACGCTTCGAGGCGTCGGGAAGACGTCCGTCGGGTGTGCAACCAGAGACATCACGATCAGAGCGACCAGGTCGGTAAGGAATGGCAGGGCCCAGCATCTCCTGGATCGCGCAAACACCAGCAAGAATCCATAGATCAGAGTAGGTGATCCAAGGGAACTTCTCCTTCACGGGTTCGAGGAAGTTGCGGGCAGCAGCCAGGCCAGCATTGGCGCCGTGGTCAGCCTCAGGGGCGAATCGCATGGTGGCACCGTTGCTGCCACCAGTGCCAGTCTCCTTGTCGTAGGTACCGCTGGCGTGCCAAGCGAGACGTACGAGAACGGGGCCGTAGCTGCCGTCATCATAGTCATCCTTCTCCTCCAAGCGAGCAGCAATCTCGTTGTAAACCTTCTGATAGTCGTCCTTGGTGGGGTTGAAAACCTTCGGGGTAGCGGAAGAAGCACCGTTGGCGTAGAAGTAGTAACCAGCGCCACCAGCGACGGCGGCACCAGTCAACCACACCCAGGCGGAAGATGACTTCTGTGCGGGCTCAGAAGAATAGTATCGGCGACCCTGCTGGCGGATGACCTGTCTAGGAGCAATGGCGAAGCCGTTGCGAGTGGCGCGAGTGGCTGCGCGGGCGAAATGTCGGGTAACGGAGGCCATCTTGAAGAGCAAACGTTAGTAAGAAGTTGAAAGGATAGTTGAGTGTGCTTTTTATTGACGTTGCCAGAGGGGAGCAAGCTTGTCTTAATACTGTAGTGCAAGTTTGAGCATACCTTGGATGTGTAAGATTACAAAGTGGTAAGACGCTTTGGAAATGTGACTCCAAGGAACTGTAAAGAGAGGATGGAAGAGGAAGAAGATAAAGTCGAGACGAGAAGGGTCTGTGGCATCTATTAAGAAGGGAGGGAAGCCGAGGGCGGCACGGGGACCTGCCATGTCAGTGCCAGAAAGTCAGGCAGTCCCGACCCTGACTGATAACCTCTGCCGGGAACACGATTCATGGAGGGGTTGCCGAACGGGGCAAGCAGCTTCTGTCTCGAGCCCTTTCCATTTTCGTTCCGGAGTGTTTCGATCTTTGATATGTCCGTGATCCGGGATCAGGGAGGCCAATGATATTCAATGAGGTACAGGTTCGAGGGCCTCTGCCTTCAGAGTACACTGCCATCAATGTACAAGGAATTGATTCCTAACATGACCCTCAACTTCCCCAGGTACTCTCGCCTCGGAGCTGTACCCGGCTTCATGAACCGGCGCGATTATTGAAATTGAACACCAACAATTGGCTAATTTGATATCTCAGCCCCATTTCTTTTATCAAACCTGGCGGGGATGACGCTCTTATGGATCGGGTGGAGTCGGTGGAGATCCTTGGTAATGAAGATTCTCTCGCCTCTGAGAGGTTGCTAATACTTGAGGCCTGTCGAGGGACAGCAGGGGTCACTCTTTGAAGCATTCACTGTTGTGCCCGCTTATGATTTAGTAAACCCTTCGCCATGAGGCTCATGAGACAAGTCGTCTAAAACGGCTTCCATATGTCAGGCCAAAAGGGGACACCCTCTCGGCTGTGAACCACGAGGCGACCAACCATCAGAGTTCAACTAGTGGAATTTGGAGAGACAAGAGAAATTTTCTGATGGATTGGGACCCTGAAAGTAACCCTCCATTACAGAATCCCAACGACTCATCAGCTAAAGCGCGGAGATCGTCAGTCAGCACGGCGTGGCACCGAACCGAAACGGGACGCCTGTCTCCCCATTGTTTCAACATCAATTATAACACACAGGATAACATCAGAAGGTCGTTATGGTGCAATACCTTTCTTTTGATTGGATTGTCTCCCTAAATGAAATCTGTGATGTCCGAAGAAGATTTGTCATATGTTGCTTGAAGGTATAACAAGCGCAGCAACGTCCTCCACAAGCGGGTACTTATGGAATCTTTTCTCGACAACAGGGGTAGGGTCTAGGTACCCCAAAGATTCCAAATCGCTTCTCGCATGTGATTTCGTCATATCAGCAAATTGCAATATTATTCTGGACTATGTAGCCTTGACAACCACCACTTTTATGCTACAGTCAGATTCTCATACAGCAGCACATGTCTAATCACACGAATACGTCCTCTACTCTCCAAGGATTCATCTGCAAACTTCCCGTTTTCTTAGACTTGCAGACTCTGTGCCTCATTAAGTAGATCAGTAGGTAGACATCGTTGTAATCTCTCCGACAATCCTCCGGTGGAGACAGAACATCTCTCTTCAAGCGAGTGAGTGTTGTCAATGGCCTCTGCTAATAAGAAGCTAATGCAAGTGCTCGCTACCCCACAAGATCTGGTACCAGACACCAGTTTAATGTTCCACTCATCAGCAGCTTCATGCTCAAGGATATATATAGATCTCGTCTACAACTTGTGACATGTCGTCAAGAAGAATTCTCTGCCCGTCAAATTAAGGCAACTTCCAACTTTCAAGACTCAGCAATATGCTGAATAGCCATACCTTATCCTCCAGGTTCATCCAAGCCACATCTGCTATTGTATATGCAGGGACGCCGTTTCGTTTATAGTACAACTCGAGTGCCCACACTTGATTAAGTCCTCCTGGATACCAGCGCCTCGAACACCTTTCACGTCCAGTTCAGTCCATCATGTTTTTCATCCTCAGTTGAAGTCTGCGTTGCCCTGCGCATCAGCGTCTGGTTCACCGTGAGTCTTGTAGAAGTGAGAGTATTGGGCCTCGGCCCTCTGCTTGCTGGCCTCGTCCAGTTCTCCCTTTGCAGCCCCGTTCTCCTTGCCGCTGCCAGTAGAGAGTTTAGCTACCGATGATGGCCTTTAGATTGTTAACTAGTGTTCAATAGTATCCAAAAACATATCAACATACCCAAAGATTTCTCTGTCGATTTGCAAGAATACCTTCATGGCATCCTTGCTGCCTCTCTCGACCAAGTACGTGAGATATACTTGGGTCAAATCCTTCTTTACTGATGGGGAGAGTCGGCTTCGTTCTCGAAGCTCGTCGAACACTTTCTTCATACGCTCGCTGTGTTGAGCTTCATTCTCGGAGCTCGTTGGCTGATCCAACTCAAAGTTGAACCACCGATCCCAGAATAACCTGCTGTCCGCACACCACTGTACGTTCTTCATAAAAACCCCGCGAGCCTCTTCCACTGAGCCCTTGGCTTTCAAGAGCAACAGCGCCCATTCTGCAACCAGGGCGGCCTTGGTGTACACGTCTACCGTAGCAGAGTCGATGTGGTCCTTGAATACCTGAATAGCAGCATCAAGGCCATTCTGTCGTCGCTGAACATTGGCCCACGACACAATGACCTCGACACAGTCTGGCAGCCTCAGGAGGATTGCCTCGTGGATGTCAAGAGCAACGTCGACTCGGCCAGTACTTTCTTCGAAATAAGCCCATTGCAGTCTAATGCCTGGTCGACTAACAGGTACAAACATCGTGGAAGCACGTGCATAGATGTTGCGAACTTCCTCTTGCTTGCCTTCCTGGCCACTCATCCACCGGGCATATCGGAACCAGAGGTCATCGTAATAGGCGCATGTGACAAGGCATCGCTCATACAAAGCGACGGTTCGTGTAAAATCACCTTCGGCTTCCTCGAAATCCAGATATTTGCGCCAGTTTACCAAATCCTTGTGTTCCAAAGCCGTAACGTGAAAGTAGGGTCTTTTAATCTCCGATTCGTAGGTCCAGCGCTTCGATACCTCAGTTTGCGTCGCGGTGAAAATCTCGTAGTACATGGCATCAATCTTTGCACGAACATCGCGATCAATCTCCAGCTCAGCCTTAGGACCGCCGCCATAAGCAATTGCTTCAGCCTCAACCTCCGCCCTGAAACGTGAGAGATCCTCGGCAGACACCACGTCTGTGATGGGTTGATTGTGCGATAGCGATCGAAACCTCTCGTAGTAACGTGCATACTGGTGCATTGGTATGCGAATGATTCGTGCATGGATGGCGTAGATTTTGTCTTGTGCTTCCTGGCGCTCCTCATACTCAATATACTTGTCCCAGAAAGGATGGGCAAGGAAATCGAGTCCCACAAAGGCTGATCCTCGCTCAAAGAGTCTAGAGGAAAAGGTTAGCAAGCGAGCTCATTGCGGAAGGGATAACTCAGGGGAAAGGGTGGAGAGGATTAATACAGAGGGGGAGATGGTTGTGCGAGTGGGTAGCAAAACCGATATCATGTTCTACCGAGCGAGTGCGGGTGACGTGTAACGCAGGGACGACTTTGGAGTTTAGAACGAGCACGGATTGAGCATCAACAGAGCCTGGCAAGGAGCGTGAGAAAGCGTCCCGGCTAAAGGGGCTATCGCAGGCATATCTCACCATCAGACACCTTTGATAGTAGAGTGTAGAGCCTTCGCGGATATGTCGACCGAGACCACTCAGGTCAAGCGGGAATACTGCGCCGGAAGGCATGTTAAGGGAAGGGGAAGGAAACCATCCAAATGGAACTTACTCTCTGACGAGGTGTGGGTCATGGGTTGTCTCCATCTTGAAGGAGCAGTAGTCCGTCCACAAGTCGACAGAATTGGTGATGCTTGCGCATCCTCTCTCGTATACCTATAACACCTTATCAGCCGTGTCGTAGGTAGCATCTGGAGCGTACTGACCATCTCAGCAGACTCAGGGCCGGCAATGTTGAATTCCATGTCGGCATATTTCTTCCAGTACCCAAAGAGCAGAGGAAATTTGATGAGGAATCTGTCGTAGGCATCGCGGAACGTCGCTAGTGCTTGAGGGCTTGAGTTGCGATTCAAGCCACCCTCCAACGTCTCGCAAGCCTTGATGAGGTTCTCCCAGTGCTCAAAGTTATCGGGGTCGGACTCCTGTTGTTGCACCAAACGGTCAGTGTTCAAGTTCGAGCTTATGAAGGAAGAGCATAAAGGCGGGAGCTTACCACCTCAGCATTGTGCTTGCGCACAGTTGCGTACTCCTCCTCGGAACCGAAATGACCGAAGTCGCTCATGATGTTAGAGTGTTTAGTGCTTCGTCTCCCAGAATCGCGTAGTTTAATTGATCTTAGGAAATTAGCGACAAATGCTTGATCTCGCGGTGCGGGTTTGAAGATGAGAGGTTTGTAGATAGGAGATGACGCTTGAGGCTCACGTCTGTCGCGAAAGGCAGGGGCTGGTAGTTTGCGCCGCAGAGCAGCTCTTTTTTTTCCAGGTACTTTCTGGGTTAGTCACTGGCCAAAGAACCTCCGATGCACGTGCTCACATCAAGACGCGCAAAATAGTCGTAAATTGGTGCTACCAGGGAATTTGATGCAAGCACGTCTGTACTTGTCCAGCAAGTCTCCACAATTGGCATGGGTCTTCAGATCCAGCCCGGGCCAACAATTTGCCGTTCTCAGGATGACTCAGCGTCAAGAAAGCTTGCAGATATTTTTGGCGAAGCGGTGCAGAAGAGTTCTTCTTTTTCTCTCTATCCTAAAATGGGCTTATGATGATTCTCACATAAACATATGATAGGAAGAGAATGAACGCTCTCTTTTAGAGAGCATGATCTCAATTTCGAATCTGAAGCTCCCTTGTCATTTTGTTTCTATTGTCCCGCAGCGGTCCCCGATTCTCGACAATATCATATATAATGTTGTGTTTCATGACAAGATTACATATCACGGATCTTGCACATGTCTTACGGGCCATCTTTTTCTTTTGGGATACCTCAAATCTTTACATCATCTTATGGTAATTTTTCAACGAGCTGGGCTGTCTGTTTGGGAATGTCCTTGCCTTGGTGTTTTTTGAATCTTTGGGCAGCTCTTCTCTCCAAGCCAGATTAAACACTTCGGCGGGTATATGCGAAGCTTTCTGGTCCTGCCAGAGTCTCGTAGTCAGATATGAAGTCTTGTTACCATCCTATGTCTTGCCAGAGGTTGATGTTCTGTTTTAACATTAATAGCAAAAAGTATATCAAATTTTAGGTATCACAGACCTACAGAGGTACTTGGCCTTAAACTCCCATGAAATAAAAGTAAATGCGCAAACTTCGCGCTCTATAGACTCCATCCAAGAGTCTCTCGCCCAGTGCATCATGGACGATCGGCCTGCATCATGATAATGATGTATTGTGTTCAAATGCTTCATGCCAAAGGTCGAAGATCCAATATTTGGCTGAGGGAGGTATTTGTAAATACCACTAGTGGGGTTTCGTCTACTGGCTACTAATTAGCAGTCAGGGGTCTCTCTCTCATCATGGTACCCCAGCTGAGAAACGTCATTTGTAGAGCGTCCAGTCCAATCCAGCGCCTCTGACATTTGTCTAACGCCCAAAGCTCAAAACTTCATCCAAACATTGGCTGAACCCTACAGAGCCCAACTACGTCCGCCCGAAAGTCTCCTGTCTTTAAATTTTATCTTACACTTCCAATCAACCATGAGTCAAATGAAATATTGATATCACTTAGCATTCGCAAGCGCAATCCTATCGTGGACACGTTGACCTTGCATCCTCTATACATTCCATGTTATCCTAGGTACTGAACAATACACGATGGAATATTCCTCAGGAGCCTACTCTTCCCAGGCTCCCTCTCCCGAAAAGTCATGCGAGCTCTACATACGCGACTATCCTCATCGATCCATCGCCATTGTTTCAACCTCACACACTCTGATTCTTCGATATACTACCTCCACCAGTGAAGCCATCGCCAATGGCTCGCTTACATCCTTAGCCGCATCTACGAGGAGCCGCGGAAACCCCGGCGAAGCCTTGGTATCGAAATGCATGGTCGAGTTCGCACCTGTGTCGAGGCATTTGCTGCAGGACTATCGCCGTCTGACACATCGACCGATATACGGGACACTGGGCTTGATCACAGTCAACAGCGAGGTCTTCCTATCTGTCATTACGCATGCGACACGTGCTGCCACCTTGCGGCCTGGCGAGACTGTTGAACGTATAAACGGAGTAGCGTTCTACTGCCTAAGTAGCGCGGACTACGACGATGTTGTTCCTCTCGAATCACTTGATCCGGAGTTTTCGGATTCTGCATCGGTACAATCTGGTCCCTATGGTCAAGGCCTCGGTCGAAGAGAAGTTGCCATGGAGCACCCATGTCATGAGCTTCGCAACCTACTAAGCAACGGAACATTTTACTACAGTACAGATTTCGATCTCACAAACCGGCTTCAAGACAGGTTCGTTATCACTTGACCCTCTACAGCTTTAGACTGACTGACAAGAAATAGATCAATCAATTCCAACTCGTTCGACATCGACAATTTTGACTATGGGTTTCTGTGGAACTCGTTCATGATCAGTCCTCTTGTCCAGTTTCGCTCCCGTCTCATGCCTAATGAACGAGCTGCACTTGATTCGTCACGGATACTGACATCAGCAATTCGTGGTTTTTGTAAAACCATGACAATTCCGCTAAGCTCTTCTCCCCTGAAGAATCCCAAGTCAGGAATGCCTTCTTTTATGACTCTCATATCTCGGCTATCCTGTCGCAGAGCTGGAACTCGCTTCAACTCACGAGGTATTGATGATGATGGGCATGTGGCAAACTTTGTTGAAACCGAAACCACTTTCTGGAGCCCGGCGGGAATCATATTCTCATATGCTCAAGTGCGCGGATCAGTACCCGTCTTTTGGGAGCAAGTCGCCGACCTTATACCAGGTCGGCAGAAGATCACAGTCACCAGATCTCCCGACGGGACGCAGCCGGCCTTCAACAAACATTTTGAGGAGCTCGAACAATTGTACGGAGCCGTCCATGTCATCAATCTTCTTAGTGAGACAAAGCCCGGCGAGGTTGAGCTCAGTACACTCTACCACAATGGTATTAAACACTGTCCACTAAGTCGTGCTGGCCCCGACGGATCTTCGGACCATGCTCTCTTGCGAGAAACCAATTACGATTTCCACGCAGAAACAAAAGGGCCAGCGGGATATGAGGCTGCCCGAGATATCCGCCGCTATATTGAGGACTCTACCGACGGTTTTGCATACTTTCTTGCGGAGGAGACAAGCGAACCGAGATACGACCGTGATGGCTCTGGGCAAGCTCGTATGGTGGTTGTGCTTCAACAGGAGGGTGTCTTCCGAACCAATTGTCTGGACTGTCTTGACCGGACTAATCTTGTGCAGACCATGATTTCACAGATGGCAGTTGAGGCCTTTCTTGGACAACGGGGTGAATTTGCTGCCTCTGATTTCTGGATGAGACATTCCAGTCTTTGGGCAGACAACGGCGACTCTTTGTCCAAAATCTATGCTGGGACTGGCGCGCTCAAGTCATCTTTTACGCGTCATGGAAAGATGTCTCTTGCTGGGGCTGTGGCTGACGTGCGAAAGTCTGTCCAACGTATCTATCACAACAACTTCCTCGACCCCTCTCGTCAAATCACCATTGATATGCTTTTGGGTCGCCTCGTTGGGCAAGCACCGGTCCTTCTGTTTGATCCCATCAGCGATTTCGTGTCAACAGAACTGTCCAAAAGGAGTAGCGAGTTCACTTCATACAATAGCATTACAATATGGGTTGGTACCTTCAACCTAAATGGCCGTACCGAAGGCGTTAATGATGATCTTGGCCCTTGGTTGTTCCCAGAGACTTTGGGAGATGTGCAACCGGACATTTATGTCGTTGGTTTTCAAGAAATTGTTGAGCTCAGTCCGCAGCAGATCATGAACAGTGACCCATCACGGAAGAACCTATGGGAGCAGGCCGTGAAGCACAATCTCAATCTTCGACAGAAGCGATTGGGGGGTGAGAGGTATGTGTTGTTACGGAGCGGACAGCTGGTTGGAGCAGCACTTTGCATTTTTGTAAAGACGCCCAGTCTGGCCAACATTAAGAACGTGGAGGGCAGCGTGAAAAAGACTGGCATGTCTGGCATGGCTGGAAACAAGGGTGCTGTGGCAATCCGATTCGACTATGCCAACACTCATATATGTTTTGTCACAGCACATCTGGCTGCTGGCTTTTCAAATTACGATGAACGCAATCGGGATTATGCAACAATTCATCACGGCTTACGATTCCAGCGGAATCGGGGGATCGATGATCATGGTAAGTACTCTTGGTACTGTGTTGGTTGAACTCACAAATGCTGACAAATACAGACGCCGTCATCTGGTTGGGCGACTTCAACTATCGCATTGGGCTCAACTCAGAAACTGCGCGTGCGTTGGTGAAGAAGCGTGACTTTGAGACGCTGTACGAGAATGATCAGCTCAATCTGCAGATGGTAGCTGGATTATCGTTCCCCTTTTATTCTGAAGCTCGCATCACGTTCCCTCCGACGTACAAGTTTGACATAGGAACCGATGACTATGATACCTCGTAAGTGCACTTTCATGTGTCGGTGCTTGTATTCACGAATTCTGACGAGACTACAGTGAGAAAGCTCGCATTCCTGCGTGGACGGATCGTATTCTCAGGAAGGGTTCAAACCTCAGACAGATCTTGTATAACTCGGCACCTCTCAAATTCTCAGATCACCGACCAGTCCACGCTGCCTTCGAATGCAGGGTGAGCATCGTGGATGAGCAGCTGCGAGAAAAGATCAGGGAGGAATTGTACCAACGCCGAAAGGCCGAAGTCGGAGACGCAACAGCTCATCTTGGCACCGGCGAGGACAGCGATGATGAAGATCTCATTGGCTACGATTCTATCGAGCCAGGGCTTCCTCCCGCAAGTTCGGATCGTCAGAAGTGGTGGCTCGACAACAAGCAGCCCGCTCGTGCCGCTGTGCCTGTGCCCAAACCTAGAAACGGGCAAGCCGTGGGGCTCAATCCCAATCGTCCTTCGAATCCTTTTGGTCTTACTGAAGAGCCGGACTGGATCTCTATTCCAAGATCGTCGTCAAAGGCATCTCTGTCCAGCATGTCGAGTTCGCCATTTGAAAAAGTCAACTTGCCCAACGTCATGGCATCAGGGTCGAGTTTTCAACCTCGAAAGCTGCCACCCCCATATGACCCATCAGCATTGCCAGCTAAGGTCGGGCGCATGAATCTTCTAGATGACCATGCTCCTATGGGCCATGTTGAGACGCCACCTCCGCCACCACCTCCGCGACGAGGAACATCAGGAGTAGCGGCAATGGGACAGACACCACCGAACAACGGGTTTGGTCTTGATAGGGTGCAGACTCAACCGCTACCTCCCCCTCTTCGACCTACGTCAGCAGCTTCTCATGCTTCCCAGTTCTCGCAGAACAGCAAGGCTGGGAAACCTGCGCCGCCAGTAGCAAAGAAGCCTTCACATCTGGCCACGACATCGCCAAGCTCAAGCCCAGCACTAAGCCAGAGTGCTATTGAAAACGACTTTCGGCCACCGCTGCCAACAAGGGCTCACACCGGAGGTCTTACGGGAAGTCCTCACTCACAGGGCACCGGAGCCACCTCACGGAAGCCCGTAGCACCTCCGAAGCCCGGCATGAACGGAACGGGTGCAAAACCGGCTGGCTCGATCGGAGCGGTAGGGCTGCCCAGTATGACGGGCGGAGTGCCATCTCGCCGGGCAGCACCGCCAGTACAGCCCAAGCCGCAGTTACCGCAACAGAACCAAAAGCAGCATCAACGGCAAGGATCTACGGATCTGTTGGGATCTCTGGGTGAGGGTCAAGAGGTAGGAGGGTGGGAAACGCTGAAACCGAGCACAAGAGCATAGGAATAGTGAATTTGGTTTGCAGGTATAGGTTAGTTTAGGTCTTGGATGCGAGGCGTTGGGAAGCGTTTTGATGGGCTTGAATCACTTGGGGAGGTGTGTCATGGGGACTTGGCTTGGGTTATGACTATGGTTATGCCTCTAGTATAAGAGTAAAAAGTACAGCAAACACGGCTTGCTTATCGTCTTGGAGATTCGCCAGCTGATGTTGTTATCTCTGGTCGTGTTTTATGTTTCACAGCGTGTGAGCCAGCAACTGAATCATGCGTCACCCAATTCGTCCAACCACGAGTCGGACAAGAAAAGCCCCTACCTGGATGGGAGTAGCGGCGTGTTTCTGCGGTGATTTTTACAGATCAGTATCGCCAAGTACGCATCTAATTTATTAATCAACTGTGCCTCTCGTCGGGTGATGCATTACTGTGGCGGCCACTTGTGAAATCCAAGATGTGTGAGAGGCGCGAGAGTGTAGTAGTCCTAGTAGGCGCTGTAAAATTGCTACCCTGGAGGGGCAATGGAGGTGGAGGGATTTATTGTATGTACAGTACCTAGGTACCTACCCACTGCACTACTACCTGTAGGTAGGTACTAAATCTAGGCCTCATGACCAGGCCCCACAGACGGAGACCTCCAATGAAAGAATTCTCGGTATCCAACGGGCGTGAAGGGGCTGATCCGATCTGATTGTTTTGTCAGAAATACTCTGCTGACTCTTTGGGCTGAACGTTACTGTAAGTTAACTGGTGCTGAGTTCGGCACGAACCTTTGGTCCCCGTCACCGACACTTTCGATGCTAGGTACAGCATCCACAGTTCAGTTGAGGTAAAGTATGTGCAGTACCATGCGCATTTGCATATAGTCGTAGTACACATAGGGGGAGGTGCATGCAGGACATTGCCGTAGATTACCGTTCACGCTGCACTCTTCTCTTCCCTGTCGTGAGCACGAGACCTTGGTTGTCCTTGGACGATCTAGACCAGCGTTGATCATTTAATGTATCAATCATATCACACCCTTGTATCTTCTTAACCTTGGGGGAAAAAACCACTCTCTTCCTTCGTCTGTTTGTCTTCTCTCCCTCCACCCTCTCTCTGATGCTCTCCTGGGATGCCCTCAATCCCCATTCTCAGTCGTCGATACCTCATTCATCAAAGAACAACCCCAACACAAGACCTCCAGCCATCTATCGCACCTAGATACCTATTCAACCTAATTCATTTTTGGCCCGCGCTCAGAAACCCGCCCCTCTCTCTCCCCCATCGAAGCCAAAGAGATCGTCCCCGGTCCGTGATTTCCTTAGCTCCAATCACTTGAACCGAACCTACCTTGCCTTGCCTTGCTTGACCTCGCCTTACCTCTCTTATTTCTAAACCTTGATCGCAATTTCTCCTTTCCCCCTCTCACAAACAGCACCTTCAGTCTGGGTTGTTTGCCTTTTCCTTTCTTGGTCATTTCCAACATCGTCACAGGCCATCGCAATTCAGCCTCTTCTGTCTGGTCTTGACTATTCGAGTCTTGGAGCCAGCACGCTCAGGCCCGTTGATAGTACGATTTCGTACGATCTGCACGAGTCATTGGCATACACGGATGAAATCGCTGGACGACGCGCAAAACAAAGATTGTCAATGAGCTACTGATTTCCTTTTTGACGTTCTCATCGTCCGCTTCTCGTCATCACCAACGGCAGGTCATTGATTTGATGGCAAGCTTCACAATTCCGACTGGCCTCGGACTAATATCACACAATACGCATTGGGCCTCATAATCCAACATCTATCTCCTTACGGTTTCCATTACCCAAGCACCACAACAAATCAATTAATTGCTTGCTCTTATCACCAAATCGCAAACCATCATCAGCTTCAAGAGTAACAGAACCAGCCATGGCCGATAATTCAGATCCCCGACTCAAGATCAACCCCCTCATGCCTCCTGCGAAGCAAGAGCGCATTCACATCTGGCGCACCGAAGTCGCTTCAGCCCTGCACCTCCCCACGGCCCCGTCACTATCATCATCACTGTCGTCTTCATCCGCCGCCACTCCAGACCCCGACCCTGATGCTTCGTTTGCCACACCCCCATCACCCGCTGGTTCCAAGTCACGAAGCTTGTGGAAGCGCATCAGCTGGCGCTTTGGACCCAAGAGACGCACCGCTGCCAATATGGCTGCTGCCGCCGCCGAGCTCCCCCCCGATGGCCGTACGGCTATGTACCGTGGACTTGAGAACAGGGTGGCTCGCGGAGACGATGCGAGGGAAGAAGAAGGCGGCATTCTGGAGAGAGATAGCGAAGAAGGAAATGGCTTGAAGGAGAAGCAAGAGAGGCTGGCTCGAGCAGCCAGGTTACTCAACCGTCACACCGAGGAACGGTGACAGCGTCGCCAATGGACTGACGCATCAGCACTCGCTACCAAGCAAGGGATGCGTCTGTCACGTTTGCTTACGAACGGCCCGGTGCCAGCAATGCATACATAGTTCTTAATAGGCAGCCGGGGCCATGTCGACATGTGTCATGATATAGCATTTATTCTTCATTAATCAATGTCATTAACAGACAATTCCACGTACCTAGACCAGCATGCACGTGTAAACCATATCTTTCTAATCTCAGGTACGAGAGACTATCACATTCGACACTTGTTCCACCCGACATTGACGTTCAACATATGCAGACTTCGGAAACCCCATAGCAGACGGTTCGCGAATGGAATGACGGAACACAGGCGCTGGGAAATGCAACAGTTCAACATCAGGAAAATGCCAGTAGAGAACAAAGGTCACCAGTACAGAACTCTGAGAGGGCTTCAGATCGGAAAAGCCAAGGGGCAGCTTATACCGCCACCTTTTTCTCGGTACCCGTGAACATGAATGTAGAGGGGTTTAATTTTGGGGGACAAGTCTTTGTTTAGAAACAACAGGAAACAATTCATCTCTCCATTGCCTCTCTTCAGGGGGGGTTACGTTTGAGAACGAACCAATAGACATGAACGGAAAACATAAAAGACGTAAGACAATTGGGGGCAAAGCGTTAACATGAGAAAGCCTTCTTCATGACGAGCCATCAAGACGGGCTAAGCCCTGTCCACGTTCTTAATGACCAACAAGACGGGGATTGAGAGATACACAAACGCTAGGTGCGGAAAAGTAGGCCAAAGGAAAAGGATGTGTGAAAAGGGGAGAAAACTTTGCGATTTATCTGCCAGGTAGAAAAGAGAGAGAAAAAAAGACAAATAGCCGTCATCACCGAGTGTTGGCGGATCGAATTTTCCCACTCCCTTCTTCCCTTCTTACTAGTCCGACGGACAAACAAGACGAAAGATTCTACGCCGTACACTCTCCCTTGCCAGAAACCAGACCCTTTGTGATTCCTTCCTCTCCATCGCCATGGAAAAAAGCAACGCACCGCGCAAAAAGAAGAAGCCTCGTACTAGCATCCAGCCCGCCCAAGACAGGCCCAGCTATCCGTGTGTCCGGGGGCAGACAAGTGTAACCGGGGCAAGAATACGTCTCAGTTCCTATATGCCGAGACGCATGTGGTATCGAGGGGGATTATTGACAGATTTAGGAGGCGGCAGCAGGCGCAGGCTCCTCAGCAGGGGCGGCGGCAGGCTCAGCGGGCTTGGCAGCCTCGCCCTCCTCCTTCTTGGGGGCATCGGCAGCACCAGCGGCCTCGCCCTCAGCGCTGTCGCTAGAAGTCCAGAGGGTGAGGTTGTCTCGGAGGAGCTGCATGATCAGGGTGCTGTCGCGGTAAGACTCCTCAGAGAGGGAGTCGAGCTCGGCAATAGCATCGTCGAAGGCCTGCTTCGCGAGGTGGCAAGCACGGTCGGGGGAGTTCAAGATCTCGTAGTAGAAGACGGAGAAGTTGAGAGCGAGACCGAGACGGATGGGGTGAGTGGGAGTGAGCTCAGTCTGGGCGACATCGGTAGCGCTCTGTGGTTGGGCAAAACTTGTCAGCGAGGGGCACCAGCGGCCCGGATCTTGCGGCATGTGACGGAGGTGGGGGGTAGTTGGGTGTTAATTTAGCCTTACCTTATAAGCATCGTGGGCAGCGGTAGCAGCACCCTTGCGCTTCTCACCGGAGGCAAATTCGGCGAGGTAACGGTGGTAGTCACCCTTCCTATTCATCAAAAAGAAACACAATCAGCTTCTCGATAACTAAGTTAAAAAAAAATGGAGTGCAATTTTCCCCTCCGCGGCGGTGGAAAAAGCACGCATAGAGCGAGATGGGTGTAGTGCTGCGAGAGCGAGCACAACAAGGGCGGAAAGACGAGGGGCCTCAGGCTAGAGGCGGGGAAGATAAAAACGCACATCTTGTGGTAGAAGACCTTGGACTCGCCGGTGGCGGCGTTGGGGATGAGGAAGTCATCGAGGACATCGAGAACATCCTGGCAGACCTTCTCGAGCTCGGTCTCGATCTTGTTGCGGTAGTCCTTGATGGTGGAGACGTGCTTGTCGGAGCCCTTAGATTCCTCCTTCTGCTCGATCGAGGAGATGATGCGCCACGAGGCACGTCGGGTGCCGACAACGTTCTTGTAGGCGACGCTGAGGAGGTTACGCTCGTCAACGGTGAGCTCTCCGCCCAGCTTAGCCACCTCCTTCATGTAGGTGACCATCTCATCGTAGCGCTCGGCCTGCTCGCAGAGGCGGGCCAGGAAGGTCTTGCTATAGTGAGATAACACGTACGATGTCAGCCATACGATGTCCTTCGAAGGGGGTTTGGATTCCTAAACGAGCTGGACGAGCCAAGGTATTGGCAGGGTGCCGATAGCGTCGGAAGAGATCCGAGAGGGGATGCTGTAGACAAACCTTTCACGCTATCACACCACGAGAGTCAGCATCAAGCATTTTGATTAGAGAGATGGGGATGAGGAGATGAGCAGGGAGGGAGAGGGGATCGAGGGACCACCACCCGATGGCAAGTTGACAGAGCCTGTAGACAATCGCAAGCAACATAGCTGAGAGTTGAAGGCCATGGACGAATCGTGAATTTCAAGGAGGAAACCTCATGGTGTTGTCACCGTTTGTCCATGTTGGGCTTCGATTGAGGGGTTGTGCGGCCTTCAGTGGGACAGGAGGCCGAGAGGGAAAAAGGGTAGAGCATCTCTAAGAAGTATAGAGAAAACTGGGAGGGAGAATACATACCTCGGTGGCCATTTTGGAAGATATTGGGAAATGTTTGATAAGAAGAAAGGAAGTTGAAGTAGGTAGTCGTGACAGGGAGACGAGAGGTTGAGTAAGAGATTGAATTTTTGAGGTTGAGAGTTGGAGGGCGCGTAGGGAGAGGGATGAGTAAAGGTAAGGTAAAGTAAGGTAAGGTAGAGAGACCAGTGACTGGATTGGACTGAGGTGTAGTTAGGCGGGTCAGGCGTTGGGTGAGCGAGGTACGTATTTTGCGCATTAGAATTGGATTTTGGCAGCGCCCGACGCCCTGTACTAATGAGATGGATGGGAGCCAGCCGAACAGGCAGCGGGCAGGCCCCCAGTGCGGGCAGCTCTCCATCGTTTCTAGGGGTGTACCGCCCAAGGAACAGCCTGGCCTGCCCAATCCCAGGCTGTTGGCCTCTGGGACTTTGACTCCCACTTCTTGGTAACTGTTTAACCCGCATATCTACATTAGTGCACTACAAACCCAGTCACCGCTCTAATGATGAATGGATCTCTTCAAGACAACCGACAGTACCGTTAACTGGAGAGAGAGGAGAAAATAAGGGAGCCGATATGATCTCCCCGTTTAGTGGAACATGTCCCCGTTGAAAAGTCCAGACGGAACCCGGTGCGCCATAGCTGCCCGCCTCATCTAAATTGCAGTGCATCCAATACTGAAGGTAAGGTCCGGGTAGTTTGGAGCAACCTGAGCCCAGTGTCCGCAGTCTCTGAGGCTGCGGAGCTGGTGTGCTAAGTTGGTAGAAACCCAAGGAACCTGGGCTTTGTCCTGGCTGGCTGGCCCCAGGCTGCCATGCCATGCCATCCATGCCGGATGTAAACAATGCACAGGTAGCCACGTGAGCATAAAAAAAAAGTGACGACAGAGATGAGCCCCCCTTCCATTGACTTCACCCCTCTTCCACCAAACGAAACAGTTTTCAGGCCGTTGTTTGATGCTTGGTGCTCATTAGCCCTGGCAGTTGACGCCAATCTCTCTCTCCTCCAGTTCATTCACGCGCCTGTGCAGATAGACCCCTTTACGTTGGTTCACATGGGATGGTGCTGATATGCACGTGCTAATGTCTCCTTTCTGGCAAGCTGCTTGTTTCTAACAGAAATCACACAATGCTTGTTGTCTCTGCATCATAATAGGATCAGCCTCATTGGGGCTGATGAGACGGCTTCTATTGGGCCCTTGTCCCTGGTTATCTCCAGGCCCGACACGGACGGCAGCTCGCATCTCACACACGAAGCATGGCTGAAAGTCTGAGATCTGAGAGGCTTTTGACCAGTGATGATCTGTTGATGTCTGCCTGTGACTGCCACTACCGCCAGAAGGCACATGAGAGTCTACCATTCATACGCCTCCATCCATATTAGACTTACAGAGCTTACCAGCACATGACAACTCTATTTTGCTGGATTACACTCATTACAGGCCGTGAGAGCTTCACAAGAGATGAACTCATTTCCTGGGATCGTCCGTTGTATTAACCGCCCACTCCAGCGTCGGTACAGCCTGGATTCTGAGACCCTGATCCTGATTCTGAGACGCCTGTTGCGATGTACGTATCAAGCCAAGACCAAAACCACTATCTGAAACCTGGATCAAGATTTCTTACACAATCTAGACAATCCATCCACAACTCTCGCACTCGTGTCCATCAAGAAACAGAACCCCATCTATGGAGATCACAGTAGAGTAGTATGCACTCTTTGCTGGCCTGGCTGGGCTGCATCAAATCTCAAGATCTGCTGCCCATCTCGCTTTGAACTGGTCAAATCCCTGTCTTGTGACTTGACACTTGACATTCTCATTCCGCTTGCTTGCAACCCCTCCATGTCATATCGCACGCCTCGATTTGTCCATCCTTGGCCAGGAATCCCGCGAACCTGGGTGCGGGAACTGTTTAGCTGGTCAAAGTTCGGTGATATCATGCTCGTTTCAAGAATTTCCACTTCATCATCGCACTGTAGCTGTCAAGTTCAACTCACTTGTGCGTTGTATCGTCTTGTTTCTAACCAGCCCTGGCCGACTTCCATGTAGCCCTTCTTTTTGCAATCTGGAGCCTATATGTAAATAGCTGCTCTGTCGCTCATCAAACCCCTGTTCGACTAAATCACTTCTCTGATCCCACGGACCCATCTGCAATCATCCGAAGCCCACGTTCCACCAGAGCCGTGGAATCCGGGTTTGCCTCACACAATACAGACAGCTCAGCAGCAGGAATGTGGTATTCTCCTTTCTTATCATAGGTATTGGACATTCGAGATGATGAACTGTCTACATAGGACAAGTCGACCAGGCTGGGTAAGTCTGAGTTCCCGTAGCCTTCCCCAAGGCGAGTTCTTTTTCTTTCAGGGACCTATTTTAGCCTGGGACCCTTCTTTATCACTTGACATGACTTTGAATAATCCTGGTTCGGTTTGTTTTGGTGGAGCTTTCCGTTCGGTCTAGCCCGTGGTCTCAGCGGGACTGGCTGGACCAGGTCACCAGAAAATTGTAGGACTTTGAACAACGCGTTAGATATAGGTAACTACTGGCTGGCACCGGAATAGAAAACATGATCTTTTTCGTCCATATGGTAATTCTAGAATATGAGTCACTGGGTTTTAGCTTGCGGCCACATTGGATTTGTTGAATACTTGATGAATTACATGACAAATTTTATTTCAAACATGTTTTTGCTCCAGCGCTTCATATGTGTTAATCCATTAAGTTCATACGCATGAGTTATCTTAACGCAGGCTTTTCCATATCATCAACGCCTGCCAACTCCAACACATTAAGTAAGAAGAAAAGTCATAGCTCCTCCGTTTCCGGTGCTTGGTACCGTCCTCTGCCCCAATCTGCAGGGTCGCCTCCTGGTACACAGAGGCCGAGTCTCCAGAAGTAGTCCCGATGAGCAAACAGCAGTTGCCATAGCTTGAATCTGGAAGGGAATCCGGTCAACTCTGCCAACTTGTCCGAGGTCGTTAGAAGGCCTTTGACGTGAAACAAGCGGCGTATCGTCATCCATAACGAGTCGTCTGCCCCGGAGATGCATTTCGGATCGTTGTCGCCGATACACATGTAAATATCGGCTTCAGAAGGACTGAGCTCCTGTTTGGCGATGTAAATCTCCCCTGCGTGTGACTTGTAGCCCCATTCACCCAGAGGAAGCAGAGGCACGGGGTCTTCCTTGTGAGTAACCCGCCTGTATTGTCGCCCCTCGAGATCATTTTGGCCATCTAAGTGAAAGACTTCATCAACGAAGCGAGCGAGCGCTTCATTCCCAACTCGGGGCTCACCAAAAGTCGTGACTATGACGTCCTGCCACCCTAGAGATACCTTGAGCTCCAGCGCGGCGAGGCAAGCGACGGAACCTCCCAGGCTATGACCTACAAGCTGAACAGGATAAGAAGGATACTGGAGCCTCAGCTGTCTCAATTGTGGAAGCACGAGGCGTCGAGCATTCTTCCAGGACTGGAGGAACCCCATGTGCACCGTACAATTTGTACATTGATGCTCCGGTTCGTCAGGAGGTTTTTCTCCACCGTGGTCAGGAGATGGGTATGGCACATACTCTTGCGGTACAGTGCTCAGATCGACAATCGTATTGGCGATGCTGTAGGTACCGCGGAAGGCCACCACGATAGCAGGCTCACCGGCCATGTAATCGTCATTGTCTCCGCATTGTCTCACACCGTGATCAACAGCGATATACCCGCAGCTGTCACTGAGCAAAGGGCCAGTATTCCACGTATTGATAAGATCGAGACTGGGAAACTCGCTGCAGCGCGAGACACAGTCGAAGGGTTTCCTGACTCCCGTGGTGCCGATACAATAGGCAATGTCGACGAGTCGCGATAGGCGCTCGAGTGTTGCAAATAAGAATACGGATATACCGTAGGGCTTAGTATCAGGAATGTTACTGCTGTGCTTCGGTATTGATAATGGGTTGCTAAGAGCGAGGCACGAAGTGATGAGAACCAGCTGAAGAGCTAGTGCTCTTATCTTGTTGACAGATTTGAGTCGCATGGTGTAACGCGGTGCTCTATGCTGACAGTTGCAAAGTCCGGAAAGTTGCAAACGCGTTCATAAATGCGTTGGTCTTTTTTCAATCTTGGGAAAGGTCCCCAATCCTCGCTGTGTATTTAGAATCAACTTGCAGTAACGACTCAGAAGTCCTCTGAATTGAGAATGGACGAGATGAGGAGAAAGAAGCAATGCATCACTGAGAAATTGTCGAGGACTGTTTGACCCTAGCCACGACACACATGATGATGAGAGCTGAAATAGCAAGTAGGTCTCGTGAACAACACTCCAAACTGTTGAGGTCATACAGCACATGTACCAGAATTGGCGGTACCTTTCTAGGCCAACAAACGACCAATGGAAAGGGAGCGTCATTTGTTGCCTCTGTTTAGAGCCAAATGAGACACTTTGAGTGGTCAATGAGACTACACTACCCCGGATTGTAGACCCACTTTACATTTTCACGCTGGAGGCGGAATTCGGCTTTTGTTCCTGAATAAACGATCTTGAAGAAATCAGGAACAAAGTACACACGCTGCTCATATCGACGTTTCGAGCCGAATCTCTCTATTCAGTGGTTGTACTAATAGAATGGTATCTCTACCTGTCCCTCGCTTCACTGCCATCCTCATACCTTACGTCCAGTTTTGTCTTGTACAAGTGACAGTAGCCCGCCTGACTATCTAAGCTATCGGGCAGGCTGGATTCTGCACGACTCAAGATCACGAGATCTTACTTGTCACAGACCGATTTCTTAGGAAGGGGGAGCCTCCCTCACGGGTTGAAGGCTAGTGAAGGCAGACTTCTGGTCTGTCAAGTTGCTTGAGCAGCCGCCAGTCCTGGCACACTTGACGTTGAGAATGATGCTACCACTGGCCTCATATGGTACAGATCTATTGGGCCCACCGTCAATGTGCGTTTTCACTTCAAGACCAGGAATTCAATACTTACCCATCCTGTTGTTGACAAACCTTCTCCATCATCCATAGCTTCTTAGTATCATCGGCCCAGATGAACTCCACCGCGTCGTTGTCACACGCAAAACGATCTCTACCTCCCAAGCCTGTGATGGCCTCTGAAGAAGCGTTCTTGTGGCAGGGGGTCGTCAATTTGGTGTCCTGGTCGAAGAATACGAAGTCAAAGCCACTGAGCGTCTTGCCGCTGTCTTTGGACTCTGCCTTGAAGTTCCGGATGCGGTAGGTATCGGGTAGTGTGCAGCCATTATCTTCAGCACTGGTCTCGAGGAGAGAAAGCCTCTGGGGAACTGCGTAGAGATGTGCGGCCCAAGTCGCGGGCAGAGCAGAAAGAAACAAAAGTCCGAATTGCATTGTGAGAGTATTAGAGGAATGTAGTATGTGGGCTTGGTACGAAGTGAGGGGTTGTATACCTAGGCAATTAACATAAGTATGTTAATTCGTGAAGTTTTGATGTTGTTAAACACCGTATTTTCAACTCGAGATATGACTAGCGAGGTAGGTACTTTATAAGTCCATCAAAAGCCATATGGAGAACACGACGTCAGAGCATCAACCGCTCCCAGTGCTCTCCCCTTGCTTTACCGAACACGCGGCCTAGTAACCCATTGAATCGGGCCTGCTCTAGATTCCAGCGCCGTCGTGCAATGCAATCCAATTCCACCCGTAGATCCTTCTGTATCCGCAAGGAAACATGGAGTTGATGGGATCGGAGGCGAGGATCCAACAACCAGGCAGTGCAATTGATTGGATGCCAATCGTGTTCCATGTTTGCTGGTCGGAGCCTCGGACGTTTGTTATGGAATATCCATGGCCAACTCATTGTTTACGATAGAGCCTCTGTAACCAAGTGTCAATCGTCAAGGTTATTCTTAGTCACAAAACAGATGGCCAACAAGGCCATTATTGCTGTTGGGTGACACAAGAACAGCAACGTCATTTCTTTATGCAAAAGCATTGGACTGAAAAGCGATGACGTTCCGAGGTCTGCTCGCAGGCTGGTTACATTTTCCGTGTTTCGCTTTAACGCGAGGAAGATTGGAGGATGCTCCCTCGAGGACTCGATTGTCGATCGCAATGCACAAAGGATCGTCGTACCTTATTTGACCTCCTGTGTGGATATAGAAGCATCCAAAATCATACAGCACATTGATTACGATGGCGTGCTGCTGGATAAGGCCAAGTAAATAAATATTCATGCTAATTCTGGGCTATGCGAGATTGAGTATGGAAAAGGCTTCCCATAATGTCGACCCCGGCATTCAAGATATGATGCCATATCCGTTTAATTTGAATACGATCAGAATCATCGCTTCTTTAGAAAATCAAATTATGTTTCAAACTCAGAGTTGACGGTTCATTAATATTGGATGTCCGGATACCAAGTGCAGTTCTTGATTTATAACTACTGTAGTTACTAGATATCTGTGTTTGTCTAGTCCTCTTCTGAGCTGTCTCACGTATCAGCTAATAAATCCACTCGCCGTCAAATGTGGGGTTCGCACAAAATGCAAACTGTTACCCTTCGGCACGTGACCCACAGAGTGCAAACTAAAGATCCCCTCGTTTTCTCTGATCCTTTTGGAAATATTCTCGTCACCTCACGATCCAACTAACCCATCCAGCAACAATGGCCGCTGAAACCGCTCGATCTGGCCTGGCCGTCGGCCTCAACAAGGGTCACGTACGTCTTTCTGTCGCAGTCTCACCTCGTGGAGGATCTCTGCTTTGTCTTCGCCTTCGCGACGGATGAGGGCTCGACAATCACCCAACTAGCAGACGATGGACGCTGACATTTGTCGCCGGTATTACAGAAAACCACTCCCCGTGTCGTCAAGCCCCGTGTTTCCCGAACCAAGGGTCACCTGAGCAAGCGCACCGCTTTCGTCCGTGAGGTCGTCAAGGAGGTTGCTGGGTAAGTCAGATATTATGTTGCGATTAGACGTTGGGTTGGGAGGTGATGGATGGGAGATGCTGGGCATGCTATTTGCGCCTCGTGTTCAAAGCCTCGTTGCCGGCAGTCGACCGTAACAATAGGAGGAGTTTTCCAATACGTGCTCGATTTTTTTGCTAACCACCGTTTCACAGCCTTGCCCCCTACGAGCGCCGAGTCATTGAGTTGCTCCGCAACTCCAAGGACAAGCGTGCCCGTAAGCTCGCCAAGAAGAGAGTACGTCGAACCCAGACACCGCATTCACCCCACGATACAATACTAACTCGCATCGTAGCTCGGTACCTTCGGCCGTGCCAAGGCCAAGGTCGACGAGCTCCAGCGCGTCATCGCTGAGGCCCGCCGTACTGGTCACTAAATCAACTCGTTTGATCTGATTTTTGGGAATCTGGCACAGAACGAGGTTCGCATGGATTGGCGTGGTCACGATTTGATCGATTAAAAAAAATCAACGGCTTGGACGCTCTGCGGTAGGGATTTAGCTGCGGATCACCGGAATACCAACACTTTCAAGAGATTTATGGCGTAATGTTCAAGCCATGTTCCACTCTGTCTTTCGTGATGAGTGACGCCTCCCCTTCATTTTCGAACTCATGTCCGTTGAATGCAATATGTATTAATGTCCTATGGATTTCGCTGTTTTGCGCTATAAAAAACTCACCTTAAACCAACGCCACCAATGATCGTTGATGCGAACTTTGCAACGTTTCTAAAACTGCCACTATTGTCTATTTCTTGCCCAGCTTGAGCCACTTGGGTATCTTCTTCCCTGTCTTTTCTCCTGAGCCCTCGCCCTTCTCTGTTTGCGCTGGCCGAGTAACAGGTGCTTCCTCTTCTTGATCATTCGAAGCAATGATCTCAGGCACCTTGATCTGCTGGCCCTTTTGAGCAATGTTGGCCTTGAGGAATGGCTCCTTCCGCACGGCTGACGGTACAGCATCATCCCAGACCAGGTTAATCAAGGTACGCCCAGACAGTTTATATGCCTGCATCAATCCGTTGCTGGGGCTAGGATCGTCTTTGATCACAATCTTGGTCCCGGGAAGAACAAGATGGAAAGGATGGTTGTTATGGGCCATAACATGCCGCACAGCATCGTAGAGGAAGTGGCCACTGTGAGAGGGACTTACTTCCCAGTCGCTGCTTGTATTGTCCGGAAATCGAACTTTGACGAGAACAGACTTGATTGCGTTGATCCTTGCGGTCTCTGCAGCAGCCTTCTCTTCCAATTCGTGGTCTGATAGCAGACGCTTGTTCCTCGAATTCCCCTGAAGCCGAGCTTGATGAAGTTGCGCATGAGCGATTGTTGGGGCAAAGTCAGCGTCAGTAGCGGGAGCCAAGGCTGCAGCAGGTGTCGATCCTGAAGGGGCAAGGAAAACGTTGATAGGTGCCAGAGGATTCCCGGGCTGACAAGAGTCGATGTCCATGTTGTCCTCATTAGCAGATTTGGGTCCTGTTTCTTGTTGAACGGGGGCTGGGCCACGTGTCTGCTCTACTTGATTATCCGTCATCTCCGAGTCCTGTGTCTCCCTTTGGACTTGCTCTTCTGGTTTCCGTGCCCCTTGTTCTGCTGCAATCTCTACCTTTGCAGCTGGTGATTCTGCCTTCAGGTCTTCATCTTCGGTGTCTTTGAAGAACTGGCCAATTTCTGTCATTGCATCGTACAGTGTCTTGTCTGTCTTTCGGTAGTCCAATCTAATCAGGACACTCCCTGAGTTGTATCCTAATTGCGATAGTGTCTTCTGGAAGTCGACAAAGGTTGAAAGCTCTCGTCCCATAATGTTGAGAACAGGTGTTTCGTAGTAAAGTTGTCCGCTACCACTCCCTGTATCACCACTCATTTGCGCGATCCCGCGACCGGTAATGTTGATGTTCCTTCCATTGCTGGCCTCTCCGCTCTCGAACTGGCGTAGAACCTTCCATATGGTGAGATCGCTGGGGAACTTTTGAATCAAACGGCCACCAGGTATTTCGCGGCCCTCGGGTTGGGGAACTTGGAGGGCGACTTGGATAGCAGAAGGTGTTTTCGACTTTTGGACAAGTTCAAGTTTTGCGCCCGGTGACAAGCCAGAAGTTCGGAAGGGGACAGATAAATCTACTGTCTTTTGTCGGTATCTATACGCCAACTTCGTTAGCTATCTTTCAGTGGAAGAGCCTAACTCGAGCATGTGGTACCTACTTGACAAGATATTTATCACTGGAAAGGTTGAGTCTTCTACAAGCTTCCTCCAAAACATCAATAAGGTAGGTTCCGGGGTTGACTTTAATAGTAGCTCGCCGTAGGTCGGTGGCTATCACCACGACGTTGGTCGCCATTCTTCAGAAGGTGTAGGTGTTAAGAAGATGAAGTGAACGGTTGAAACTGCACCTGTATTTGACTAACATGAATTCGTTAATAAAGGACAGGATGATCGCCAAGGATGATGTTGAGCTCGGTTGGCGGTGATGTAAGCAGTCAGTCTGTGTGTAGTGGTGAACAGCGGGGTTACGTACGTAGAGGGAGGGGACCTCAGCAAGCTCAGCTACCTCGCCATTGAAGACGCAGCTCCAACAGGCAGCCAGGCCAGCCACGAGTTACGAGCACCCTCGAATGACTCTCTGGACTGCTAGAAGCTTCTAAATGAAACTCCAAACTCAAGTACCTGAACTGGGTAAAAACGGAAGACTTAAACTCTCTAAATAAGAGCATTAAACAAATAGCTAGGTACCTATCCGCGCTTAGGCCAAATCTGCTGTTTGATGCCAAACCAAGGTATAAGCATTGTTCTAAACCTCTATTGCCTACCTTTAAATGAATTTTTGGTGGTTCCCCAGGAAAGATCTCCGGAGTTTCGAGTGCTCATATTTTTACGGCACCCTAAGTATATGATCATTTGAAATGCATGGAAACTTCTGTGAAGCAGAGTCTGAAATAGCTGTTCCGTACCTACTAACCCATCATTCCTCTCTTCTCCAAATGCGATTTCCAACACTACTACCTATATGCTCGCTTATGTAATTGAATTAACTGAGCCTCAGCCGCCACAACTTGTCCTTACCTAGGCTGCTCTAACAGACGTGGACCTGCCTGTACCCGGCCACGCCAGACCGTGTTTGCCTTGCAGCCCGCCTGTACGTACCACAGGCCTTAGCAGCAACCTCATTGCACCTTCTGTAGCTCCAACCCAGTAACGGGAGCTTCAACTGTCCAACTCACACTCCATCCACTCCACGCCGGCTGCTATTCTACAACCCCACGACGCGAAAATACGATACGGATCAGCGACTGCAAATCTTTCCGCTTCACATAAAGAATCGCCGCCTTCCTTGTCCCCGGGTTCCTCTCGATAAGACGGCCACTGGTTGACGTCGATTCCCCGACCTCGCATCTATCTTTCTACCTTCAAGAAGTCATCATGGTAAGTTAAGCTCCGGCGAGCCAATCTCTGTTTCACACCAAGCTAACCATGCAACTCAATCAATAGTCATCTCCCTTTTCGATAAGTTCGTCTCGGTCGCCTGCCATTATACCAGCCTTTATTCATAGCTAACCTCCCTCTTCTTCCAGACGGCGGCGCCTGTGTCGCCATGGTCGGAAAAGACTGTGTCGCCATCGCATGCGATCTTCGCCTCGGTCTCCAGGCTCTTACTGTGTCCAACAATTTCCCCAAGATCTTCCAGTACGGCGACGTCTTCTTGGGCCTCACTGGTCTGGCTACCGATGTCAACACCGTGAGCGACCTCTTCCGCTACAAGGTCAACATGTATCGCCTGCGCGAGGAGCGCTCCATCGCCCCTCGGACCTTTGCCAACCTCGTTTCCTCATCTCTCTACGAGCGCCGTTTTGGACCTTACTTTGTGTCTCCTGTCGTTGCTGGTCTTGATCCTAAGACTGGCAAGCCTTTTATCTGTGGCTTCGATAGTATTGGCTGTATCGACTTTGCCAAGGACTTCATTGTCTCTGGCACCGCTTCGGAGCAGCTCTTTGGCATGTGCGAGGGTCTCTGGGAGCCTGATCTGGTATGCAAATAACGACAAAGCAGCTATACATCTTCAGAGTTTGGCTGTTGCTCCGCCGCTCAAGAGCGAAATGCTGATAATATTACTTATAGGAACCCGATGCCCTCTTTGAGACCATCTCTCAGTCGTTGCTCAACGCTGTTGACCGTGATGCCCTTTCAGGCTGGGGTGCTCACGTTTACATTATCGAGAAGGACAAGGTTACCAAGCGATTACTAAAGGGACGACAGGACTAGAGCGGCGGTGTAAAGGACAAATCCACACGAATAGAGCGGTACGAGGAGTGGTTTATGTATCTTGTATGAATAGATACTCGGCCAGTATCAACCGCTGGGTAATGAGAATGCACGTCTTCGTCTTGCTGCCAACTCTCTTCGTGTCACAAGCTTTGATACTCCAAGAGTGGATGAAGACATGGTTTGATTTAACTCTATAAATTGGCCGATATCGTCATTTTCCTCTTCCATTGGCATCGAATTCATTGCCAGACTAAATATTGAGCTCACCCTACTCGAGCAAGACCGCAAAGGCTTCGCAAGGTGCCAGTTTGATCTCGCCACTGTTCAACTCATCAGTTGTCCTTCCAGCAGAGCTGACCAGCACCTCTCGAGTCTTCCCAGGCAAAGACCACGCCACTGTATCAGTTGCGAAGTTACACACGATGAGAGCAGTCTCTCCGTTGTCGGCCCTTCGTGAGTATGCAAAGACCTTTGAGTTGGACTCGTCAACGAGTTGAAAGTTTCCATACACAAATATGTCTAGGAACTCCTTTCGTCTCTGCAGAACTTTGCGGTAGCAGCTATACACAGACTTGGGGTCTGAAGTCTGGGATGCAGCGTTGATTTCCTTGTAGTTGTCGTTGACTCTCATCCAAGGGTTAGCATCAGCAGTAGTAAAGCCAGCGTTGGGGGATGCGTCCCATTGCATGGGAGTTCGGGCATTGTCACGAGACTTCTTCTGATACTCAACCTTGTAGGAGTTTCGGGCCGCCTCATCATCGTTTCTGTGAAAACTATGAGGGATGTCAGTGAAAGGTGCTCAGCAGCTGGATTCTCTGACTTACTCCCAATGTCGAAGGCAGTCGAGGTCCTTGTATTCTTCCAAGCCCCAGTCCTTGGGGACATTGGTCATCCCAATCTCCTGCCCTTGATAAATAAAGGGGGTGCCCGACTGGAAACCCAAAAAGATGGCGATGAGCTTCGCACTATCCACCCGATACTCGTTGTCATCGTGAACAAAGCGACTGACAGCCCGTGGTTGGTCATGGTTCTCCAAGTAAAGGGCGTTCCAGCCTTCATTGTCGTACATGAACTTCTGCCACTTGAGGGTGGTAGATTTGAGCTCAGAAAGGTCCCAAGTTCTAGGTGTGAACTTGCCGCCAACACCATGATCAAGATCCATCCTGCGAGCTGGTCAGCGGCTGATACAAGTCCGATATTGGAAACCTTGACTTACAACTCAAAGTGGAAAATCATGCTCAACTCTCCACGGTCACCACGGACAGCCTTAATCAACTCACGCTCGTCGTGCACACAAGGCATCTCACCCACGCTGAAAGCATCGTACTCTTGCAGAATAGCGCCGATCTCTTTGAGAAACTCGTGACATCGGGGACCACAAGCATAAAATTCATGACCACGAAGTACAGTCTTATCGGAGTCGGGAAATGCCTGGTCCTTACTGACAAAGTTGATGACATCCATGCGGAAACCATCGGTGCCTCTATCTAGCCAGAAGCGCATGACATCGTGAACTTTCTTTCTGACTGCTGGGTTCTCCCAGTTAAGATCTGGCTGTTGCTTGCAGAAGAGGCAGAGATAGTATTCATCAGTGGTTTCGTCGTACTCCCAAGCACTTCCTGTATATTCGTTAGCTTGGACACTCAGAATTAGAGGCCCTACCTAGTATACTCACCTTGGAAATGAGCGTCCCAGTTATTGGGAGGGTGTCTGTTTCCTTCGGGATCATACTTTGCAGGCTTCCAGATATACCAATCACGGAAAGGATTGTCCTTGGACTTTCGAGACTCCTTGAACCACTCATGCTGATCACTGGTATGATTCATGACCAGGTCGAGAACGAGCTTCATGCCTCGTTCATGGAGCTTGTCCTTGAGGACGTCAACATCTGAGACATCACCATATGGAGGGTCGATTGTGTAATAGTCGCTGATATCATACCCCTAAGGATTGTTAATATGCAGTGCAATGGTGCTGCTTACTGCGAAAGGGGCAAAAACGGGCGGTAACACACCATATCAACCTGAGGGCTCTTGAAAATTGGCGAAAGCCATACGATATCGACCCCCAGGTCTTTGAGGTAATCCACTCGGGAGATAATGCCCTTCAGGTCTCCAACACCAGAGCCAGTGGAATCTTGGTAAGATGCAGGGTACACTTGATACACCGAGCTCTCTTTCCACCAGGCTCGCAAGCTTTGACCCGTGCTACTCATGATTACAAGGAGCTGGTTCAATGCTGGCTCTAAGCAGCGCTAGGGTAATATCGTCTGCAGACCGTTAGTTATATACACATCCGCATGGGCTCTCAGCACGTGGGACGGCCGCTTGTGATCAAACATCAACTCACGATGAACTAATTCCAGCCACTTTTCTCCGGCAGTACCGTGCACTCTCACGGGTGTATCGACAGGGGAATAAAACCAGCGTCGTATATGGGACAAAGATGATATGCAACAGCGCCAATCCAGTAATAAAGGCTCGAGTACAGCTGGCGTCGAATTGCAGGGTGTTATGTGCTGTCACACAGCGTCTTGTTAAGCTCTGCGGCGAGACAGTTTCACAGCGAGTCGACCGGTAGAACGACATCGGTAGTTGTCATTCTATTTAATAGGCTTCACGGAGTAATTCCCGGAGAGATTCTGCGGATCGATAGTGGTGACTGATCTGCCCCTCTCTCCAGGGTAAATTGTTCGCTGGTGAGTGAGATATTTACAGCCAACGTGATACGAGATCTGCAACATCATGTTTTTGAGAAAGTTATGATGTGTTCTTATCAGGTTGGTTTGACTGTCCGGTATGATGTGGAGCCCCAAGTCGGAGATGGTTTACTGTAAGTTGACGAGGGTAGGTTGGCAGATGAAGCTCAAGTGTAGATTATGGTAGATCATGCATACTGTTGTTCAAAGAGGAGCAGAATACGTGGGCGTGGGCGATAGGACGGGAAAGGTACTCGACTCACATAGCTCGAAGCTAACGTTGGGAGGTAGGTCAAAGAAAGGAAGAAAAATTGCCTAGCATGATGTTCAATTTCATTGTCGCGGACCAGGTTTCGTCCTTTAGTAGATACCTAGTAAAGTAGATACCTAGTAAAGTAGATACCTAGTAAATAGTACTAGGTTATTTACTAGGTGGGTATCTAGGTATGTGGAAAAACATGGTATATATTACTTAGTACTAACCTTCAGTCACACCAATTTTGCCGTTGTAGTATTCATATGTAGGAAAACAAAAGCCACCCGTCGTCCAAACTCAAAGCGTTGTGTTAATGACGAAACACGTAGAGGCTGAAAAGGGCTTTCACTGGACCATGTGTAGCATCAGCATCCGTGTAACCCGTCTTAGCTATTTTCAATTGCAGCCATTGGATGCAAACAATGTCCGTCTACCATTGAACCCGCAATGGGGAGTTGATGTATAGGACGAGCACATCCTCTTGAAAAAGACAAGACAATAATAAGTACCGGTAGTAGGTAGTTACTCTACTGGTGCTGACGAGTAAGCATGGTGATCAAAGAACCGACAATGTGCCGAATAGATGCGCAATAACATGACAAGACCTATCAACGTTACAGATCAGAGTACGCGAGTTTTCTCGTTTCATGATGTTGCTATAATTAAACTGGACTTCTCTCATCAGACCAATCATCCATACAGAGATGATAGAATCTGTTTGAGCCATGCAGCATTCTAACTTATTTCCCACCGTAGACTACTTCACTTTAATCGTCAGGGGTCGATTCGAGTAATGGTAAATTGCTCACTGCATTCCAATTCCCGAGGCCAAAATCTTTATTATTATATAGTGTAAGCTAAGTACTAACTATACCTAGTAGGTACTAAGGTATGGTACCTTACCTAAGGCTTTCGAGTTACAGCAACCAACCCAACACTCAGGATAACGATAATATCTGTGACACAGAACTTGACGTTACAATCGACTCATGAAGGACCAGCCATAGAATTGTGATACGTGAAATCTGTCTAAGGGTAAATATCGATCCCAATAAAGAAACAACAGCTGATTTGCGGAACACGAAAACCGACAAGACGCTATCACAAACCCCGGTCCAAAGCTCTGCTCATTGCAGAGGTCTACTAACAAAGGAACCGTCAAAAAGAAACGGGAAAAAGCAAGCAGCGCCTTCAAGACCCTGAATGGGACCGGAGCATGGGGCTAGTATGTATGTCTACTGCAGCAGGGATATTGAGATTCTTTCTTTGCGCACACAAAGGATATGATTTGGGCATTGTTTAATTGTGGATTATTTTGCGAGATTGAGAAGATCCACGATGTGCAGGGCTTGTGAGGAAGAAGTCTCTGGCTGAAGAATGTCTTTGAGTGTTGTGCAGCAGCATGTATTCAGCAAACCAAAATTTACTATAACTCACAAGATAGCTAGAGCTGAAGCAAGTTCAGTTGACGAATTAAAGTACCTAATTGTCAGATTCAATATGTAGGTTTAGTAGCCAGCGAGCGGCGAGCGTGTGGTACGTGCGATGCCATTTCCGTGTACATATGAGATTGGATGACGCTACTTGAGGGTACCTGAGATTAAGTATTTCCGTAACCGTGCAGCTTCCTAGCTCTCAGTGTTGATTTGCTCCAGCAGTCCCTTGTAGTCTAGGGCGTATGGACGGACACCTATGGAATTAAACAATAGGCGCTTTGCATTTGCTGCTGAACGGGTCATGGACAAACTGGAGACACAGCAGCTGCCACTCGCCTGAAAATATGCAACGGGAAGATAGATCAACTGAAATGGCAAAAAATCTTCCTGATAAAAGAGAGTCGATCTGGGAAAAAATAACGTTCATTTAGACATTGTATGAGCAACAACAATATTGTGGATTGTGGAGTTTGCTTCACCACAAACAGGGGACTCAGGTACACCTGAATCTTTTGAATCGGGCGTGACTACCTACTAGTGATAGTCAGTCACCTTAGGTACCTTACCCTCAGTTACCTTACTTACCTGAGTAGGTAGGTTGCCCTGACCTTGCTCATCATACTTTGAGGCCCTGTCGTTAGCTTGCCCTCCAGAGGACAGGGACAGTGAGTGGTTTAGTGGACACTGCCCCCTGGAACCCAAGACACTTCAGAGACCAACGGCGTCAGTCTACCGAAACCATGAATAACGCGCTAAGAATCAGCCCGCCCAGACACAGCGGACAGACCCCGGTCGATCTCACCCGATTCTGCCCCGGGCGGATGAAGCTGGAACGCCAACGACCAAAGCAGCCAGCATTGCGGAAAGCTAGTAGGTTCCCATGGATCTTTGGCGACCACGGGCTGGGTTGCATGCATTAGGTTGGATATTGAATATCCCCCCAGGAGCCCAGGTCTCTTTACCTGCCCTGGAACCACAATACACCACCTACAGACACTACCTAATGACAAGCTATACTAAGGTAGACGTCTCTCTATTCATTCATCTATCTATACGGACACATGATAGGTAGGTAGTTACCTCCACAGTATTGCACATTAGCCTTACCTACAACCCACTCACTCGCCGGGCACACTCTTTGTGACTTTGCTTGGACCTGATTGCCCTCACGCTCAGGCGTCCTCTCTTGCCTTCTCATCCTCTGACCCGGACGTCGCCAGGAACAGGGAGCTCCAACTCAGCCTCATACGCATACCTCTTGTTTCCAGACATGACGTGAACTCACCTACTACATATTCGGTCTACTTCGTACCTTTCTTTACCCTGCCTTCCTAGGATATCTCATCTCATCTCAATCTCCAAAATAAAACGACATACCTCACCTTCCCGCGTATGTCTCTAGCTACAGAGGATCTACCAATCTCACACACCTTATGGTGGTCTAGTACCTTTGGACGTCCGTTCACCCCCGCCGCTCACAGTCACGATTTCCAACCCCGACCCTGAACCCATCTCTTAACCCATTCTGCCGACTGGCACCGACCTATGAACGAAACTGAACCGAACTTCACTGAATTGACGGGGTCTTAAGAGTCTGTTCTCTCGCTAACAAAGTTATCCACCGTCTCTGCTTATGCTTAGTTGCTCCGTGCCTGTCGTCTGTCCTGTCCTCATCCGGACCCTGCCCTACCCATATTATTCCCTATGGCCTAGGGCCCTACCATCAACGCCATCCACGCCCCGGCGACAATGACCAGGAATGAGCCCTTCAACCGCATCGGCTCGATCACGAGCTCTAGCAGAAGCAAAATAACAGGTAGCAGCAGAAGCAGAAGCAGAAGAAGCAAAAGTAATGATGACAGTCCGAGCACCGCAAGCGCCCAGAGTAGTACATACTCTGCGGTCACCGTGAGGTCCTCGTCACCATCTCAATCTCAATCACAGTCGCAATCGCCCTCACCCTCGACTGCCTCCACTACTCCCGCTCCCGCTTCCGCTTCTACTATCTCCACTCCCATTCCCACTCACTCGCCTACTCCCAATCCGGCACCTAACATTGATGCTCTAACACAAACTCCATCATCCTCCGCTGCTGCTCCCGTTGCGACAGCTTCCCTTGCTGTTGCTGCTGCTACTACCACCTCTAATACCTCGACATTCTCCTCGACGCCTCGCCAGCAACCAACCCCTATTCCTTCTGCTCGCCCAAGCGCTGATGGCAATGCTCCATTGAGCAACCCGTGGTGAGTTTATAGTCGTGGTTATGGTTCCGATAATATGCCGTCTCCCGTCTCCCGTCTCCCGATCCCCTGCTGCCATCTCCCGCCCTGTCGCCGTTCATTTCGCCTCCCGCCATCCAGCTAAACGCTTTCCCGCATCTCACAGGTCCTTCTTCAAGGATGAGCCTCAGCTCTCACCTACTGCTACAAACCTCGCCCCTCGCGCTGGCGCCAATGCTCATCCCAAAGACCGTCGCATGAGCGACCTCACCAACTATCGACGTGAGCTCGCCGTTCTCGAAACATCCCGAGTCCCTCAGATTCACCAGATTCCGCCCACCGGCGGCGCGAGCCCTCAAATAGCACCCTGGATGAACCAGCCTGGTTCCCCTTCGACCTCTTCCAACATGCCGACCAGTTTCTTCAACGATTCGAGCGACAACCTCTCCCTCGCATCCCAGCTTTCTCCGGGTCATCAGATCAGTAACCGCCAACCACATCAGCACCAGTATCCTTCTCACCCCTCACAACACGATGCCCCCGAGGCTTCATATTTCGATGGCAGACGCCCGTCCGCTGCCAGTATTCTCACAGCGAGCAGCCAGGGCAGCAAAACCAGTATAACCAGAGGTGGCTTTCGCAAACTTCAGGGCTTCTTTGGCGAGGAATTCCCTGGGCGCGATAGCTCGGATGGCAGCCTACCCACTTCGCTCGCGGGCAAGGACCAGCGTGGACGCTCTTATAGTCACAGCCGCCCCACACATAGAGATCGCAACTATTCCAATGCCACGGATCACACTCGCGATGCATCACCATCATCTTCGAGACCGAGAACTCCTGTTCCTGCACCAGAGGTGGTGCCTTTTCTATACCAGGACAACAGTGTACGTACAACACCCGTCTGTCTCATCGTCCTGAACCCCCGGTGAACCCCCCGGTCTGGTCAACGATCGACGCATTCCTCTCCGAAATTATCCCTTGGTTTTGTTTTTAGTGCCCAATTCGATCCAGCTGCCATCTCACTCACGCAGCATTCTCACCAGCGTGCTGGCTCACTGACATCCATATTATAGGACATCGCTCGATATGGCGAAGCTCCCGTCCGAGACATCATGACCGGACCCGATCGAGAGCGATATGTGGGTGATGGTTCCTCACAAATTCCCCCAAAGACATCGTCATCCTCGAGGTCGGGTCATTCTATAGTTCACTTACCTGGGCATCACCGACACCATAAGAGTAACGATGATCCTCGGACACTGCGACCGACAATGAGCAGGGACGATACAGCGATTGGCACGCAAATGTCGCGCGATCGTGGGGGCAGTAGCGCCATGTACTCAACCAAATCCAGAGGCCAAAGCCCGACACCAAGCACTAGGAGTGCAGGAATGACTTGGAGCACGAAATCCTCCCAAGTTGATGGGCAAACTTCACCCGGCCATCATCATGGCAAACGCGGAATCTTTGGACGGCTTAGAAGGCATCACAAAGATAAAGACGACATTGCTAAACTTCGCGACTTACCTCAATCAACAAGATCTCTCCAGCCGAAGACCTCGAAGCCTGACTTGCACCGCCCAAGCGATGTATCGACGACTACATTGCCGTTCTCGGGGGCCTTTGGCCCTGGGGAGACGAGCGATGTCCCTGATATGCGACCAATTCCAGGTCAACGTGGTGCAACTTTCAATAATAAGTTCCCTTTCGCTAAGAAGGGACGAACCCATCGGCCTCAAGACTATGTTGATGATGCAATTGGTCCGACAGATCGTAACGATCCTAACAACATATATCATCTCGATACCAACCTGAACGATATGGAGGGCATCCTAACGAAGCCTCCTCCACTTACACCAATGGATACTAGCTTCGTTAACAATGTCGAGCCTGAGCGCCACGATTCCATTATCTCCACAGCACCTAAAGGCCGTTGGGATGCTCCTGACAGTTGGGCAGTGCGACGCAACACCGAAGATAACTCATACCATGGCCCCGAACCAGATGAGATTGGTAGCCCCCCTCGCCCAGAAGAGAAGGCATCGCCGTACTGCATTCGAATCTTTCGTTCAGATGGTACATTCTCTACACATTCGATGCCTCTGGACTCGAACGTCACGGATGTCATCTCACAAGTCATTAAGAAGACTTATGTGGTTGATGGTTTGGAAAATTATCATATTATCATGAAGAAGCATGATCTTATCAGGGTTTTGACACCCCCTGAGCGACCCTTACTCATGCAGAAGCGGCTCCTGCAGCAAGTCGGTTATGAGGAAAAGGATAGAATTGAAGATCTTGGCCGCGAAGACAACAGTTACCTCTGCAGGTTCATGTTCTTGTCTGCGAGGGAGAGTGACTTTCATGCCAAAACAACCGACATGGGCCTGGCCCGGGCCCAGAAGCTCAATTACGTGGACCTCTCTGGTCGCAACCTTGTCACAATACCTATCTCTCTATACTCAAAGGCCATGGAGATCATCTCTCTTAACCTCTCGCGTAACCTCTCACTCGACGTCCCACGAGACTTCATACAGTCTTGTAAACATCTTCGAGACATCAAGTTCAACAACAACGAAGCCAGGAAACTACCGCCCAGTCTGAGTCGAGCAAACAGATTGACCTTTCTGGATGTTGCAAACAACCGGCTGGAGCAGTTGGAGCACGCCGAGCTCAACTCTCTTACAGGGATGCTGAAGATGAACTTGGCCAACAACCGGCTTAAACACTTGCCTTCTTACTTTGGAGCATACCAGTCACTCCGCTCTCTTAACATCTCTTCCAACTTCCTCGACAAGTTCCCGACTTTCTTGTGCAATCTACCAAGCTTGGTCGATCTGGATCTGAGTTTCAACGCCATTGCAACGATTCCCCACGAGATTGGCGGCCTGAAGAACTTGGAGAAATTGTTGATAACTAACAATAGACTGACACACGCTGTACCAGCGTCATTCGGACAGCTTGTCAGTCTACGCGAACTCGACATTAAGTACAATGGTATCTCGAGCATTGACATTATTTCGGAGCTGCCGAGACTCGAGATTCTTTCCGCTGATCACAACTGCGTCTCTGCCTTTGTTGGACGGTTTGAGTCTCTCCGCCAACTCAAATTGAACTCGAACCCCCTTAACAAATTCGAGATTGTTGCCCCCGTTCCTACACTCAAGATATTGAATCTATCGAACGCCCAGCTTGCCAGTATTGACTCGTCATTCGTCAACATGGTCAATCTCGAGCACCTGATTCTCGATAAAAACTACTTCGTTTCGTTGCCCCAAGAAATCGGTACCTTGAGCAGACTCGAGCATTTCAGTATTGCGAACAATTCCGTTGGAGAGCTACCAGCTCAAATTGGTTGCCTGACTGAACTGAGAGTACTCAATGTTCGAGGAAACAATATCTCCAAGTTGCCCATGGAGTTATGGTGGGCAAATCGACTGGAGACTTTCAACGCCTCTTCAAATGTTCTGGAGCACTTCCCCAAACCTGCTTCCAGAGCACCACGGATACCAGGTGAGGAATCACAACCGGCACCCCCTCCTGTCAATGGAAGAGCTGCGCCACTCGGGACTCTGTCGGCCACAGCAAGCTCTGAAGAGTTGTCAGACGATCGAAGACCCAGTCAAAATTCGAGCACACTTCTCAGTGTCGGACCGTCTCCCCTTAACGCTGGCGACCGCAAGAGTTCTGTCGTGTCTGTCTATGGGAAGGGTGGCCGTAAGACCTCCGTTGTGTCTAGATCAGCAACTCCGTCGGCCCCTACGCAAACAGTCAACACCAGAAAAGATTCCGGGATGTCATCGAGGCTTAATAACACATTTGCTGGATCCCTTCGTAATCTTCACTTGGCCGACAACCGCCTAGATGATGACGTTTTTGATCAGATCACTCTGCTCGCGGAGCTCCGAGTGCTCAACTTATCTTACAACGACGAAATCAGCGACATGCCACAAAGATCGATCAAGAACTGGCCTCAACTAGTTGAGCTTTATTTATCTGGGAACGCTCTCACGACATTACCTGCCGATGATCTCGAGGAGTCCAGTTTACTACAGGCACTTTATATCAACGGCAACAGGTTTACCAACTTGCCAGCCGATATCTCAAGGGCCAAGAACCTTGCAGTCCTCGACTGTGGCAGTAACTACCTGAAATACAACATCTCTAACGTGCCCTATGATTGGAATTGGAATCTCAATCCGAACCTCAGATATCTGAATTTGTCTGGCAACAAGCGCTTGGAGATCAAGCAGACGAACACAGGTCCTCTTGGGCCTGGCGCCGTCAATCGTGAGGAGTACACAGACTTCAGCCGTCTGCTTAACTTGCGTATCCTGGGCCTGATGGATGTCACTCTCACTCAGCCCAGTATTCCTGATCAGAGTGAGGACAGACGTGTCCGTACATCTGGATCACTCGCTGGCCACCTGCCTTATGGTATGGCCGATACTCTTGGCAAGCACGAGCACTTGTCAACAGTTGATCTCGTGGTACCAAGATTCAATTCGTCGGAAACAGAGATGCTCTTAGGCTTGTTTGATGGACAGGCTTTGTCTAGCGGTGGATCCAAGATCGCTAAATACTTGCATGAAAACTTTGGTCACATTTTCGCTGGCGAACTGAAGCAGTTGAAAACACGATCTAACGAAACACCGGTTGACGCACTTCGACGCTCGTTCCTCCAGCTCAACAAGGATCTGGTCACCATTGCTATCCAGCAATCCGAGGAGCGGCCATTGAAGACGCATAGGGGCTCTGGCCAGCCTGTAATACTTACTAAGGAAGACCTCAACTCAGGGGGTGTGGCAACTGTGGTTTATCTTCAAAGCACAGAGCTATATGTTGCAAACGTCGGTGATGCACAGGCGATGGTGATCCAGACAGATGGTACTCATAAGATGCTGACCCGCAAGCATGATCCTGCCGAGCCTAATGAGAGATCACGCATTCGTGAAGCCGGTGGATGGGTATCTCGCAACGGCAGACTGAACGATCTACTCCAGGTTTCACGCGCCTTCGGATACGTTGACTTGATGCCGGCCGTACAAGCAGCACCCTATGTAAGCAACATGACTATCCGAGAGCAGGATGACATTATCCTGATTGCGACTGGCGAACTCTGGGAGTACCTGTCACCTGGTCTAGTGACGGATATTGCGAGAGCCGAGAGACAAGATCTCATGCGAGCGGCCCAGAAGCTTCGTGACCTGGCTATCGCATACGGCGCCTCGGGGAAAATTATGGTCATGATGATTAGTGTTGCTGACCTAAAGCGACGGGTCGAGCGATCCAGACTCCATCGTGGTGCTAGTATGTCGCTTTATCCATCTGGTATACCTGATGACGCCCAGGTTCTCAATACCAGGAGGGGCCGAAGGACCAAGGGCGATGTTCTTGATTCATCCCTCAACCGACTCGAGGCAGAGATCCCGGCGCCCACGGGTAACGTGTCGATTGTCTTCACAGATATCAAGAACTCGACAACACTCTGGGAGATGTACCCCAGCGCCATGAGATCAGCTATCAAACTCCACAACGAGGTTATGCGTCGACAGCTGAGACGAATTGGTGGCTACGAAGTCAAGACTGAAGGTGACGCCTTTATGGTCTCCTTCCCAACAGCCACGTCCGCACTCTTATGGACGTTTGCTGTTCAGATGCAGCTTCTCGATGTGAACTGGCCCTCAGAAGTCTTGAACTCGGTATCTTGCCAGCCTGTTTATGACAAGGATAACAGTCTCATCTTCAAAGGACTGTCGGTGCGAATGGGTATTCACTTTGGAGATTGTGTGAGTGAGACGGATCCAGTTACACGTCGTATGGATTATTTTGGACCCATGGTGAACAAGGCAGCTCGAATCTCTGCAGTCGCAGACGGTGGGCAGATCACGGTCTCGACCGACTTCATCTCGGAGATACAGCGGTGCCTGGAGAATTATCAAGATACAGATCGCGGGAACACTTCTGGCTCCGAGGATACCTTTGACGACGAGACATATGCTAGTGCCATTCGAAAGGATTTGAGATCCCTCACCTCTCAAGGCTTTGAGGTTAAGGAGATGGGCGAGAAGAAGTTGAAGGGTCTGGAAAACCCCGAGGTTGTGTACTCGCTCTACCCTCATGCATTGGCTGGACGTATCGAATTCCACCTGCAGCATGAGAGGAAGGAAGAAGGAGGCGGCGGCGGCGATAAGCCAGCCGTCCTTGCACCCGGAGCAGAGCTCAGTATCGACCCAGATGCAATCTGGACCCTTTGGAGAATCAGTTTGCGTCTTGAGATGCTTTGCAGCTCGCTGGAAGGCAACGAGGCCCCAGGGCTACAACCACCAGAGACAGAACTGCTCGAGCGGATCAAGCAGCGTGGAGGAGAGGTCACTGATCGCTTTTTGTTGAACTTCTTGGAGCACCAAGTGAGCAGGATAGAGGTGAGCTTGAGCTGACCCACACATGAGTGGGACCTTACTGACAACGTTAGACCTGTATATCGACATTGGCGATGCGTCACCTTGCTACTGGTGGTGGCCCTATTAAGGAACTAGAAGATCTCCAGGGCCCAATGACTGCAATCTTGGATATGTTCATGGCGCAGAGGAAGGAACTTGAACGATACAGGAGGAAATATGGTGCGCTGCCAAGCTCCTCCAGTAGCGAAGATGAAGACGATGACGACGACGATCCTGACACAGAAGAAGGGAGCGACACAGAGCAAGAGTTGTGATTGGGTTCAGGCGATTGGTTTATTTGAACGTTACCCGGACACTTATATATGCTATAATCACCCACGCGACACGAGGAACACGACAAGGGGAGGGTAAACATAACGCTTTTTGCTTGCACGACTTGGGGATAGCGGGATGCGATGGGACTTCTGGATAGGAAACTTTGTCTTTATGAGTAGCTGCCGGGGTTGCTCTCTATATCCCAGACGTTTCGGTGCTAGGTGCTCACGATGTGTTTGCGGTTTGGGTCAGGTCGGGTCGGGCTGGGGTTGGAAAAGACATTGGGTTCGAAGATGGCAGGGCAGGGCAGTACGTGGCGTTGGGTTATGGAGAAAGCAAGGAAATATTGATGCCTGGCTGCTTTGTCTGCCAGGAGGCTCGCATACTATACTTTGTTGCTCTCAGTGTAAATTGGGATGGTGGGTTCTTGTCTTTTCAGGGGTTATGGATGGCATCGAGGAGTCTACGCAGGCACGCATGCATTGTTTATACGATATGATAGGGCATTATAAAACCGGACGATGTAGTGTCACGTTCACATTGACCAATTAATGAACTGTGATAGAAGCAGACACTTGCTTATCTTGTGTCGTCTTGACGATCTAACTAACTGACACGCCTCAAGATTCGGATTCGGGGTGACATTCGAGGTCCAACCCACCAACCACCTGTATAGCCCCTGACTAGATTTCTGAGAGCGGCCACATTGGCACCCAGTCCAAGTATTTTCTCTCCACCGATAGTTCCCTCTCCACTCTCATCTCCTGCAGCAGGAGAGCCAGGCTTGAGAATCTCAACCCCGTCGTAACCCGTGACAACTCCTATAACCTGCCAGCCGCCCAACACCTTGCGTGGATTTTCTGCGAGAGCATAGTCGAAACGCTCCCAAAAACGTGGCCAATAAAGTTGGTCTCCCTTTTCAGTCTTGTCGAAGACTAGAACAGGTGCTGTAGAATCACGGTTGGGGGTGATGGGGAAAGCGATGGGATAACCAGATGGATTCTGCCCAAACAAAGTCAGCCCCGTCATGCAACTCAAGACGTCGGCGTGGACGTCGATGACGGGAGTAGGGTCATCACGGGTAATGTAAGAGAGTTGCTGAAGTGCATCACCGCCAGGATAGTTAAATGAAGAGAACAGGAGCATGGCAGTGCTGCCTGCGAAGCTGACGAGGACCGACAAGGCGATAGCAGCAGATACGCCACGGTAGATGATGGTTTTAGAGGCGCGGGAGGAGACAAAATTGGCACCAAGAGCTGCAGCGGCAGTCAGAGACGGCACCACATAGAAAATGAAACGAGCCTCTTTGTGAGGCTGAGCAGAATAAATGGCCACAAAGAGCAAGTTGGGGACCAGCAATGTCTGGGTAGCTCGTGATGTGCCAGGCTGGAGTAGTGCATACACTGCCAAGACTGGTACGAAAGGGTTGAGCAACAGCTTGGGGAGCGCTGAGGTGAAATAGTAATGCCATGGAGAAACACCCCATTCTGACGAAGATCCAAGAATAGCGTTGAAGTAGAAACCCCACAACTCGGGCCATAGGGGCTTCTGCCAGAAATACGAGTCAATGGGCACTGAAATAAGCAGTGAAGAGATGAACGAGCCGAGGAAAGTGAGAATCAAGGGGCGTAAACCGATACGCCGGGTGAAAAGGAGGTAGAGTCCTGTAGTGCTGAGAAGAACAGCGACTTCAGAGCGGAAGATGGCTGCTGCGATAACCAAGAGAGCGATGGCTTGTTTCTGACGAGCAGCAGAGAGATGAGGTGATGACTGGCCAAGTACAAATGCCGAAGCAAGGGTAGCTGGTCACAGTGAGTTGAAGCTTCCAGCATCGATGGTGAATGGGAGGACTTACTGAGACAGAATGCATACATGTTTGGCAACGTCCGGGAAACATAGTAGTTGATATGGAACTGACTCGCCATAAACATCACCCACCAAGCTGAAACACCCGACCCATAAGCTCTCTTGAGAGAAGACTTGAACGTCAAGAGCGCAGCAACATTAGCCGCACCAAGAATTCCTCGAACTACAAGCTGTGCATGCTGAAAGCCAACGAGAGCGACGATGGGCTGCCCTAGTCCTGCGAGGAACACAGCACCGAGAAAAGTACGGGGTACGGCGCCGGGAAAGGTGAAGTGGTCGTAAGTATGAGAAAGGCGTTCATATATATCCTGAGTGGGTGTTCCGTAGATGAGTATGTCGTGGGCTGCTTGTATATTGAAAGACTCCTCCACTTTTGTATAGGGGGACACAAGTAGATGTACGAGTGGAATGGTGATGAGAAGACACGTCAGGAAGATGTCTAGAAATAATCAGTATACCTTAATTTATCATTGCAAAGGGAAAACCATAGTACCTGAAGTCTTCATCTTGGCTGACATAGAGCTCTATCTTAGGTGCTACAAGAGCTACTACTCTAGGTTCCTCGGAGCTTGGTTGTATCTCCAAATGCCTGGTTTTCAAGCAAAAGGCTGGAAAGATCTGAAATATGAGAGACGCCGGCGGATCAAGAAAGTCTCTCCATATCAAAGCAACCGCTATAAAAAGAAATAAAATTTACTAGAATTCTCTTGTTCAACATGAGTGAATGAGTGAATGGAGTAATTACCCGTGAGCTTATTTCCTCTTTAGGGGACCTCGGATCGGTCTAACAAATTACCCGCCACAGAAGGACCGCTCCCCAGTTCTACCTACCTTAGGTGCTAAGGTACTCTGTGTTCAAGCCACAAATACAAAAGGTACGTACCTCGAACTGCAAGTCCAAGGTTGAGATGGGATAGTTACACATCATCGCTAACTACCTTACTACCTTACCATTCTCAACCCTTTTCGACCTTCAGCGCCGTCGCCCAAAATGTGGTTCTTTGGCAGTTTTCTCTACGGTAACAGTCCTTCTGCTCTCCTTATCCAGAGCCCAGCAGCTGAATATAGATTCTAGTTTGTATTCTACTCATCAACGCCGTCGCTGTCCTTTCTGAAGATCGCTTTCTTGCGCGCAGTACGAAATCCTCCCTCCCTGCTCGAGCGAGTCTATATAGCCCGCGAATCTCATATCTGACCTGACCTCCCAGTCAATCTCTCTCCCGCTTCTTACGACCCTGCGTTCGGCGCTGGCCCCGATGCCAGCGTCAAAGCCAAGATTATCAATCTCATTGCGAGTGTCCGAACCATCATGAGGAGTATGTTCAACGGCCCAAACTCACAACCACCCAAACATAACGAGCTACTACTGCGCCTTTTGCAACACGAGTAACTAACGTAGAAATAGTGCCACTCATCTTTGTCAATTCCGTCATTATCCTTTATGAGCTCATACTTGGTTGATTAGCCGAGTGTCGCATACAAGGCGCAGCTGTAAAAAGAGGACACAGTAGACTTTTCTAGGCATCAATGGAGTCCGGCTAATCTTGGAACTGGAGTTTTTGTTGTTGACATGAATCACGGGAGGCCGTGCGTGGGAGCACTAATCTTTGTTATGATTACGATATGGATCGAGGCAGGTCGAGATGCGGAATCATCGTCCTGATATAGTAGCGGAGGTAATCTTATTGCATGCGTGTGATGCTGAACTGATGACACACAGCATGTTTCGGACGTCATCTCCTCAGTTCGCTCATAGGCGTCTTATCTTGTTCGAAATATACCCAAATAGCTAAATGCACAAAGGCCTGTCTGAGCCTACGAGGGCTTCTGAACAGGACCTCCAAACACCTATGTATAATACAATTGCCACGCTATGGGTGGTCTTGTTCAGCTCTCGGTCAACATTTATCGACCAAGCAAGCCCTTTCGAGCAGTAAATGGTAATAACCAAGTTTGCCTTCTGCTCCATGCACCCGTGTTCCATCTTCTACTCGGTACCTTCTGTAATAAGGCCTTTTTGCCTTCACATAATGCAGGCTATGGCAAACCAGTTTTTCCTGAGACTAAGGACAACAAAATGCCAGAGACCTGAATGCTGAATGCTTTTGAGGACCACCGTCGCCTTATTACGCTCTTGTCCCATGCAGTGAGTGCTTCATTCAAAGCACATGGGTATCCTGCCATCCACCAACACCCCCTGCCCACAAAGATGTAATGCATTTTTTTGAGTTCCCTCTCCCCATATGTAGACGTGGAAAAATACGTGCATGTTGGAATTATGAGAGCAAATTTGTGCTCTTTTTACGTCCCAAGCTGAAGCTGAGGCGATCCTTGAGCTTGTCGTGTTTATCGCCTGTATCGCCGTTAGGCGTATCAAGGGTTTGCCCAGCCGATTTGTCTTTGTGGAAAAGCGAAAAACTTCTCCTTGACATAGACTTGCTGCCACGCTTGGTTCGGTCGAGAATTCCATTGCTCTGAGGTGTTCCGTTTTCTTTCTTTCTTGCTTCCTCTTCCTGTGCTGCAGACTTCTTACTAGCTTCCAACACTTTGGCTAGTTCATCGTTCTCATTTCGTCGTGCCTGTATCGCTTTGTAATTGTCTTCCCTTCGTTTCTTCTCGTCAACCTTGGCCTGTTTCTCTCGCTCCTTTTCCGCGAGTTTCTCGGCCTTCTCGGCAGCTTCACGCTCCTTCTTCTCTCGTTTCTTGTCCTCTTTCGATTTGGCTTCTTCTTTCTGTGTAGTGACACGAGTCAGACCATTTGTTGCAGCTGCGGCGGCTGCTGGGGACCCAGGATCCGGTTGGGGAGCTGACGGCATGGCTGGTGCCGTACTGGCATGGGCAAGATTTGCCATCGACTCGTGATGCGTCAGGGGTGACATGGGCTGTGTTGCTTGCCGTCTTAGAGGCGATGTATCTAATTTGTCACCGTTCTCCTGAGCCAGATTGGCTGCCTCGCTAGCGAGTTTTACCTCCTCCATGCCCTCCTTTTCTTGCTCCTCTCGCACTTTCTCGAATGTTGTTTCCTGGTAGAACAAAACATATGCGGTTGCCATCCCTGGCTTGTCACCAAAGAAGTTGCGGACAAAATTCTTGTCCACTGGTTCAACCATCTCGTCGTCAAACAGGATCCAACCCCTGCCCGGGACCTTGATGATAGACACATAGTGACCGTGGTAGGCATTACCACCAATGTGGACCACTACCGCATACAGTTCATAGAGTCGATCCGGGTCTTCGGCATTATCTGTCGTGTTGAACATGCGCAAGTGGTAGGGATACACGACCCTGTGAAAGAGCTTTTGCAAACGACTGTAATCTTCGGTATACTTGAACCGCTTTAAGTGGAGCGTCAAGATCTTGGGTAACCGCTTCACTTTCATTCGCTTCTCGGCCTCCTGAAGGCCACCACAATGGTCGCAATGGAACTTGTTTCTCTCACAGAGCATCTCCTCAGCTGAAAACTTCCTTAGGCAAGATGTCACTGATGAATGCTCTTCCAAGTCAATGGACAAATCAAGAAATGTCTCATCGCGCTGAGAAGCAGTCTCGCAAGTCAAGCACTTGGTTTCTGATGTGAGTACGCCTTCAAAAATGTCATGGACCCATCCTGTTGCTGGAGAACTTGACCCAGCAACGTGATTGACCATGGCAGATCCCAGAGCGTGTCCCACTGATGTTGCCAGGCCATCAATGCCGTCAGCTGGCGCCTGCAACTGCATCTGGCGAGCTGTGCTCTCAACGCTGTTAATGACATCATTCAACACCAAGCCGTAGAACTCATGAGCGTCTTGGTGCATTGAGTTTCGAAACATTTCATTGTCGCGCTTGAATATTTCGAGGAATCGTTGGGGACTGAGGACTCCTGTGTGTGTGTTGCTCTCCAGCAATGCTAGAAAAATGTCCTTAAGTCCAGTAAATGTGCATTCATTCATGCCATAAGAAGTGGCATTCTCTCGTGCCAATTCCAGGATGGGCCCCTTGATCATGGCTTGTTTCTTCTTGTATTCGGGTGTATCAGGTTTGTCTTCAGGACGAACGCCAACCTGTCCAGGCAACTGTTGATTCATGGCCTGTCGTTGCTTGATCACTTGGGATGTACTAAGGCCCTTTTGTTTCGGTAAGGTCTCCACAGGGTCAGTAGGTGGAGGTCTGATAGTGACGGGAACCTTTGGTCGGCTGCCGTTTGTCTCCGAGGGCATAATCGGGGGGTAATTGACAACATTGTTCCTGAAGGATTCGGAATAAAACAGAGCCTGAACGATCGAGTTGCAGTAGCTACACAAAAAGTCAGCTTCGTAATTTGGCTGTATGATGCCTCATCCAATTCGTACCATGTGTTCCCAAACTGTTTTCACGTTAGCCTAGTTCTTGCGATGGTAACGTATCGACGATTATGAGAAATAACAATAACTCGGGCGGGAGTAGGTAGGGCTCGACGTACATTCTCGAGGCCGAAAAAGCGATCGGCGCCGTCATCTCGAAGGGGAGCGGCATTCTGTAGCATCTTCTCGAGCGGCGTGAGGTCGAGCACGGGCTCTTCCTTCTTCTTCGCGACAACATCTTGCTTGTTGGGTACAGTGGTCGTGGCCTATGAACCGAAAGCGAGAGGGATTTTGTCAGTCAAGAGAAGTAATCTTGGCGCAACGTAGAGTGAGAAGAGGAGATGGGGTTGGGACAGTCCAGGGCAGAAATGGAACAGGGAGCGAGTCCAAGACATACAGTGCCAGAACCCTTTATTTTGTTGAAAAAGCCGGCCATGACGATATCGTGATCTCTCTAGTTGGAGCAAGTAATTCAGTCGGGAAGCCGTGGATGGGTGAGCCGATCGAGGGACGTTATCAAGGCCGACCCGCACGCAACAGCTGCGAAGCAGCAGCACTCAGCGAAGACGATCGCAATTGAGACAAGTGACCATTCGCGAATGGCTTCGTATCTTCTGAAATGGCCAAAGAGTCGCGCAGGACGGACAAAGTTGAGAAATCGCAAGCCAAGTCGGTTTTAGAGTTGCCGAGTTGTGAGCGAGGATGGATTATGGCGCTGGCGTTGGCTGCTGGGGGTCCTGGGGAAAGCGAGGCGCGGGTATGTGGCGTGGATGCGATAGCGCCGGAGGGAACCACTTGAGGTGATCTAAAAGCCGAACCGGAGACAAGAGACAATCGATGGCCTTGATTAGAGAGAATCAGATATAGGTCGTCACCAAGCGAATTCAAATCAAAGGCACTTTGAGATGGATGCAAAAGAGAGGTGTCGAGTTGCTAAAACTGCAAGAGAGAAAGGGCAGGCAATACAGCTACCAACTGCAGAAAGACTGACTGACTACCTTACCTACCTTAGTACCCAGCTACCTTAGGTAGGTAGGTAGAACCACAGGCACAGTCGAGGCAGGTAGGGATGAAGGGTGGCGGGAGGATGTCCTAGTACAGTAGAGGTCGAGTCCGGGGGAAGTAATAGTGGAGGAGGAGGAGAGACCTGGACCCAGGCCAGGTTCAAGAAGGAGAAGGATGTATCAGTGGCCTCGTGGTTGGATGGTGCCGTGCCCCAACATGGTAGGTGCTGTAAGCTTGTGAGGTCCTGGGTACCTACTAACTCAAGGTCGGTATGTTATCGATGTCCTGGCTATGTGTCTCTTCACAGGATTTCACTTTTCAACGGCGCTGGATCATGTGTAACATGGGCAGTACGTAACGGTCTCTCAAGGCAGAAGAAGTCATGATGAGATTAAAGCCTAAATAAGCCGACTCCCGGTATGTACAAAACCCAGTGACAAAGCCCACCCGGATATTTCCTCTTTGGCGCACAATTACTCGACAATGCTAACGACAATGGAATGGTTGGATAATCTTGAGTGATAGATACCTCCAAAGGTTCTACAGCCGGAAGTGTTGCCGTCTCGACTCTCCTCTCCTGCATCGAGCTACGAAAAGGGCCCAGCTCACGCAAACCCCAGTTTGCCTAGACCACCAGAGCCCCCAAATGGCCCCCTCCAACTCACTAGGCTGTCATGATGGTGCCTCGCGAGTGGGCCCCCCAGAAATCACCATCCCAGAATCAGAGCTAGAAACGGAGTGCGTTAACTCGGTTCCTGTGTACTTGTTAGATCATAAGGTAGAGTAGAGACAGACACCGCTCTCGGGTTTCCAGGAGCTACCTGTCCAAAGAGCTGGTAGTTTACCGCTGCCAAGTGTTTTTGATCACACAGGATGACATTTACGCCTTTGCTCACCCAAGTTGCTAAACGACATCTTTGTTGAGGAGGGTCCTGGCTGGGTTTACGTTTACTGGGGTCCAAGGCCTGGCTGAAGATTAAACGTGGTGTGGGCGGTTGATAGACGCCAGACAGTGGCCCCATGTCTGGGATCCATTGGCTGTTACGGTAGAGCCAAACGCTACCAGGGCCAAAAGGTAATGACATGGATATGGAGTTTGGAAAAAGCTTCAGATCGACCACCACGAGACATCGAAACGAATGTGAGCGAGAATTGGATGATGAACCCAAGATGTAAAAAGTACCAGGATGGGCTCCTCGAAATACAAACGGGAATTACTTCCATGTATTTGAGTTGCATGGAAGCTGCGATCCAACATGGAAGTTCTGACCCTTTGGTTTGGGTGGAGGTAGAATTCGTCAGGCAGGTAAGGTTCCATCAAAGGAGCATCGGCCTTGTCTCCTGCATCCCCTCCCATCCAATCTTTGAAATCGTTAACGGCAAGACCGATGCAAATGATAGATACCTGCTTCTACAGCAAATAAACTTCTTCCACGATGACTAGGTACAGAAAGCGAAAACTCTTCATCAACTTCCCCCTCTGACATCGATGGTCAACATCTAATAAACAGCCCACACCGGCATTGGTCACCGAAAACTCACTCGCACATGTTCCCGGTACGTTCTGCACTAACATTTTACCCCAAGGGTTTTTGTGATTCGAGAACACTGTTACGATTCGAGGGAATATGCTGAAAAGCACAGGTACGAAAACTGTATTGACGGCCTTTAGTCGCGACCACGACCAGTTCTGAACTCTAGGGGGTGTATTCGAGTCTCAACATGATATCTTTAATCTAAGCACCAACTTACACTGTTGCTGTAGATGCGGTAAATAACGAACAGCGCTACAACCCCTCGGCTACCCCCCCCCCCCTCCGCCAGGATAACCTGCAAAAACCCCTGGTACCACGAGAGATCGTTGTCTATCCATCCAAGAAGTATTACTTTTAGCCGACCCGAAGACGAAGACTCTCAGTTTCTGACGGGAGGCTGAAAATGGTAGAGCTTTCAGCACTCTGCCACAACCGGACGCCGAGGGAGACCAGCCACCGCTAAGTCGGATACATTTCTTGGATTCTGTGATGCTGACTGAAGTACTCCGTAACATTCGCCTCATTGGAATATCCTTGGCCAACCCTCCAGGTTGGACGCCATCCGATATGTCTGTCTCGTTCCTGAGGTGGGCTGGACTAACGAAAGTCAGACTGCGATCCCCATCCAAGATGTCATGTCTAGGTGATCTTGGATTGCTGGCACAGCATTTCTGTTTGGTGGAAATGTTTGGATTGTTTGTAAAGATGTCTCATCATGCAAAACTAGGCGCTCTTTAGGTAGAGAGTTGATCACAGACGCTCTTGCCTGTTCCTCCTTGGACAGAGCAAAAAGCGAGGCAAGACCAGATTTCTCCCTGGTTAAACCCCTGCTCCTTGGCATTGTTAAAGGTCAACGAATATGGAAGCTTACTGACAAATGATTAGTTTTCTAGCTCCTCCGGATTCCATCACTTTAGGTCATCTATGGGAAGAGTTTAAGCACTGAACATGAGTACTCAATGCAGCTTCACTGTGTTTTTGATCAGGTCGCTACCATGAGTATTCCATAACTCCTGTTGATGCTCACCAACCGCCGACAACCCCTCATTCGAAGCGTTAGTTAGACTCGGATTGTGGGGTTGCCATGCGGCACATCCCCCGTACCCACCCTGCAACTGAACTGACACCAATCACTAGATCACTGGTTCACAACCGCGGTGACGGTATCCTATCAGTTTGGTCTGCCTCCCGTCCTGATCGCCATCAGTCGGCCCGTTACTGTTGAGATGCCTTCTTATGCTTTGAATACCTTAGGCACACATGCTGGAAATAGGAAGACAGCAAATGGTCTTCTGACTGTATCCACCCAATCCAAGTGACAGGACAGCCTGTGTTGGCAGGTTGGCTAGGAACCTAGGTGGGACCTATACTCCTTATTGAGCTGGGGATATCCGGTTTACTCACGTGCGTCGGCCCCGGAAATGTTGCTGACTGCTGTCTAGCTGTCTTGGATATTGGCTCGTCTCACCGCCGTTGGTTGGCTGATTGACTGATAACCCGAACAATCAATCCCTCGGCATACCATCCTTTCCGACTCCCGTGGAATTTGGCTCAAGAGGATATTCTTCTCCAGTTTACATCAATCGCTGAAGCCAGTGTTGCCAGTTCATCCTGACTGTGTTAGTTCCTCGATGCTGATCCAACGTTATGTACAGTGAGGGAATATAGACCATCGGCGAACTATTGCTACGCCTATGGCTAGTGATGATGCCTCCCAAGCTACACCTGTACCAAGGGGAGAGAAGTGTTCTGGAACAAGCGTCAGTTCCACTAGCTCTCTGTAGTTTCGTAACCGGCCGCGCATCGCATTGCATCAACACAAACCGCGCCGTTCCCCGCGGTGCCCACCCATCTCGATCATGTACCATGACGGCATTAGTCGTGCCCGTTTGGGCAAAGTCCTCGATTCTCCACCACCAGTAATACTACCTACACTATCATAGACAGAGCCGCTCACTTCAGCTCCGATGTCAATTGAATACGGCCAATGTCAAGTAGAGTTGTTAAGCGCTGGACTTGGTATGAGTGAATTTAATGACATTAGTGTTAACAACCCTTCTGCCAAAGTGACCTGTTGCATCATTGCCTTGTCAAGTTATCAGACCTTCAACCGGAGATGTAATGCCGGTACATACACCAGACCCTCTTTTGTCAGCTCGCTTAGGTTTCCATACAATCGTCGACCACAAAGGTGAGCAGCATAGCCGGGTTTCGTTATAGCATACAGATCACACAGCAGAGGGCCAGGTACTGTATTATTGGCCGTAACGTAAAAGAACCCGAGTTCAAGTCCCTTGGCGATTATCACTTTGCCCAGCTGCAAGTTTTAATGTATCCTCCAGATCGCCCGTGCAAGAAACTAACGGGATGACATACCAATCCCTCTCGCGGATCGGATTGGACCATGCATGGCCTCCTCCCTAAACAACATACTTATTGTAGATAGCTGCTTGAGATGAGTCGTATTCAGACAAGGGTGGCTGTTGAGAAGCCGTGTGTTCCCAGGGTTCAGGCAGGCTGTCCCACCTAGATCCGATCATCCCGATGATAAATGTCACTCAGTCCGTTGCTTGGGATCCAGCACCTTCACAGAAATGGGTTGTTCATTGGCCTATCAACACTGTCTCTTGCTTCCAGCCCATCTGAACGAACAGAAAACGAATACACACCAAAAAGTTCCTGGCAACTACGGCACAAGCGACTCATACATTTTTGCACCGAAGCCGATATAGCCTACTCCTGCATTTGGGCTGAAGGTGGAGCGCCGCCAGTGGTGGGAAGACCCATGAAGATCTTGAAGTAGTCCTTCACGCCTTGTTAGTAGACAATTCGGAAGGTATATCCAGTCGCCATCGAGATTGCGCAGGAGTACTTACATAGATCATCCACTGAAGCCCGGTTAGAGTACCGATCATGACAATGCGCACGGGGAGACCATTCCAAAGACCACCGAAACCAATGTCCTTGTATATTCTGCTCATGGCGCCGCCGAAAGCCTCGCCAGGTTGACGGTTGGAATTCAGCTTGCTTACCATAACATCGGCGGGGTGGGAGACGATGGCGCACAAGATACCGGCCAGGTAACCACCAGTAAAAGAGACACCAGTCTGTGCAGCCTTGCTATAGTCACTCTTTTGCCCTGGCAGGCGATCGTAGATCATCTCAACAATGGTTTCAAACGAGGCAAACTTCATCATTGTATAGGGGATTTGGCGACCCCATAGCGGATATAAGCCTTTGTATAGGCCAGCGACGCCTTCTTTGCCTGTAATGGCGCTGATGCCTTGGACTGTTCCGGTGTAGGGGTTGGGGATCGAGCCTTGCATACGGACCTTGACGGCTTCGAAGGGGCAGAGGGCAAGATCAGCGAGGAACTCAGCAGAGGCAGAAGCTGCAAGATAAAGACCAGTCTTGTACTTATGCGCGGCCTCAGGGCCAGCCATATCAGAGTACGTCTTCTTGAAATATTCGTACCAGCCATACTTGAAGGCGCCTTGGGCAGAGTAGCCAAAGAGGGTTGGACTCCAACCTGTGAAAATACCACGAACGCCTTCAGCACGGTAGATCTTGCCCCAGGCCTGGAAGTTACTAGTGTAGAGTTTTGAGTCAACTTGCCGACGGGTTTTTACGAGATCCAAGGGAGTTACGGCAGCATGAGTGAGACCCTGATCCTGATGAGTACGGTTTATGCTGGAAATTGGTAGACGGGGGAATAGTCCTCGGCTGGACACTAAGATGGACACTTACACAAGCCATCAGACCACCAAAGGTACAGGCGGCATAATACTTTCCAGAGTACAGCTCGATCTTTCCACCCTTGGCTTGAGCCTTTGCGCTCGCCTTTTCGAATTCGGCTGTCGCCTCGGCACTCAGCTCCTTGGCTTTGCCCTTCGCATCTTGTATGACAGAGGAGTAAGCGGGAAAGAGCTCAAGGCGAGCCTCATAAGGAGTACGGGGGTTTGCTGAGAGGGGACTGTAGACCGTTCCCTGGAGGACGTCCTTGGATGGGTGCAACGGGGACATTATGGCAGTCCGATGCAGGCGATGATGCTCTAGCAGTCCAGTGTGCTAGTGATACTCCTGTAAGTCAAGGAATGAGCTGATCAATTGATACTCTAAGCATGAGGACCACGTAGAATGATTGCAGTGATAAGTAAGGAGGAGACAGAGAAAAGACGCAGATACAGTTGCACGAAATATGATCTGCCCGATGTAGCCGGCTGTTGATACAATGCGACTCGGGGAAAACAGTTGCTGCTGTTAAACGCACCTGATATGATCTTTCAGCTCCAGCGAGAGCTTAACCAACAAACTATTGCACCGTAATAAGTATCGAGAGGGTTATATAAGAGAATGGAAGAAATCAGGAAACGTCCAAGGAAAGTTGGCGTAGTACGTTAGGTATCTTGCGGAGTTAAGGTGGTATGCGACTTCCAATTCCGTACCTAGATAACGAACGGGGAGGATGACGCTCGTAGCAGGCACATCTAGGCGGGTGGTGACATCACGCTTATCACATCTACCTTCCATCTTGGATGCGCTTTCTCATATCAGATTGGACACTGGTTTATCTCACCAACGCAATGCACTTTATTCTCTGAATACTGGTTCCCATCATAGGTAGGTAGCTCGACCATTTGCTTCGCCTTTGATACACTATGTTACACTTAACTTAGATGAATCTGTATTGAACGCTAATCAAGAACTCTAGCGGGATGATCCACGGCTCGCAGATGGGGCTTGTTCCTGGAGCTGTGGAGACAGCTAGAGCTCTGTTGTCATTAATAATTGTTAAATCCCGATGTATGATTTATTTCGACACCAGCGATAAAATATATGGAATGATAGAATAAATGAGGCATAATCCCGCTTGTATCCGGCATATTCCTGTTATTTGGAATCAAGCATGTTTAATTATTGAACTGACAATAAGCTACGTATGCCCCTAGTTTTAGATTAAATAGTTGCAGTGACACCAGTCATAGAGTCTCTTGGTTGATAGAGAAGTGTTTGTCGTTTCACCATTGGAATGACCCATGTCATGATGCTAACAGACAAGCTCCCATTTTTTCCTCTCTGCCCCACCATATTAGAGCATTTTGCGTGACCTCATTAGGTAGGTGACTGAGCCGCGATCGCTTCAACTCCCCAACCTTGCAACCTGAATCAACCTGTGCGTCAATCACTGCCAAACTCTTTTTCTGCACTATTCAAAGCAGCGATTATATATAAAAATGGCTACTGCTACCGCTACCACTACTGCCACCACAACATCGGGTGCGACACCATCCTTGGTTACAAAGTGGTCTTCTCGATATCGCGGAGTATGTACTTCTCATGACACCACTTTGCACTCCGGGCTATAGGCATATAGCTTCTCTGGAGAATACTATTCCTTTGAGTTATGGCTAATACATCACAGGCCACTGTCGAAGACCTTGACCCTCCAGCCGCACTCTCACTCAACCCCTCCGATGCAATCTCCCTCGCCCTCATGTCCGCTTTTGAGCGCGACTACACGCATCTTACCATCGTCGATACCGACACCCGCGCGTTGCTAGGCTATATATCCATTCCCCACCTTCAATCCCTTCTCGACTCAGGCAAGGTCAAGTCTGAAGATCAGCTCTCAGCCGCCATGACACGCTTCCAGCGCAAGGGCCGTACCTACCAGGTCATCACCATGGAGACGACCCTCGAGGAGCTTGAGAATTTCTTCCGTGGCGGCGTACCTGATGGACCGTGGAAGCAGGAATTCGCCGTTATAACGGATGAGAAGAGGAGGTTTGTATTGGGTGTCGCGACAGTACAGGACCTTGAGGAGTTTGTCAAGCGAAGACCCGAGTAAAGTAGTATTTTGAGCATGTGATATCAATGCCAGAGTGGAACCCAAATACCGAGGAACAAAGGCCGCGGGAATATAGCGCAAGGAGCAAAAGACAACAAGAGTCAAGCATCATGGATGGGCGTTGGGGAAATAATGGCCTGAGCATCATGGGGGGCTACGGCAGGCTCATAACAGCAAGCCAGGCAGGAAAGCTGCTTTCAACATAGCGCGATATGCGGGATAATACACATTGGTGAACACAAACGTTGGGTGGTGCAACTGGTGCATAGAAACTCAGTTTAGGATGACTTCGTATCGGTCTGTCAAATTATATTTGTCTCATAAGCAACTATTGCATGAGCCACTGAGCGATAGTCAAGCATTGTTACCGTCAGCCGTCTACGGTAGGTCAAGTAACGTCGTGGAGCAATCCCATCTCTAAGCCTGGTAGTCGTAGATGAGCTTGGCGGTGACCTTCTTGTCACCCTTGGTCACCAAGATGTGCCTCACATATCTCCTCTCGCCATTGATCTCCTCGAAGCCCCAGATCTGATTAGCGACCCAGCCGTTGTCGACGCTTTCAGCAATGCTCTGGATGAACTTGCCGTCGCCGTCGGTAAGCCAGCCAGTCTTGAGGAAGTCCTCCTCAATCTCATCGAGAGTGACAAACCTGGATCGACCCCTGACGGTGCCGAAGAGCCAGTCCGAGTGCTCACGGTTGTTGAAGTCGAGGCAGCGGTTCTCTTGAGTGCTGCTCAGGCCAGAGGCAGACTGGGTGATGTCGATGTGGGTAAAAACGTCGGTGGATGTGTTGGGGGGCTTGGGAGGGGCGTTGTACTGGTTGATATCAAGGGTGATGCTAGCCAGGCCAATTCCCTTACGAGTGAGGTATCCGATGCCCTGTAAGCTGAGGATGGGCTCAGAGCTATCGGAAAGAGTTTTATTCTATTGCGAACCATTGTCAGTGACAAGATACAGGGGTACAGTATGTTGAAGCGGGGGAGTGCAGCATACGAGAAGCCATTTACCACTGAGGTCAGAGGTGGTCTTTTCGGCGGGAGCAGCCATTGTTGTGTTGTGGTTGATAGGAATATCAAGATGTAGGTATTCGTGTAGATGCTGATTGAGGAGAAAGAAGACAGCCACGGTCCAAGTAGGTTGTTGATGGTGGTGTTCGTAAGTAATAAGGCTGCGTTGCTGGCAGATGGTGGATCGAAATGACGCTATCAAGGATTCAAAGCGCAGATGTATGGTCCTTCCTCAGAGTACAGACACGCCACAAATGACCTGTACTAACACTTTTCACTGAGTGGGAAGTATAAGGTAGGTAAGGTAAGTTCAATGTCGAACCAGACAACTGACCCCTCCTGTAGAGTCAGTCTTGCCTTATATACCTATCTTATGTTTGCCAACAACGAGGCTGAGTGAGTAAATGAATGCGTTTGTCTATCACAAGCAACGCCGAGAGAGGCGCATGATCGCCGAGGTCAAAAATCATGGCTAATTGCAGAGTCACGTTTTATTAAATTCTGTAAAGAAAACCACGACCCAGTCTGAGCTATCTTTCCAAGCATTTACCAAAATAGTAGGTGTTCAATCTTCACAAGACAGATAGTAGGGGTGCGTCTATGAATGGCTGGCTGTCTATACTCCGTAGTGCGGGGTTGTCAAAGAGGCTGAGCGAAAGATGGCCCAAGACAAAAGACGAGACAGGAATCCAATTCGAAACTTGAGAGGACGGGAATAATTCGAATAAGGAAGTTGAGCCGCGAATGCGCATACGTACAGTAAATTATCCGTACAATAGCTTCGAATTTGTCAAGAAGCGGACTTCTCTTTGGTCCCGGTGGGTGGCTATCAGAATCCCCTTCTTTTGAGCGCAATCCATGCTTTGCTTTCATCATACATCATGACAACTTGAGGAATAGAGTCGCCATGAACAATAAGGCATGTAATTAGCACTAATTAGATTTCCTACTCCGCACTACCTTGTATAGGTTTCAGTTGTCAGTCACTCCCTCATCATATGATATTACCCCTTCCAACAGCACCCCAACATGTCAAATCCTCATATTCTCAAAATTTCACGACGTCGACCAAGACTCTCCCCCAAAGTCTCGTCCCCGCATCGCTAATAAACCTCAATCTCCACATTGGCATGGATACCGCGACTCTAACTTCACCATTTCGCTTCCACATGTTGCTTATCACAAGCCTCGGCTCAGGTCACAGCAAGCATTCTTTTCTATGACTTGTATGGAGTTAATCCCCAGATCATCCTACCCTTGTCGGAACGATTGTCCATGAGCAATGCTGTGTACACATAACTATGCCCGATATCACGAACAGCGAACCCTCCATCTAACGTGTAACTAGTATATTTGCCTATAATTATTAGCCTACCCTCTACTCGGCTACACTCATCTCCTACGACCTTTGCCCTCCGTATCCCCTGGTATCCAGGTCGTGCATGTATAGCATCTTCATCTACCTCCCCAGATATCACCATTACCTGTTGGCTGCGCCAATTCTCATCTGACACTAAATCAGCTGAAGCTCAACCCTGTCAAGTCTTGCTGGCCCTGCTCCTCATGCCGTTGGCTTTCGTCGTCCCGGGTATCGTCCGTCCCTTCCAGCAACAGGCGGGTTCTTCGCTAAGTCGAGTTCATGCAAGAAACAAGCCAAAATCAATGCGAATCTTCATCCATGCATGCATGCATACGCACGCCATACAAATCATGTCATGTCACGTCGCATATGTCGTCTTCAACCAATTCTCGGTCCCGCTCAAGGCCACCACTTCATCTTCTTGTAGCTCTCGATCACTTCCTCGATCAACTCCTTCGTGAGCGCAGGTTTCTTGTACTCAAAACCCAACAGTGTCTTGAGCCGAGTTCCGTCCATACTGAGGTCCGTATCCTTGAGTAATTCCTTCTCCATGAATGGAGTCAGCGGGCCCGGTCGTGTAATGCCCGCATCTGCGAGAAGGTCGGCCCATGGTCCCAGAAGCTCGTCATTAACATCGTCCACAACACTATCGAGGTTGAGCCGAGCAAATGTGCTGATAAGCTGCCCCTGGAAACCTGTCTCGATCTTGAAAATATCACCAATAATTGTCGCTATGGTGCCCTGACTTGTCGCACCCTCATCCACGATGTTGAAGATGGGGATCTTGCCCATACTGGCCTCGTCCCACTTCGCCTTGCCTGCATCAAACCATGCTGCGATTTCCCACAAAGCCCGTGTTACATCGTCGATGTGTGCTGTGTTAGTTCGGAGGTCCTTGGTCCAGAGCCACTTCATTTCGTCTTCAAGGTGTTGATAGGTGCGAGCCATGCACAATGCCGTCGCTACCCACTGAGAGGCATAAGGTCCATAGACGTGCGGTAAACGCACGATGATGAGGTTAAGCCTACACTGTGCATTAGTGAATCGAATGCTCAAAAATCATGGTCCCACTATACCCTTCAATTTTGGAGAGCTCCTCCTCAGCTTGCAACTTAAACACAGCAATCCTGTTCCAAGGTTTGAGTTTATCTCCCTCTTTGCTTGGTGATGAGTCGGACTTGTACACCATGCCTGTGCTCAGCTCAACAAAGGCCTTGACTCCTCTTTTGGCCGCCTCTTTGCCCACTGCAATAGAGAGGTTCAATGATCGAAGCTTGTAGACCTCATCCTCCTGTGAGTACCTCGTCTCACCTCCACAGTTAAAAACATAGTCCCATTGTTTTCCATCTGGTCGGTCAAAAATTCGTGCCAATCCTTCTGGAAAGAGGGGAACATGTAGTTAGCCAACTAGTCATACATAAGGCAGCCACCTGCACCAGCAAGCGGGGCTGCCAACAACAGAGTAAGCAGTGTAGAGACTCACCAGGTCTGCTGGCATCAGCCTGCATGAATTTGTCTTGTGAGCAGGCTTCGGAGAACTCAGGAGCCAACCATGCGAGTTGAGGGAGAACTTTGTCAACGAGCCTCACATCGGAAGCGAGCTCGTTCTGGTGGATATGGAGGGCCAAAAAGCGGCCAATGTAGCCAAGCCCTCCAATAATCAAGACTGAAGGCTTCTCGGCCATGTTCGTGAGAGTTATGTTGTTCGGGTCGTGTTATAATCGTGCGCAAACGTCGGGTCAAGGTGACGGTGTAGGTGCCTCGACGTCGGCGGCGCGAGGGCGATATATGGCAAGGTATAGATGAAATATACAATAAAACACCCTTCGGCTCTGCAGGTCTAGTGAGGTGCCTGGGCAAAGTTCGCTTCTAATGTGAACGAGACGGACAAATGGTTGCTGTGCGAGGAATATTGAGCCTAAGTGCCGGGACAAGATTGTTCGGCTCAGGGGGTAGAGGGTTGTAGCTGAGTAAATGGAAACCGGCCAAGAGGTCCCACGGGGTGCCGAAGGTGGACGGATATGCAAGACTCGGTGTGATTTAGCGTTGGTTGAAGCGACGTGGTTTGGGTTTCTCGTGGCTAGAGAGCGGGCTGGGCAGTGACCTAGCACAGTAGTTTGATCGAGAGGAGGGCCGTAACCTGGCATGGAGTCACACAAGTAAGTATATATTAGGGCGCCATGGGGGCAATGGAGGTGCTTGGTTCGGACCTACAGTAACACTGATCTAGCACTTTTTATATTGAGCCCCAAAAGTGCTGGTGCGGCGACGGCGTAGAGACGATGTGCGGGAGTAAAGGGGAACAGGTTTGATCCAAGGCGGGAAGGCAACGGGAGGACGGACGGAAGACGGAACCAGATGGGCGGGATGGTATGGGATGGGAGGTGGGAGTGGAGGGAAACACGATCAACAGATGTAGCAATTTCAACTTTGCGAGGGCACGAGGCGGCGCACCAACCGCTCTCTGGGACGAGCGATGGATACACAGGGGTCTGAACTAAAGTCAAGAGACCCAACTTTGGATCAAGTCTTTCTTAACGAGGCCACACGACCGAGCCTGAGGTGAGCTTGGGAAGAAATAGCTAGACCCTTGGGGCCCTCGAAATTCCGTCGATGAGGGGTGGACTTGATAGACTGAAGAGGTGATGAAGTGGATCTCTCGTTGAGAAAGACGAGGGGGAGAATCGGCCAGTGTAAGAGTGAGTGGGATGCAATGTGGACTCCTTTTCCAGCAAAGGGGCCCAAGTCTTTGATGCTGGCTGCTCTCTAGTTTAATGAGGGGCGTGCTGTGGGTTAATGGGCGTGAAAGGCCCTGTCAAAAAGCTCGACGTCGTGCCCTATCGAATATCAGGCACCAAGATTGCTTATCTTACATGTCAATCCATCAGCCAGTTCTGAGACTGAGACTCATGTTTCACAGTATCCCGTGGGCGACTATGCCTTCTTTTATGCCCGAGTATTGACTAAATGCTAGACATAGCTGGGCAGTTTGTGGTCATGCATGTATAAGATGCAGGGCAGACCAAAGGGAGCTGTGGCCTGAAAGATGAGTTAGAATGCATATGTGGGCGGCTTGTGGAGGGGTCTTCCTACTCCGATGTACATGTACAGTACATGGGTAGTTGTGTCAAGAGGGAGCCCACTCCCATCAGTTCATTCCGAGATTCAGGTCAAGGCTCTGGTCAGAACAGTCTCTTTTTTTTTTTTGGAAGGGGAGGGGGGGCTTGAGCTGAGGTCCATTGCCGTTTTGTTGACTCGAGATCGACTCGAATCTTGCTTCTTTTCTATCAGTTCCTCAAAGAAAACTTGGCAAGAGGCTGATATTGACATTTCAAGATGCGAGTCAGGGCCAAAGAAGGCTTGAAAGTGCTGGGTCGGTGGGGGCAGCCGTGCCGTAGCTGGCGGAGACGCGATGCAAATTGGCGGTCATGCGGCTGGACAGTTACTGTAATTAATTCAGAGCTGCAGGGCGGATTTGCAGGATCTCCCGTTCATCATATCGCCAGCCTAGCACCTAGCTACCGAGCCTGCAGTGGGCCTCCATGTTCGTCATTGTCACTACGACCAGGGACCAGGGACATGCCGACAGAAGGGACTGGGGTCAAGGGTCAAGGAGCATGACAACCGCCGTCCTTGCCTGAGACTACCATTATTACGGAGTAGGTCTTTGTATTTTCTTGTGCTCACTCTGCGAGTTGTCAACAGCTTGAGAAACCCCAAGTCGAGCCGAGCGAGAACTGTGAGCTTGTGATATATATCAGGCGACGGTTTCGCCTGCTTGCGAGTAACCATAAAGTATATGGTCAGACTGACCTCATGGGTGGTAATTACCAATACTGTTGAACAATAATAAACTCATTATCTCATGGGTAGTGGGTAAGGGTCAAAAAAACTCAGCACTTGGTTGGCGAGGACGCTTGATTCTTGAAATCCATATCTGGCATCTAGCATGGCGCAAATCATGTTCGCATTGGGTGTCACTTCCGAGTACATACATAAACGACGAAGCTTATTTTGGTCATGCTACAGTACCGGAGCATGCCATGATGCCAGACTGCCACAGGTCGTGGTCGATATCCTTCAGGGCATCAAGCCATGACTCCTTCGCGAGGGTAGATTAGCGATATATTGACTGTCACTTAATACGTCCTGTGCATAAGGAGTACAAGACACCAGAGAACTGATTTCAGCGCTAGGTGCCGGCATGTGCGCCGATCCAAGATCCCGTTCGGGCCGCCAACAGGGTCATCTTGATATTTGGCATACATACCTACAGAACTGGACGGGAGGTGCTATACGGAGTACATATGTACTGTAACCTGGACAGTCAGTCAACCGATGCCAAGGCTGGACGTGTGATAATCAATTCTTACCAGCGGTTCGCGGCTTGCAGTTCTGCCTTGTACTGACTGTACGGCTGTACCTGAATTTCAGGGGCAGAGCACGCATCTGTCAGGTGCGCATGTGGCAAGCGGCAGGAACGAGATCAGGAACAGGAACAGAGTGATGCGGGGCCTTTTCTAGAACTCTTCCATTTGCGTCTCTACCAATGACGAAAAGAAGAGGTATTAAACAAGAATTGGTAACGATTGTAGTAGCTGGAATGGCAGAAAAGTGGTTGTGATAGTTGAACCACGTATTATTCAGAGTTTTACAACCAGCCCAAGAGTCAAGAGCGTAGAAGTCACCTTCTCGGTCAGACGGGATTGCCCCGATATCCTTGGCCTTGGCAGGTACAGCTGGGTAAGGTACCGATCTCGTAAGTTAGTACATGCCTTATAATAGCACCTTACCTTATTACTGGTGAGTGGGTAGGTGCACCTCACTCCAGCCTCACAACGAACATGGAAAACAATATCCAGTGTTCAACAATCTTAACTCTACCCCAACACTAGTTACCTAGGATATCACGATTAGGAGCTATTATGAAGGTATCATCTTCCGTCTTCCTTTCTGGCCTATCACACAGTCAATAGATTCCCGTCCCATCAACCTTTCCTCCATATTCCAACACTACAAGATGGTTTCTACATAGAGCCTCTTCAGCGCTAACGCCCAATGAATAAATAGAGCCAACACACCAAAACCGCAGCTCGAGCGCTAGCTTAGAGCACCAGGGCCCTAAGATCCGTGGTTTTTGTCTGCATCTCAGATGTACAACACAGACCTTATTGTGGCCAGGCAGTACATGGGAAAGAAGAGAAATCGAGAGTGTCGTGATCACCATTCAACATGTTCGATTTACTATATGTACTGCCTTTCATACTATCGCCAGGACTCGTCCCACGATTTCGAGCGCCCTGTCCATGTCTCCTTGATCCTCTTGTTCAGCTCCCTGTCAAAGTTTCGCTGTCTCTGAGACTGCCGTCTATCATATCTGACCTGAAAATGACTACTGCATCTTGCAACCACGTCCCCCATCCTTAGCCAGGCCTCAAATTCACGCCCATCTCGAGTCAAGGATAGGCCATCCTTCATCTCTCGGACATTTAGAATCCATCAGATATTAACAGGCTCAGTGGAAAGCTGCGGCAAGGTTTCTGCTAACCACGCAGCCTGTCAATGCATTTCCACGGCAGTGCAGAACATGTCATCTACCTGACTCAGAGGGTCCTAAATCCACGTCTCTAGCGTACCATGTAGCAGTGCTCGTATGCTACAACTATGAAAAGCCACTAAATGTTTTATTAACATAGCATCACGGGCTAAAGACCACATGGAAGAATAGCGGCGAACTGATATGGGCAGAGATATTCGCAAGCTGTAGTCCTCCTGAGCCTGAGCCTGAGAGCCCACATGGTAAGAGCTCATCTACTATTTGGACATCCCACGCGGTTGACTTTATCCTTGGCTGATGCCCATGAGTTCATGGCAGGCCAGCAGGCCCACTGACTTGGGGAAAAGAACTTGATCGACGTCCGGGGTCAGGCTCGTATCAATTAATAGTCCTAGTCTATGTTCAAGTAAGTTGAGCCAAAGCTGGCTGCCATGCTTGGGATTTGTCGATATCTTGTCATCCACGGATAAAAGCCTGCGAGCTACGGGAAAGCGGGCCGGTTAAGAGACTTTCAAGCTGCATAATGACGATCGAGCAGTCATATAATTATCCATGAAACCAGAGCTAACTCTGTTCCATATCGTATTGGAATTCCAAGTCCAACACGCATGTTTCTGTGGTTTATTCCGTCGTCATAGGATTTAGACACCGTACCAGGATCATGCTTTATCTGCTGATCATGACAACGAGTCCTTCAATACAAACGCTGGATGAAAGGAAATGAGTATATCAATCAATCTGCACATCTACCAGGTCTCGCTCCCAGTGCAATCAAAGGCCACTACTCGCACAGGATGCCACCACGGTGCAGTACATGTATCTCGAGACAGTCTATCGAGGGTCTTGCTCTTCAAAATATCAAGTGGATTGGTTTGGGCGCATATCATTTCCTCATGCTTCCGATGAGTTCACGTTGAGCCTCGCGATCCCGTGCCCCCTCACTCAGGCTTCCAATGCTCCTGAGATCGCCCACCACGTCCTTGGCTTTGCCAAAGTACACTTCCTGCAGGAGATTGCGCATCTTGAGTTCCATATCCTCAACCAATCGTCCCACGTTGGCGATGTGGCTATCATCGTTGTCAACAGGGAGATCCTGCTCAACTTGACGTGTCATGTTGCCGCTAAGGTCCATCTCGCCTAGGTTGCCACCAGCAGTAGAAAGGGTCAGGATCACTGTGGATGTGAGCTTATAGTGCGTGCTTCTGCCTCGCTCAATTGCCTCGAAGACATGGATGGAGTCCCATACACCTTCGGAATTACCGCCTTGGGGGGAAGCTAAAAGGGGATATGTAGTCAGTGTTGACGGTTCGAACACAAAATGGCACTTGTCAGGGGAACTTCATACACTTCTTGAGAAGCACAACCCCTGCGAATCCATCATCAAGGTTCCAGAAGTAAACACTGCTCACGCCACCTTCGTAGTATAGATCGCGATAGACATCGAAGGCCTCGTTTGCCTTGACCTCCATCTTGCGAACACGTTCGCTCGGAATCGCACCCTCGCCAGCACCTTCGTTACCACCAGCACCTACACCACCTGATCCAGCTTCATCCAGAGGAGGGTCGAACTGGTTTGACCACGGTGAGCGGTAGCTGTCTCCATCGCGGTTGTAGTCGCAGAGGAGATAGTCTCGGCCGGTCTGCTTGCAGCGGCGCACGGTTAGGGGCTGATCGACGGACGACAGAAGGTCTTCGGTCAGATCTGGAGCGATAGAGATGATGGCGTTGAGGTGGTCTGTCGTCTGCTTGGGGTTGAGACGGCGCAGAAGGTCTCTGTGAATTGAACGGTCAACGATACGGGGGGGACGTCATTGCGCGGGAATGTTGATGTGCTTACAGAGCGGAGTCAAAGGGATCGACAGCCATGATTATGGGCTTTCGAGAGCTTTGGCTGCGGTAGTTGAAAGACCGTGTAAGATTGAAAGGTTGTTATAGTTGTTTAGGTACTGAAGACGACTAGTGCAATGTTCAGGCAGTCCTCAAGTCGAGGTGAAGCTCCGCGACGTTATGGAGTAGCGGGGTCATGGAGCTCTGTGTGGAGTACGTACTGCAAGCCCATGTAAGTTACCTAGTAGTAGCTATACCTAAGCTCATGGAAGATTAGATCCTATATGTTAGTAACTTGAATTTTCCCGATTGAGACGCCTTACAAACGGTTCCGAGTTTATTAATAAAGGTAGGATTTATTGCGAAAGATCAATCAGGTAGGTTGACAATCGACAGGAAACTGGACACAGACCGAAAGCATTCTACTAGTTCAAGCAATAATGACAATCACATAGAACCGTACTAATACTCTCTACCAAAAGATTAAGGTTGTGAAGCCGCAAGTGAAAGGAAAGAAAGTCAATTAATGGAGACAAAAACACTCTCAAGAAACAACAAACCCTTCATGATGCCTAGCAAATCAAAATAACACTATAGCCCAGCCCAGTCCAGAGGCAGGTAACCACTAGCACCCTAACCTCTACCCAACTCGGTACCAATTTAAGTTAATCGACCTACTTCCCGAGTTCCCCTCTCAGTCGGCAGGCTACCGGGCTCTCTCCCCTTGCCCATCCGGCCCAGTAGACCATACTACCTCTGCTATTTTGTGTCGCATTTAATTTAACATCATATATAAATAATAGCAAAAACGCATCTCCCTCACCGCGCGCAAGTTCCAAGACCAACCAGCCCATCTTCCAATCTCACAGCATAGCCATATTCGCCTCCAACGCCGCGCCCGTGATGTCCACCAGTGGGCGAATCGCCAAGAAAGTCACCTCGAAATTTTTCACAAAAGAAACCTTAACCACTGACCATCCCGATGAGCCGTGTCGAGTTTATAGCTGCGTCAGCTCATCCATGTTGTCCGCAGGTCATCAGTAACATGTTAGGGCACCGTATAGCCCCCCTAAGCAATGTCGAGTTGCACCTTGTAGACTCAAGGAGTCTGCTTACCGGAGCAGACTCGGGGTAGCTACCCGGTCATGATATTGAATGCTTAGTCAATGCTGGAACCACACAGCAGACAATGAGCCTTCTCGGTCCAGGTCTTGTCACCACCCGTTACGTTCTCGCGGAGATCACGAATCTCCCATGCTGTGGGGCCATCTTGCATCTTCAGAGTGGCTTCGAAAAGTCCCAGGTATGGCTTGGAGTCTGCAGCCTTCTTCTTGCGACCTTTCTTGGCCGATCCTTTGGCTGATGCGGTGGTGATAGATCGGGATGGTGTTGGCCCAGGTGTAGGGGTTTCTGTTTCGCGAGGTGTTTCGCGAGCAGTCTTTTTGACGTGGACGTTATCGCTCGTTTCGCCGGAGCGGACATCGATCGTAGGTTGTGTCTCTTTCTCCCCTGCGTCAGTGGGCGATAGAGGGCGCGTCGCCTCCTCGGGTTTCTCTTCCTTAACGGCCGATCCCTCGGTTCGATGGGGCTTATCCGTTCCTAGTCGCTCGTAGACTTGCAGGAGAATTTCGTGAGCCATGCATTCATGATGCATCCACTTCCCGCAACTTGGACTCGTGCACCCAATCAGGGTCTTGTCAGGGTTCGCAGGAGTTTGACATTTGCACATGAGCTCAACGGACTAAATGATCATCAGTACTTGCGGAAAGCAGATGAGATATCGAGAGACATACCGAAAGTTGCATGTTGCGGCAGTCGTACGCTTGACGCCAATAAAGCGCGTCTTGGATCTCCTCGTCATCTGACTCAATCCATTGGTTGACGGTGACGGGTCCTGTAACACTGACAACATTGATAATGTCCACTAGAAAAAGGGTTAGTCGCATTGCAGCATAATATGGGTCGGTAATCTAGAACATACTATGATTAGAAGCGATCAACTCATTATTGCCATGGTACGGCTGGCGGCCTTGAACGGTCTTTTTGCCGTCGAGTGTTCCGTACGGGAGTTCGTCCGGCCAGTACATCCAGTAAACACGTGCATAGACGTGGTGCTCATCGGAAGCACGGATCTCGAGGATACGCGCGACCCAGTCATTATTGCTCTTCTTGTAAATACCCTTGCCGTCACCTTGAGCCTTTTGTTGTTCAATGGTTACCTCGTTGGCAACATTGACAAAGCCTTCACTATAGTACTTGACGCTGTTGACTGCCAAGAGTTAGCCATAAGCCCGTACAAAGGACGGCGCCGAGATTTCATCGGATACTTACGGACGAAGCTGTTGTAGCGCGTCATATCTTGCCATCGTTTTCCTGGTTCAACAGTGTAGTACAAGTCCATGTTCTCATGCGTTTTGAAATTGCCCGTTGGAGAGAAAGGAGAGATTTGAATCTGGACCCGTTTGTCGTCATCTTGGCCATCGCGCTTCCGCTTCTTGTTTTTTTGACGATCCGCCTGAGTAGCCGCAGGGCCAGTCGCGTAAGTAATGGTGAAAGGGCACTCAGCGCGATTCTCCTCTCCGACGGATCGCGATCTCTTGCGATTGCTCATTGTGGTGGTTTGATGCGGTTGGGTATGACCGCGTCGGGAGTGGAGAGAAGGAGGGGTTTGCAGAGGAACGACAAGGCGCGCGAAGAAGCGACGCGGAAATGGAAGAAAAGGTTATAGAGAAATGGAAAAGAGGACTGGTTGATCTGGGTTTTTCGATGTCGCGATCTGTGCTGAGCCGAGCCCAAGCTGCCTTTGAGCAACAAGCCGCGGCTTGCGATGATGTCCTGTGCGCAACGAAAGAGACTCGATTTGTCTGGGAGAGCAACGTCGCAATCTGCGGAAGAACTAAGAACTGAGCCAAAAGCCCAAAAGACTTGCGTCACGTGACCAGTCTAGCACTGGGGCCACCTAAACACCTAAGCTGATGGACGGAGTTCAGTCCTACGGAAGAGCGACTAGCGCCCAGCTTTAGCCAACGCGTCTGGACTCTGGACAAGCCCTTGGCTTAGTAGCGTGGGTAAGTAGCTTAGTAATTAGAGGCGTAGGGAGAAGGAGTCTTGTCGCGATTCCGTCTTGGTTTTCGGAACCTGTCTTAGTCCCAAGATGAAAATCGGTGATAGCTTTGATAAAAGAGTAACTGATTGGGTGGGTGAGGCGCAAGTGTAAAGTTTTGGAGAGTCAAGGTTGTTTGTTAAATGGAGCTTGATGGTTTCAAGGTGGAAAGCAACAAGAAGAGTGAGGGGATAGAGAGAGAAAATGCAGGCGCGTTTGCGTTACATTGAGCGTAAACTTGGGCCCCGGAAATCCGTGCAGGGAAGTCTGCTTCTAGAAACTCCGATCCAATAGTCTATAAAGCTCACGCATTGTTCATCGCTACCTTGCCTCATATAGAAGCGCCCCAACTCTTGAAGCAACAAGAAAATACTGTAGTATATTGATCAACTTGAGGAATTCACAATGCTGAATTTAGTTCGTAACCTAGCACTTATAAATCGTAGCCAAATTATGATATCACCAATCATCTAAGTAAACGCCGCCGCCATGCTAACTTGTTCATCCAAGAATCAACAGCCGACTGAGCTAGGGTCTTGCGTGTTCATCGACAACACCATCTTCCTGCTCTCTTTGGTAGTCGGCCAGCATTCCACGACGCTCAGGCTCATGCTCATCATTGTCTGCTTCCTCAACAGGAGATCCTGCCATTGACTCGGCGAGCTTCATGCCCTCTCTTCTGCCGCGCTCGACGTTGATGAACCAGATCAATGGCGCAGGAAACCCAACTAATGCTGCCAAAAACCAGAAAGCCGGGCGAATCGTGCCAGTTCTATCAATGATAACACCAACGATCGTCGGGCCAAAGACACTGGATCCCTTGTCCGTTATCGCGTACAAGGCGTAGAACGCTGCCTCCGATCCGGGTGGAATAAGCTCACCATACAGAGAGCGGCAGTAACCACTCAAACCTCCGAGCACGACTCCATATACAGCCGCCAGTGGATACATCTCCCAGGGTTGTTGGAGGCCAAATACGCCCCATTCCTTGACAAAGGGAAGGTAACCCAGTAAGCCGTAAAGGGGGATCAACTCGAACAAACCAATGCAGACAAGAATGGTTTGATGGGCTTGGAGGTTAAAGAGCCGTGAGATCCACGACCATCCGAAGGCGCCGAATACCCCTGCCAGAGTTGAAATGACATTTATCATACCAAGCGCCCACGGCTTCATGTGAAGTTGGGTTTTGGCGAATAGAATCGCTGTAGATGACGTGGTTGCGATAGCATCGGACAGGAGAAACCATCCAGCAAGGAATAGAACGATGTCCAGCAGGCGTCTAGCCTGTTGGGCGGTTTTGAACAGGCTCTTCCATGCGTACAATACGTACGCAAGTCCTGCCATGATGCCTTTGCGACCATCATCAGCCAGCGGAGGCCCCGGGCGGGGCCGCAACCACATGGCGGCGGGAATAGTAAAGATGGTCCACCAAAGTCCGACCATGAATAATACGACTCGTTGGCCCCATGTGGTGTTATGCATGGCGATGAGAACAGCAATACAGACGCATTGCAAGAAGAGCGCGGCAATATAGCCGGTACCAATCCCGATGGCTGAGATCCGCGTTGACAGTTGCAGTTCCCTGGAAGTGATTTCCGCGTGGCTTGCTGTTGGTTTCAGTCGCTCGCCGTCTTCAGGCTGCAACAGGGGTGAGGTTGTTGTAACTCTTGACGCTTGGAGCTCACCCACTGAGTCGTCCAAAGGGCGTGACTCGAATTCAGAATTGGCAAAATCTGGAGTATCAGCTACGTTGACCTCGATAACATCGGGATGATATCGCACAAGTAGTGGAAGAAACGAGTTCAGCAATACAAAGGACGCGCCAAAGGACGTGTTGGAGATGACGGTCAAGAGCGCGCCGAGAATGTAGTTGTCTTTTGTAACGAAGATGTAAGACATGACGGCGAAGCTCCCAATCCAGGCGAAGCTGAGAAGAAGCTTCTTGCGGTAGTTTCCATGATCAGCAGCACAACTGATGCTGACAACGAGCAGTGCTTGAATCAAGACGCTCACCGAAAATGTGTACATGGCAAAGCTTGCAGTGTTGATCTCTACTCCAAAGACCCAGACAATGCATTGTCCATCCCCCTCTTTCTTACTGTCGCTAGACCCGCATGGTGTTTTCCGGTCAGAGAGGAGCACACCGTTCTCTCTGGCAAGGGTTTCTAGAAGGATGGGAATAAAGGAAGCTGGAGCATGCGTATCAGTAAAGGGTCAACGGGTATTGGCGATCTCCGGGTAGGTGGCCCAGAGATATTGCTTCACTATCAACAACCTACCAATTCCACAAATCACGTACGTCTCAGCCGCAAATGCATAGGCGTACCACCCCAGAAGCTCCTTTCGACTCGTCGGGCGAGCATCATGGCCAGAGTGACGAGGTACGATTGGCCGTCGCGCGTCCACTTGGCTATTACGAGGGCTCATATCGCCGTCGCTAGAGGATCGCTCGTCGTCGGCCTCGAAAGCAGAAGTTGCGCAAGATCTAAAGGATCGTTTCGAAATGTTAGAGAGTCCGGACCACGGTCTATGGTCTTGGAGACGTGGACGCTGAGGAAGAGGTTGAAGGTTTGGCGCCATCATTACCAGAAGGTAGCTTTGTCGCACTCGTGATCTCACTGGGTGCACGTGATTGTCGTCACAAGGTCGAGACTGCTGAGCTTGAGTCCCCCAAGGCGCATTCAACACCAGACGGTTTTCCTCACGAGATTGAAGACGGGTTCGGATCAACAAAGAGAGGCTTTTGCTCCCGATAAGTCATGAAGTGCGCCATGTACTCTGCCAGCAAGCGTTGAAAGACAATGTATACGTTGACGCTGACAGTCACTGTTTGTTGATCGATTATACAGCGATGAGAAGAGAACAGAGCAACAAGAAAAGACTCACAATCTTTGAGTGAGATGCGTATCGTCGTATTCTTAAACATGGCTGGCACCCAGAAGCCAACGGCCGCGGGCATTGCCGTCACATCTTGTTCATCCCATCGCCTTATGCGCCCCTCCCATGCGAAAGAGGACTAACGAGACCATAATCACGACGGAGTATCACGATGCCTATTCGCCATGTCTGGGTCTCTCTTGGATAGGATCGCTGCAAGCCGGCTTAATCAAGGCTATCTGTGACGATCCTTGAGCTCTTCGGGCTCTTATCAGGGTCTTTTAAGGGCCATTCTAGCACTAGCAAGGTGCTTGCAGACTTCCAGTTTCTCTTAGATCAGAGATGGGTTTGTTCGATGCCAAATTGGTTTAGCTTCGGGCTTGGAACTCCAGAGCCCACAGGCCAGAGCCAATCCTGGATTATCATGTTTCTCTTTTCAGCTCGTTTTGCTCTTTATTAGCGGAGACACGGGCACTCCGCTGTCCGAGGGATCTTTTAGCCTGTCGACTCATTTCATTGCCAAAATGCCCATTAAAAGAAGCCAGAAATGAGGGGAAGTGGAGCATGGGGTACGAAAGACTATTGACTCATCGAGGATGATCCTTGATAAGTGGAATAACGTCATGGCAGTCCAACCTGGAGAAAGTTCTCACAGCACATGCATAAACGCTATGTGGTACATTCTTGCATGTTCTTTTCTGCTTATTACTTCTCAGTAAGTTGACTCACTTGCCAGCGCTGTCAGATCTTTATTTGGAGCAAGGAATGCAGGTCAGACACAGAAATATCAGAAAGCTGGGGTGCCTTGCATTTGTCAATGTCACCAACCACCCATCTATCCGTTCCTACACTGGGTTGTCAGGTATCATCCCACATGTTTGCGCATTGCATGATAAAGTAAGCGACACGATAGAATTCGAATTGTTGAAAGAACAGGATGGCATCAGGGGTATTTCCACAATAACCAATATCAACGATAACCCCCCTCCTCAAGGTCAAGTCGCGATTCGAGAGTCGTCACGAGACAACCGTACAAGAGTCTACTTCTTGTGGCCAAAGATTTTGGACTTGAGCTTGTCAGCAAGACCAACAGGAGTCTTGACCGCAGGCTTCTCATGCTCCTCGGACTCCTTCTCAGAACCTGCGGTCTGCGCGTTGCCAGCGCCTCCACGACCGGTATGGTAGTCTCGACCGTCTTGGCTTGGTCGGACAGCAGTCTCGGGAATAATGTCCACATCCTTGCGCTCGGTGGTGGGTGTGCCTATGTCAGCGATGTTACCAGCACCTGATGAGGTTGCATTAGCGACTTGTTTGAGTTTTGTGCCAGTTGATGATGGATTGTGTAAATGCAACAACAGGGCATTGCGCAAAGGCCACAATGCTAGTAATGACTTACCTCCACGACCAGAACTGTACGCGCCATCACCGTGGCTTCCAACAACGCCGGTTCGGACAACCTCGCCGTCGACATACTCGGTATCGTCAGGCTTGAAGTTGCCTGCGCCGCCGCGACCGTGAGAGACTTCAGCGGACATGGTTGCTGATGAGAAGACAGGAGTCTGTGATGCGTTCAGAGAGTTTGGGTTGACAGTAGAGTAGAGTTAAGTTTACAACGTCGAGTCTGACATAAAAGACAGCCGTTCAGGCGTCAGCGTGGCTCCAGGGCATGGCGACAACTTATAGCACCCATCCCGTCATCGGCCGGATGAGTAACACAGCCATCAGGTTAAGCTTGTTTGTGTGCCTGAGACTGCTTTGATAAGAGATGCAGTAACTAAAATAAGGTACTCCGTACATGGCATCATGAGAAAACCACAACAGGGCTGTTATCTATCGGCTGCCGCCTGATAACACTATCACTCAGATGGACTTCTCTTATCAGTCCGCACAACCAACCCCCCCAGAGGTTCGCCAAGGACGCCTAGAAGACCGCCAAAAACAACTAAACTGTGGTGAAAGGTTGCTAAATGCGGGTTGGTACAGTGCATTTGAGATCTGGGCGCCAAGCACGAGCAATGAGCGACAGCAGGGTGTGACGATGGTTAAATCGAGAGCGACCAGTCAGAAGCCGTCTTGCGTTGCCTGTTTACGTATCGGAATTTGCTGATTTAGTGTGGGGGGGGGGACGGGATCGTTCAACTTATCGATCATCCAATGCCTCTCATTTCCACGACCACGGGTCAAGAATCCCTTCTTATCAGGGACCCTGCATTTGTATTCGCAAGGTTGGGTGGGATCTTTCTTTCAGCCCAATTTTGAATGAAACCGGCCTTTACAACCAAGTATCGGACTCAGCAGGAATGTGCTCTTCTGATGGTTTCTGATGCAATTGTGATGTTGATTGTTCAGTCTACTTACTGTCTACCTGTTCATTGACATGTTTTGACTTGTTGCTAGTCAAACTCTTGGCTTCGTCAACTTCGATATTCCAAGTCTCGACAAACTCTTTGCAGTCATTTAGCCACTGTATCTATTATGTCATCTATGTCTAAGATTCCAAGTTTATACGGATACCAAATTTCTATCCCTGTACCCAACACATACGGTACACACCCCAGGACAAGCCAATACCCAAAATAGACATCTTGTCTGGCACGAATCGTCTTCCAACCCCATTCTCTTCTCGTTTTGGGTCGTCACCAACAGGCTCCTTGATCCATCCCTTTGGTACCTGTGTTATAAAGTCATACCAGTAGTCCCCCATGATACTATAGCCTTCATTTGTAGGATGCAAGCAGTCTCTCAACTCACCCACATCAAATGTGCTGAAATCAACCGCAATAACACGATCACCATCCTTTCGTCGCTGTCGTACAAGTCCAGGGATCAGGGCTCTGTAGATAGGCATCTTGGGTTTCTCAGTGTCACAGGATGCCAAAGGTATCGCGACGAGGACTACTGCATCCGGGCAGTACCTAACAATCTTGTCAATGAGGCCGCCGAGACGAGTGGCAGCGTCTTTGGGGTCGTTTCCTTCTTTGGAGATCGACGGCCGTAAATCCATGTCATTCGTTCCAGCGTGAAGGAGGACAAGATTGGGTGTTTGTTCCAAAGACTCTGTGATGTGATCGCTTATATACTCAATTGTCTTGCCAGACCAGGCAGCCTAGATAAGTAGTACGTATAAGCGTAGTATCTCCGTTCAATGGCTGGTCTCACATAATAGCTGTCCTCCATTGAACCCTTGCGTCTTGTACCCGCGAAGACAACTTTTTCTCCTTGGGTCAACGTCAGTATACCCATCAATTAATATCAAACTACATAGTCAAGAAGCAACTCACGTGATAGATGTTTCGCAAGAGCGAGCCTATAACCATTCCCATCGCCGCCATCTGCATCACTCCCCCAACCCTCTGTTATAGAGTCTCCGACACAGAGTATACGAAGAGGGACTTGTAGTTTCCATGTGTCGCCAGAATCAACTTTGGTGTCATTCAAGACGTCGTAAGCAGTGAAACCCGAAACATTCCGAGCTATTTGTGCAGCACCCTCTCGCAGTTGTAGTGCTGAGGCATGAGCTGCACTAACAAGACAAGCCAGTAATGAATACCACATGGTTGTTTACCACGACAAACGAGCGCTTATTAAAAAGAAAGAACAAATTGGGGTAAAACCCACAAAGGGACGTGATACCAGGAATCAGAACATGTTTTATTAAAGTTACAATGCGATGGTTGTTGGCTCTGGCAAACCTAAAGTGAACTAGTCAGCATCATCATCCATATTGGTTCCACCGCCTATCATTCTTCACCCATGATGAAACACCACAATGCAGGGTTCCTGGAGGATTTCTCGGTATTAAACGTTAAGTAACTGTTGAGTTACTTGCATTATTTGCAAACTCGAGTGACCGGCCCTTCACGAAGTTCACGCAAAAAGGACAAATATTCGAGGGAAGCTAGTAACCGTGGGAAAGGAAAATATCCTCTCGGATCGACTCAAAAGATCACTTGTGCATCAAGTTTCTGTTATGGATGTTAAATCTCAGTTCATGCCGATGATCCACGGTCTGTCTCTGCCTCGCTATCGCTAGTCCATTCTTAATTCTCAACACCTTTGCGAGACGCGACGTCTAGTCTCGTCTAAAATTCTCATCAACGCCATATCGATCACATAAACCCCATTTTATGCTCATTCTCATGTCTTCTCATAACTTACGTCTAACATCAAGCCCTTCCAGCACGGCCGACCTGGAGGATTTCACCTGTCAGGGCCTCGTCTCCCCGTAACACTGGCCATGAGGTGCCGTCAGATTTGGCCAGGACGAATTCTAGCTTCGTTCCGAGCACTCTGTACGATGACTTCTCTGGGTCGATCGACGCATAGAGAGGGACTTCTGCTGTATAGCGCTTGGGGGGCGAGTCGGTTGTTGTAAGATCCAGGTTAAGTTGCTTTGGCTGCAACTTGATCTTGGCTGTGCTCTTGTCGATCTTCTTCAAGAAGAAGGATGCAATAACATTGACTGGGGTCTGGTAAAAGTCATGCCTGTAACCGTTAGCACGGAAAATCATAGCATTTGACCGCGCTTCTGTTTCGTGAACTCACCTGACGTTGGAAACGACCTCCTCACTATTGGCGCCATCCTTCTTCCCACTGCCGACAAACAAGTGTCGGTTCTTCGTCTTGCACCCCTCAATCTTCATAAATTGATCAAACTCCAACACTCGCCTCTTGCAGCAGGAGTACCCCTTGCTCCCCTCATGGAAGATTGGTACTCCTGGGTGGTGAACACACTCCTCGTTATCTCTCGAGCTGCCCTTCTTGTATGTTGTGCCGCATGCCCTTCTCTTACAGCCAACACCGTCCGCAATCTCAAGACTGGGGTCATCATCTTCCGACTCTGGAGCAGGTGGGGGTGGAGTAGGAGCGTGCTGTGCAGTTGGAATCGGTGCGCGAGACGGAGTGGCGGCGTTCAGAGCATCAATCTTCTGGGCGAGGGCAGCGTCATCCTGCTGGGGTTTCTCCTCAAGCTGAGGCGGCTTGTCGGTGGTCGAGTGTGTGCCAGTCGTGCAAGGAGGAATATCCATAAACTCGTCAAAGGTCAAGACACGAGGCTTGCAGCATTTCCATCCTTTCCACGGTTAGTCAGTATGCCATGCTATGCAATGCGATGCACAATGGCAGGTTAAAACAGCATCTGCTCTGCCAGATCAACCTACCTTTCTGCCCCTCGTGGAAAATGGGCGGACCAGGGTGGTACTCGCACTTCTCATCTGGATCGGTGAACTCTTTCCCGCAACCCTGATGGACACATTTTTGAGACATTTCGTGAGTATTAGAAGGCCTGCACTCTACAAGAAGAATTGACAGTTTTGTGACTTTCCAGAAGGAAGAGAAAGGGGTATTTGACTCGGACCTTGGTGGGGTGGGAGCTTCTAGAATTCAAGCTCTGCCGTGGAGGCGATGACGATGCTGGAAACAGAGCTATATTCTCACCGCTTTCCTATTTCGATGCGGGGTCACATCTGATTTGCTCATACAGTTGTTACTACCTAGTATGTAGACGGGCTGTATGCGTTTCTTCATCTAATCTCAGGCCATTTTCAAGACGCCGTTGCCTTTATGTACCGAGCCATTGAGACACTTCCACGGGGCTCCCATCATCTCTTTATAATGTTTGCTACTCGTCGTCTTCTCTTTTCAACGAGAATCACTTTCTTCACTCGGGAAACTTGTGGTCTTTGCACCCAAGCTAAGCATGTGTTGTCAGATGTCTGGGATAAGAGACCCTTTGACTATACAGAGGTCAATGTTGATCTCCCAAAGCCTGAGTCCAAGCAATGGAGAGACATATACGACTTTGATGTCCCGGTGGTCAGTAGAAATACTTACCTAAAGACACTTCAATTCTTGTTAACATCCATATGTCGCAGATTCACATCAGTAAAGCCTCCGCGCCTGAAGAAGAGCCAAGCAAAGTTGGTAAAGCAATCAAATTGATGCACAGATTCACTGCCGACCAAGTCGAAGCTCAAATGGACAAGGCAGAGAAAAACTAACTTCTCATTGCGGCACACATCAATATCCCTTTCCTCTGCTTGGTGCCAAGCTTCCATCAGCGAAGCTGAGCTGCTCTTTAGCTACCAGTCCCAAGGACGTATAGTCGGTTACCACATTCATCATGTCAAACCCCTGATCAGCGTACATCTTTGCCTGTTCACCCCCTATGCAATATACTCCCGTCTTCTTGCCTGCTTTCTGACCCGCAGCGAGGATCTTGGCAATTGCGTCTTTCAGTTCCGTGGCCATGACTCCTTCGATAATGGGATGGCCGAGGGCGTTTCCTGTTGTGAATTAATACTTTTCCTTTGGGCCAACTTAGCAATTTTGCGGGAGACAAACCAAGATCGAACGGTCCAATGAATAACACATCGATGCCATCAACGGCAGCAATCTCGTCGATAGACTCAAGTGCCTCCTTGGTCTCAATTTGAACAATGGTCAAGAGAGAATCATTTGCTTGCTGAAGGTACTCCGAAAAGCTCGGCTCCGGGTGGAATCGCTCTGGAGCAATTGGTGACCCGAAACCTCGACGGCCTAGAGGCGGAAACTTGGCAGATTGCACGAGTTGTCTCGCTTCTTCAGGCGTTCTCAGCAACGGCACAACAATCTTTGTCTAGTCAGCAACAGGCACGGCTTCAGAGAGATGGTAACTTACACCGTGAGCTCCACTGTCTAGTGCACCTGAGAAATGTCAGTACCGAGGTCCCAAGCGCAGATGTCTCTGCAGTCTTACGCTTTACCATCCATCCTTGCATATCAGGTAATCTCACAATGGGCGAAACCCCTAGAGCCGCAATTGCAGGAACGGCATCGTGCATAGCCCCATCTGGATACGTTAGGCCTATATTCAACCATCCCAGTATAGGCTCAAACTCTTACCATCCAAATTCCCATGCTCGCAGTCTACCAAGACCCAATCAACTCCTGACCTTGCTAATACTCGCGACACGTTTGCGCCGGGTAGCATCTGCCAAGCACCAAATGCCTTCTTTCCCTCCAGAAGAGCTGTCCGCAATCTATTAGATGCCTGCATGGCAGACAATCTAGACATGCTTCTGGTTACCACCCGTGGTTGTAACGTGTTGTGCGTCAAGGCCGGTCGTAACCGCAGGGTTGCTGAAGACCATACTCTACTCATATTGTCTCGTTTTTACCTCGTATAATGGTCATAGATAGTGCAGAAAACCAATATGCTCGGGGAAGTATCCTCCGAGAACCCAATTTATACGACAAAATATCAGGCATTTCCCCGGAGGCCCCCGTCCCCAGGTCCTAAGCGGGGAGCTCTTAATTGCGGGGGGGGGGGGGGAGATCAAGCTGCTTCAGGAAGCCGACGCCTATCTGTACAGCTTGCAATTGGCTGTCAACGAGACTGTATTGTATAGGGCGGAATGCTTCACTCGTAGGGCGCATACAGCTTGGAGCGTTATCGGGTATCTTTGCTTTTATTGTCTTATTTGCAAACTGCAAACTTGTGTGCAATTGTCTATTTGCTCGCTGTCTAAATCTGACAGAAACAAGAATTCATTTTCCTTATAGCAAACTGTATCCATTATGCTTCAATTTTGCGATCAACGTGATCTTGAAACCTTTTATACCAATAAATTGTGCGTGCCCCAGAAAAGTCACTGTTCGGCTTGAGCATGGACCCGACTCACCTGCTACGGGCTCTATGGTCTTTAATTCAGGACTTATCTCCTCCCTCATGTGGTGATTGATACATTTTTGTTCGTGTCGCTTTTGCTGCTGCATCGAGCAATTTTTGGGCTGACTGTTGTTGGAGAATCGCAAAGTTATAAAATTATATCCTTCTTAGGGGCCTTGGTTTCCTTGGTTCCCACTCTGTCCAGGACCACGCTCAACTTAAGAAGCTTGGAGGCATCTAGAAATCGCCGTTAGCAAAGAAAGGTAAATATATATTGGCCAGCCATCAGCATACCCCAAGTAATCCTCCTTGATGCTACCGATGGCCCACATTTCTCCAACCTCTGTTCGAGTTCCAATGATTTTAACGCGAACGTGGGTTTGGGGCTCAATAGAGGTGTCCTCGTTGTTTGTGAACTGAGGTGGGGTCGCATTGGGGTCATATTTCACATCACTAGGAATCAGCTACAGTAACAGTTAGAAAATACCACATCACAGCTATGCGGCGACATACATGGGCCGAAACAAACAGCTGCAGAGGTCCTGCATGAGCGAAGAAGCCTTGTGGGTTTATAGAGTGCACAACTGCATCGACCTGACTGAAGTCAGACTCCTAGGTCATTAATCCTCGGCAGTGAAGGCCTTACCGTCTCGCCTTTGAATGGCCGCCATACTACGGCACGATATCCGACAGTAAATTCAGCCATACCAAGACCGGGAAGGATTCGTCCTTCAGAGATTTCGAAAGCGTCCATGATGGAAATGATGAAGTAGCTGCCAGCGCATGTCCCTTCAACATCTTTCAACAACTTTGCGGTCACGAGGTCGTGCATATTGCGTCCCATGAAAGACGGGTGCAAGGTGACCTTGCGCTCCAAATTATAAAGAAAAAACATGGTGAAAAGCGGTTTCGGGGAGAAGCGAAGATATCGATGGTCAGTGAATGGGCGGTTTCGGTTGGCTGTCAAGTTGCGATATTGCAATACGTTCGATGGCCGACTAGAGCACGAAAACGGGTGTGTATTCGATCAAGCGAGAGATTAAGCTAATAACTACCGCTTCGTAAAGTTCTGAGATCAGTCGAGGGGAGGGCGCCGGGCGAAAGCGCGTACGAAAAGGAACGAGACGTAGTGACAGCTTGGCGTAGGCTTAGAAATAAAACGCGCCGAGGAATTGCGTATCGCTCACTGAAGAGAGATGAGAGTAAACAATATTAAGAGAGGGGCCCTGATGTGCCAAGTCAAAATATGACTGCTGACCTTCTTGACGCGAGCGCAGAGGGAGGTTGTTTGTTCCTTGTGTGGAAGATTGCCAAGTGAGGTGGAAGTTTGGACAATGAAATCGACGAGGCTGAGCTGGGCCATGCGTTCCTATAAGGCCTGTCCAATCAAAGCCCGTGAGCCTTTCAGCCACAAGTGTGGCGCCTCAGCGATAGCTGCCTTATCACATCTTGACCTCAACGACATGGGATTTGGATAATATTATTTTCGGATACATACTCAGCCCGAAGTTTGAGTATGGAGAGGCAATTCAAAGTTTACTGAGTCGTATGTAGGCAACAATAAGCAGGTGCTGCTCAAAAAGAAAAATCACTGGCCCCCTACTCACAAAACACCTAGTGTCAACTTAACTGGCTGAGAGTTTCTATTGATGAAAGCTTCAACACAGACCGGCCGAGTGGGTAGGTACTTGAAAGCGAAAATATCTGCCAAAGACTCAACACTCCAGCAGACCATGGCCCATCAGGCCGAATGATAATCATTGAAAGGCACATACACGAGGTCTTGAGTGGAGGTTTCGGCCTCGGCTTCTACCTGTTGCAACCGGACTCTTCCAGAATAAAACCCGGATGGGATGTGGTACGATTCGAGGAAGCGAATGGAAGCCTCTCCGAACCTTGTCCTTCGTCCTCTCCTCTTGAGATATTCATCAGCACCAAAATTCTAAAACCTGGGGAACAAACAAGAGCGATGAGTTTCCGACCAATAGGTACAACAAGACTTCGTATATTCCTTGCCGATATTGACTGATGGAAGGCGCAATTACCCAAGTGCATAATTAAAAGGAGACAAGCACACGACGTGCTGGAAGGCATACCCAGTGGACATGGGCAAGGGGTGAAAGAAAGGAGCTTCAAAACCGAAGTTACTGTACGGACTTGGGACCCACCCCGAGCAGCTGCGGTGGTGCTTTCAAGCGGGTCTTTCTCTGGGTAGGTAGGGGTACCTAAGCCTCGGGGTGAGGAAAAACAACCGAACGGCTTACACCAAAAATCGCTGATCTCCCACCAAAGCCTGTCCGCTGTATTTCCTCACCCGGTAGCTAAGGTACCTACCCTACCTAGGAGGTAGGGAGTTGAGGTTGAGAATCAGAAGTGGTAGTAGCCGGTGGACACAGGCTCGCAAAAATGGAAAGCACGAAAACGAACAACTCATCACTGTAGAAAGCCACTCACTCACTCTCTTTTTACCGTACTGTGCCTGCCGTGCCATACCATCTATCCATACCTGCGTTGTCTTCGGCCTTTGCCAATCTTCGATTTTCTTGGCTCGTCTTGTTTTCTTCTACTCATTCTTTATTACTGCGGGATCCTGCTTTTTGAAGCCTTTGCAGCCCGTCTGATTTGACGCACCTCCTGCATCAAACGAACCTGGGAAGGGGATCATCCCGTCATCCCGTCTCGGGCTGTGATACTTCGAGGTAACACACAATCACCTTGACTACCACCAAGTTACCGACCTTACCTACTAGGTACACCCACCCAAGTTGTAATCATCTTCATCATTCAGCCATCACAAGAAAGCATCCTTTCCCCACGCAAACTCCCATTCGGTCGCTCTGGATCTCTTCTTTTTCAGACTCAGATCCACAGCTGTAGCCTCAGAAATCGTCAAACTGCATAGACCAGCAGCTCACGGACCACGTCAAGCCGAGTTCATCGAATTCAAAGCAACTTGATCGACTTTTTGTCTCCTCACTCTTTCACTCTCAGTCTGCTACGACACTCATATCGTCTCTGTTGAGGGGGCCCTTACTCATCATGTCTCTGGATCTTGAACAGCACCTCACCTTCGTAAGTCACATTTCGATACGCTATGTATCATATGTCGAAAATCATACTAATATACAGTAGTATGGTGCTTACCACCATAACTCGGTCAATGTCGCCATCCACATGGTTTGCGTCCCCCTCATTCTCTTATCGGGGTTCTGTATGGTTCGTCTTATTATGTCCTCGCCGGCTTATGCATTGCTCTGCATCTGCTTTCTTACTAGAACTCCATCTGACATTTCTCCAGGCCACATACACCGGCACTCTCATTCCTACACCATCTTGGATCACCCCACCTTATCTGGACCTCAACCTTGGCGTCATTGGTGCCAGCCTTTATTCCTTGCTCTATCTTCTCTTAGAGCCCTTTGCGGGCTTCCTTCTGGCTCTTTTCTGCATGGGGGGTGCAGCATTTTGCAACTACCTACATCAGCAAGACCCTGACACAACTTTTCAGTGTGCTCTGGCTATCCACGTTGTCTGCTGGATCTTCCAGTTTATTGGTCATGGTAAATACGAAGGGCGTGCCCCTGCTTTGCTCGACAATCTCATCCAGGCCATCTTCCTTGCCCCTATGTTTGTGTGGCTTGAGATACTCTTCAAGTTTGGATACCGACCAGAGCTCCGATCTCGTGTCAACAAGAAAGTCCAGGTCGAGATTGAGAAGTTCAAGTCAAAAAACGGCAAGGCCCAATAGAGCAATCATCTCAACCTAATCTACTTCCCTGATCTTGAGCATATAAAATGGTCCCTCAGACGGCCAATGCTCCGGGTACCGTGTCGTAGAACCAGCTTCAACATCGAGACAAGTCACGTCCTGGCGTGTGCCAACTTGCATTTCAGACACCATCAATCGATAATCAGTAGCGAGCACCCAATCTATCGTCATTGGGCCTCATTGCATGGAATACGACAGTATTCTTTTCGCCGCCGCGGAGACCAAGGTGGAATTGGTGATCTCACCCCTTTACTCGCGCACTTGATGCTCTTGAGAGCAGATTCGTTTGCTTACACGACCGTCAGGTTGTCCTAAGACTCAAATGAAATCGGTACGTAAAATACAAGGAGAAGGTCGGGGGTCACACAGTCTAGGTAACCGCCTCAGCATCATATGGAGTGTATGGAGTTGTTTCATTTGCAATTAAAGAACAGTTAACATCCAACATGTAGTAAATTCGTCAATATATTTGTATCATTTATCAATATGCATTATTGATGGTGTATTCATCCGGGAACAAATGTTATATTGCTATCTGATCTTTTCCACGATGCCCTTCTCAAGGCCGATCCAGTCTGTACTGCTGCTGATGAAGTCAGGTTTCGCATGTTGCTTAATTCAGATCTTATTCTCGTCATCAACATGACAAAGCTGTACCTCTATCGACTTGGGTCGTTCCACAGGATGGTGAACATGGACCTGGTATTGTCGAACATGATCTAGACGTTCGTTAGTAGGTTCATCTTGCCGTGGGATAAGAGGCATAATAATGTCACCGCCTCAATCGACATCTATGCCTTGTGGAAGCTCCGAGGAGAGAGCGGGCGCAAGTTGAGACTTGTTGGGGACACCGGCCTCGCCTAGGCTTTGCGGTTTTGGGTCGTGGTAAGCCGTGCGCAGGCAATTCGTTGCACGGCTGCGTTGTAAATGTGGTTGGCCGTGTGCTTCTCGGTGCTTTTTTGGGCACAGGCGTCGTTGGTTTGGACGCGTGCGGCCGGTCTCCAACCCTGAGCAGCCCGAATTATTCATTCTGAATGCTCGTGCTGGCTATGCAAGTATCACAGGGATGGTCCGGACGTTGTTGGCCTTCTATCTTGCGTTTGCAAGGCCTAACTGGGCACAGCCAGTCCAGAATGGGTCGAAGAAACTGCTTCTGCCTGTCCCTGATCTTTTGGCAAGGAACTGGCATATACCTCATGTGATGACACTTGAAGCTGAAGATCTGCTGGCACATGTTAATGATTGTGTTTGTAATTTGATGTATGAATTAGGTGTGAAGTGTTACCTTTGCCAGTTATCTTGTGACGATGGAGGCATCGGCTTATATTATACTTGTCCCTAGTTTATCTTGTCGGCAAGTGCCAGACGAACATCTCGTCTGTTCGGGCGCAAATACAAAAGCTACTAAGGTGAATCTGCTAGAGGCCTTGTCTGCGTGTATGTTCTTTTTGGTTTTCAGCTAATTCCTTTGTTACGGTAATCGCTGTGTATTTGAAAGGGTTCGTGCTTTTCAATGATCCGACGGGTTGCTTTGACAAAGTTTTTCGCTGATAATGTGAGAAACTGAATTACAATAGAGTACAAATTAACACGAATAAACTCCCGTGTCAATGGAATACATTTATGTTCGCCGTGCTAACCCACAACCCGTAGTTAGTTGCCTTGAACAACTAAGGTCTAGCAGTTCGGTCGTCCTTTTTAGGCCTTGACGCATTGAACTTCATCTCGTTCTCGTGCTTGAATCTGCCATGCTCCTGCTGAAGTTTAGCGTCCATTTCCTTCTGGAGCTCGTGCTGGATAATGTCCAACTTCTGCACCCTCTCTTGCTGGGCCTTTTGATGGCGATCAGTCAGTAGGGTTATTATATTAGCATCGTACACGTATAGGTTGCTGTATAGGTAAGTAATTGTATGCATTCATTTACTGACCTCGTTGGCAAGATGTTGGGGAGTTGCAACAGCATATTGCTTTCCCTCGGTGGAGTAAAAGTATTTGAACTTTCCATCTTTGGAGGTCTTTGGTCTGTTGTGTTCTGGCCATAGATATGGCTTCTCCTCCTCCTCCTCCTCCTCCTCC
>JAAQRM010000380.1:0-366165 GCA_013396095.1 Fusarium sp. NRRL 52700 | reverse complement strand
CTTATCTGTCGCAAAAAAAAAAAAAATAATCATTTTGGCTTGCCTGCCATTCAACCCGCTAATCTTCTGCAAAATTCCTCCCTCTTGATCAACTGGATAGATCCAATGGCACCAACATTGGTATCACGCAAGCGAAAGGTCCTCGTAGAACCTGCTACCGTTGACGACGAGCTCACCGGCGTGGAATTGGACGGCATTTTGTCACAGAGCGAAGATGGATCTGACTTTGAGGAAAGCGATGTTGAGGATGGACTCGACGGCCAAGACACGAATGAGCACGACGAGGATGAAGAAGAAGACGAGGACCAGGACCAGGATGCGTACAGCGAAGACGCCTCCTCCGATGTAAACGACAGCTTCGCGGCCCCTCAACCACTCGACATTGATAATTGATAATTCGGAACCGAACTATCGCGTCGTCAAGGATGCCAACGGCGGGGAGCGCTATGAGTACGCTGAAGTTGATCCTGTCTATGACAGCGACGATTCAGATGCCCAAGGCCCAACCAACACAATTGGCAACATTCCCCTCTCCTTCTACGACTCCTATCCTCACATCGGATATGACATCAATGGCAAGAAGATTATGCGCCCAGCCACTGGGGAGGCTTTAGATGCTCTCCTCGACAGTATTGAAATTCCCAAGGGCTGGACTGGCTTGACAGATCCCGAAACTGGAAAGCCTTTGGACTTGACTCAGGACCAGCTTGAACTTCTTAAGCGACTACAAATGAACGAGGTTCCCAACGATGACTACAATCCTTACCCGGTATGTCCTTCACTTCTGTTCCACTGCTCGAAACCGCTAACTATCGCAGGATATGGTGCCATACTTCACCAGCATTGAGGAGAAGATGCCTCTAAGCGCTGCGCCAGAACCGAAGCGGCGATTTGTTCCCTCTAAACATGAAGCCAAGCGTGTTGCCAAGCTTGTCCGAGCCATCAAAGAGGGACGTATCCTACCATACAAGCCTCCCGAGGAGCGACAACGAGAAGAAGAGGAGAAGGAAGAGTCTTACTACGATGTATGGGCAAATGAGGAGCCTCAAGACCCCCATGTGATGAACATCCCAGCTCCCAAGCTCGCTCCTCCTGGATACGACCTTAGCTACAACCCACCACCCGAGTACCTGCCGACCGAGGAGGAAAAAGAAGCCTGGAAAAACCAAGATCCCGAGGAGAGAGGAAAGGAGTACTTGCCTGCCAAATATGATTCGCTGCGCAAGGTTCCTGGTTATGGCGAGTTCGTCAAGGAACGGTTCGACCGCTGTCTGGATCTTTACCTCGCTCCACGAATCAGGAAGAACAGGCTCAATATTGACCCCAACTCTCTTCTGCCTAAGCTTCCCCGACCAGAAGACCTCAAGCCTTTCCCCACCCTCAACCAGACCATCTTCCGTGGCCACGATGGTCGAGTCCGTTCGGTATCTTTCAGTCCAGATGGTGAGTTCGTGGCTTCAGGGGGTGATGATGGCACAGTCCGTGTCTGGGCTCTCAACGGCCATCAAGAATGGATGGCAAAGCTTAGCAGCGAGGAGCCAGTCAATATTGTGCGATGGCGGCCCAACAAGGAGACCTTTATTCTGGCAGCTACAGCTGGAGAGGATCTCTTTTTCATGATTCCCTCGGTAGCTAGTGATGCTGTTGAGAAGGCTAGCCACGCTGTTCTCGACGCTGGCTTCGGCTACGCTACTAATGGTGCACATCCCAGTACAGTCAATGGTGTGAAGAAAGAACCTCCCGCCAAGTGGTCACGACCCGGGACCAAACTGGAAGCTGCCGGTGTGCTCCTCATGGCTACTGTTAGGTCAACGATCAAGGCCATCAGCTGGCACAGGCGAGGTGAGTTCATCTCCACTGTCTCACCAACCGGACAAAGGAGCTCAGTTGCCATCCACACGCTCTCCAAGCATCTCAGTCAAATTCCTTTCCGAAAGCTGCCTGGTCTCGCCCAGACGGCCCAGTTTCATCCTTCAAGGCCACTGTTCTTTGTTGCTACTCAGCGAATGATCAGATGCTACGATCTCCAGCGCCAGGAGCTTGTCAAGGTTGTTCAGCCTGGTGCCCGATGGATCTCTTCATTTGATATCCACCCTGGTGGAGATAATCTGATTGTTGGCTCATACGATCGAAGACTGCTGTGGCATGATCTTGATCTGTCGTCTCGCCCTTACAAGACAATGCGATTCCACCCTGAAGCAATCCGTGCTGTCAAATTCCACCGCAGCCTACCTCTCTTCGCTGATGCCAGTGATGACGGAACATTACAAATCTTCCACGGCAAGGTCGTGAGCGATCTTATGGAGAACGCGACTATTGTCCCAGTCAAGATGCTCAAGGGTCATAAAGTAATCAACAAGCTGGGTGTCCTTGACGTGGACTGGCACCCTAAGCACCCCTGGTGTCTCAGCGCTGGTGCAGATGGAACCTGCAGGCTCTGGGCATGATGTCGGTTTGGTGAATGGTTCTACCCATACCACAAGGGGGGAAGAGAACTTGATTTTGGTCGCCGTGGATTTTATTCCAGCGATGGCGTTAGGAAACAGAAAACAGAATTACATCATATTTTCATTCACATTTTTACATAATATGTTCTGCTGCGTGATCCTGTTTCTAGATATTCCGTCAAGCATCAAAAATCCTCCGACCTAGCTTACTGTGTATTTGATGTGCATTGTTGATAAGGCAATGAATGGTAGCAAAGAGTCAGCCACAGACAGCTATACAGTATCGATGCACCCTTTTAGAAAGCATCATGTGTTTCGATGGGTACCTTACATATAGGATTCACTTATTGGCATTCACGAATGGGCGATCTTGGGTGATTAACAAAATAGGATTCGTAAAACATAACTAGCTACTAAAGCAAACGACCTAAAGTATCATAGTCTGCATCCTCGTTATGGCTGGACTATAGCCAGCTTTGACCTCGTCTTCTCGCTTTTTCACCGATGGCAACCTGCCACACTGATGTCACATGTTCGAAGACCACAAGGATCTTCAACCGTCTGAGTACCGAAGTCAAATGTTTCGAGTGTCCTGCACGTATTACAGCTCCTCGCGAATCTTTGCCTTGGCGTCAGCTTCGGCCTCCGCAGCCTTCTGCTTAGCAGCCTGGCCGCCAAGCTGAAGCTGGCCGGCAACCCAGTTGTAGGTATCGCGAGCAGTTTCTCCGAGCTTAGCGAAGAAAGTTCCAGTCGGGGAGCTAGTACCGTACTTGAAGTAGGTGGATTGCTTTCGTGCTTCAGCCTTCAGATCCTCAAGCTTAGATCCTTGTGGCACAGGCACACCATAGCTATCGAGGTAAGCCTTAAGGTCAGTCTCGGTCCACTCATTGAAGGCAGACTGCTTGGCAGAGTTCGTGGCAGAAGTGAGGTAGCTAGTGGCTGAAGCCCACGTAGAGCCTCCAGCCGAAGAGGCAGAAGAGTAGGCGGACTGAGCAGCATCATAGAGCTCATCACGAGTGGCATCCTTCTTCTCAGCTACCTGCTTGGCAGCAGCATCTCCGTTTCGTTGAAGATACTTTTTCAAGTTGTCATAGCTAAAGTCATCAAAAGTCCAGGCGTTTCCACCATGGTAGGCTATATGAGCGTTCTTGCGGACGAGGGCCTCGAGCTCATTCTTCTTGGAGCCCTGGGGAACAGGGACGCCACGGGCGTCGAGGTAAGACTTGAGACGACTGTCGGACCAAGTTCCAACAGCCTGGTTGAAAACGTCCTGGGCAGCCAAAGAAGCGCTGTCGGTAGCTTTGGCGTACTGGTTCTGGGCGTTGGAGGTAGCAGCACCATAGGCAGATGCGGCGCTGGCAGAAATATTATCACCGAGGATATCGGCTCTATGCTTGCGGACAAGGGCGCGGAGTTCATTGGCCTTGGTGCCCTGGGGAACAGCAATACCGTTTTTGTCGCAGAACTCCTTGAGCTGGGACTCGCTCCAGGCATCAATGATCATGTCAGTGAGAGTGGCATATGCGCCCTGAGCGCTGGCGGTGGCACTAGCGGCCTGGTCCTGAGCCTTGAGGTAGGCAAGACGAGAGTTGCGTCGAACGGAAGCAATAAGCTTATCGCGCGTCATGGGCTGAGGGGCGGGGAATCCATGGGTGTCGAGCCACTCCTTGAGATCAGACTCGGACCATGTTTCGTAGAGCCAGTTACCAGGATACGAGGAAGCCTGGTTGGCCTTCTTGGCAACGGTCTCGTAGCTAGAACGAGCCTTCTGGAGAAGTGTGTCACGGTGGCGGGGTTGGGGGACTGTGGAGTGATTAGCTCTCTGGCATATCAAACTGATGACGGCCAGAACACTTAATGAACTTACCGGGAATTCCATGTTTATCGGCAAATGCCTTCAACTGGCTCTCAGTCCAGGTGTCGAGGATCCAATCCTTAACGTTGAGCCAGGCAGATTGGGCGTTGCCCTCAGTCTCATACCAGTTGGCCTTTACCTGGGACAAAAGGCTGTCCTTTGAGGCAGCGGCCTCGTTCTTGGCCTCCTTGCCCTTTGATTGCAAGTAAGAGCTGAGTTGGTTAGTGTCCCAGCTGTTGTAAGGAGTAACAACGTAATTCTCCCAGTTCTTCTCAATCAAGGACTCGAGATCCTTGCGGTCGGCAGGTGTTGGGTAGGGGACATCGTGGTCTGAGAGCCAGCGCTCCAGCTCAGTCTCGTGCCACTTGTTGTAAACTGATTTTTGTTAGACTATGCGGCAGACAAGGAGAAAGGGCGGGGCGGTAGCATAGAAGGCTTACCAGGCTTCGAACCAGGGAACCATGTGCTGGCGACACCGTTGATGACCACCGCGGCCAAGACGGCGTTCAGAAATCTCATTGTGGCTGCTGCTTTTGCTGCTTCTGCTTCAGGGAGATGGATATGTTTCTTGGTGCAAATCTAGTTCCTTGTATAGACAATGCCAAGTCGCGAAGAAATGGCAGGGGCCAGCTAGTTCGCAGAAGAGTGTGATAATAGGAATCACCTCAGGGGTACTAAGAGGGTAAGAGGGTAATGCGTTGGAAGAGGAATGATGAGAAATGGAAGAGTTACGCAACTGAAGCGAGATGAGGGTGAGAAAGGAAAAGAAAAGACGATGCTTGGTAGGAGGGAGAGCAAGCCACGGGCAAGGTGAAATCTATCACGTCACTGTGCCGTTGTCATGAGTGGCTGGAATTTGGCAGTTTACACCGAGTAACAGAGAGGTACAGAATACTTGCGCATCAGCTAAGCAAAGCCTGGATTATGAGAGGCAGGTGCACCAAAACGGTTCCACAAGAGCCTGTATCACAATACTTCGTCACTCGTCAAACAAAGGGGCAGCAGCGTCACCATCAGCATCATCATTGCCTGTCGTTCATCATCGCGATGCGATTTTGCACAGCCAAGCCTTGGATGAGTGCCCTCCCCAGGCGCCACCATGACGTACTTTGCATGACCCGCCCCGCACAAGCTCCAGGCTCGAACAGGTAAGACGCCAGATGACTAAGTCCAGCCGGTGCATATCGGTACATTCCGCTGCCAGAAACTGCCCTAGCTGGGCTGAAAATTGTCCTTTCCGTGAAGCACATGCTTGTTTCTCGTCCATGTTTAATCGAACCGCACTCCAAGAGGTCGATCTCGATTTCTCGAATGGAACAAATGCTCCGGTGAGGTTACCTTCCGGCCACATCCATTCAAACGAAATACTGCTACTGTAGTCTAGGTATCTATGTCACACAAATAATTGAACAAATGCCTGAAAAGGGCATATCCGTTTCCACCTGCACCAGCAGGTCTTCAAGTACTTCTCGAATTGCTACTGACATAATAGTCACTTGGTCTGGAGACTCCGACTACCAACCTAAGGCTTGGCTGCGTGTTGTTGACATGACTACCTTAGTTACCTTGGAATCGTTGAATATGTTGAAACCCTGTCCCTACTATTGATCGCATATAATACAATACATAATATAATCAAAATTCTAGGTATGCCATAAAGACATTGGCATTTATGATTTCAAGGCGTCAATTTTAACGTTCGGACTCCCGATTTGCATCAATTCACCATTCAAAAGTCAAGGCTCCATGAGAGACGGCGATATGTCGAGATAGTGTTACATTGACTATGTTCGCCATTGCCGTGTCTAATCCCCAATGCCCTGGCTTGTTTGACCTGTAACCGCAGTCCGCAATATCTAATATCGTCACAATTAAGCATAGAAGTTGACGGTCTGTCCAGCATAGTTAGCAAGCAAATCCCATGACAAGACTCCAAGCATTCATCACTTACATCCTTCTTCTTAGCCTGCACCTCAGCAATGGCATCGACATAATGCTCGTGGCCAATCTTGTTCTTGCCTGATCGCAAAGCGATCATACCAGCCTCCACACAAACAGCCTTCAACATAGCACCTCCAAACTCATCCGTGCTTCGGGCCAACTCACCCCAATTGACACCGGGGTCAACCTTCATCTTGCGGGAATGGATCTTCAAGATCTGAGCGCGGGCCTCCTCATTTGGCAGGGGGAATTCAATCTTGCGATCGAGTCGGCCAGATCGGAGAAGCGCAGGATCAAGAACATCGACTCGGTTTGTTGCAGCCAACACTTTGATTCGGTCGTCAGAGGCGAAGCCGTCAAGCTGGTTCAGTAGCTCCAACATGGTTCGCTGTACTTCACGGTCGCCGCTCTTCTCGCTATCGAAGCGCTTGGTACCAACCGCATCCAACTCGTCGATGAAAATAATCGCAGGAGCCTTTTCTTTAGCAAGCGCAAAGCAGTCCCGTACGAGTTTGGCGCCGTCACCAATGAACATCTGGACCAGTTGAGGACCTGCCAGCTTCAAGAACGTAGCGTCCGTCTGTGCTGCACAGGCTCGTGCTAGTAAAGTCTTGCCTGTACCTGGGGGGCCATACATCAGTGCACCTAAGCAGAGTTAGTATATACGATAGGCTTTCACGACTTCTCCTCCATATTACCTTTCGGGGCCTTGATGCCAATCTTCTTGAAACGCTCAGCCTCCTTCATGGGCCATACGATTGCCTCCACCAACTCTTCAATCTGCTTATCCAGTCCACCAACATCAGTGTACTGTTCTGTGGGTTTCTCATCCACCTCCATTGCCTTGACGCGGCTGTCGTACTCGGCCGGGAGCGTATCGAGAATGAGGTACGAATCCTTGTTGACACCAATAAGGTCGCCAGGCTTTAAGTTATCGGCATCGACCAGGCCAATCAAAGGGAGAAAGATTGTTTGTCGTGTGGACGTCTTGATGACGGCTGATTTTCCAACTCGAGTGGCGTCCAGGTCAATGTTGGCACCCTCTTCTGACGATTCGGCCGTAGGGTCCAGGTCAAGCAGCTCAACGACGTTGCCGACGAGGTACGGGAGTTGTCTATAAACCGGGTCAGCGATGACATTCACATTTCCATGCCTCTCCAGAAACAAACCTGTTGTTGGCAATTTTGTCCTGGTTCTCTTTGATCTTCTCGCCCATGGCGGCCTTCTCGTGTGATAACCGCGAGAATTCGCTCTTCATGATGCGAGAATCATTCTCTAGCAAGCGTTTGCGGGTTTGAATGTCTTGTGTGCTCAGTCCCAGGATCTCATCGTCAAGGATATCGTCCTCCTCCTCCTCCTCCTCTACATCTTGCATGTCGGCGTCGCCATCAGTAGGCTTCTTTTCTTTCTTGTCGTCGTTATCTCTCTTCTTCTCCTCCTTGTCTCGGCGGTCGAGATCATCGAGCTCCTCGAGAGTCGACATGGTGGGAAATGATGTGGATTAAATCTTGCTTGAATGGGTTGATGCAGCTACAAGCTCGTATTCGGGGTGATGGAGGTGAAAGTAAAGTCGTTGTGGTTGGGGCGCAGCTGAAAATTGCATGCAAAAGCCAAATGCTATGGGTGCTCTGATAGACACCTCAAGATCAAGCTGTCAGGTAGGCAGTCAGGTCGCGCGTAATCAGCCTGGCCTGCCAGCAACAGCACGGCATTGGCTCCAGTGGCCTTGCAGTGCCTGGAATCGGCTGTGGGTTGATCCGGTGCACGGGCCAACCACGAATCGAAACTCTCTCGCCATTGGCATACAGCGACTATGAGTGCTTGTGGAAGTTTTGAGCTGGCTACAGAGCCAGGACAACAATTTCATGTACGTACAGCATTAACTCTCAACTCTTTGATTCTCTGTTCTGACATGCTCTATAGCTAGAAAGTATGGCGTCACGGATACCACGGGCTGCATCGCCCTGTCTGCGTCAGTTGCGCAGAGAATCACACCTCTCTCACAGGCCATGGACAACGACTCATCGAAGTATTTCGATGTCGCCAAATCATTCGGCTGCGGTAACCGAAGTCCGGAAACCAATTGACAACGCTCCCATCACCAAACCTCCCAGCGCCCGGCCTGTTGAGACGAGAAAGAGCCAGTTGATCCGAACCTACACATCACTCCTCCGGACGACCCCCTTGATCTTATTCTTTCAACATAGCAATTTGACGGCCGTAGAGTGGGCTGCAGTCCGGCGAGAGTTGAAGAAGGCTCTTTCCGCAGTTACCAAGCCCAATACGATACCTGGTGCTGAACCTGTCGATATCACCCCATTAGTCCAATTACAGGTGGTGCGAACCAACATGCTGCGCGTGGCACTCAAGCTTGTTGAGTTCTATGACCCCGAAGCTGCTGCTGTGTCGGACAAGACAACAAGAACGGTACGGGGTCCTGTTGTGCATGATCTTTCCGAAGCTGCATATGAAACTATTAAGAATGCCCAAGTACCCGAGGACTCCAGCTACGCTCAGATCGAGCCAGTAATGGTTGGCCCTTTGGCTGCATTGGTTCTCCCTGCCGTCTCTCCGGCCCACCTCGCGGCAGCATTGAGTGTTCTAGCACCCATCCCGGGGAAATTTTCGGCTCCTTCGAGGAAGAAGAACCCTGGTTTTCACGATCCCATCTGCCAAAGTGGTCTTGCTAAGTTACTACTTGTCGGTGGCCGCGTTGAAGGCAAGATCTTTGATCAATCTGGTATCAACTGGGTTGGTGGTATTGAGGGTGGTTTGGAAGGCTTGAGGGGCCAGTTGGTGGCCATGCTCCAAGGCGTCGGATTGGGCATCACCAGTACCCTGGAGGGCGGAAGCAGAAGCTTGTGGTTGGCTCTGGAGGGTAGAAAGGGCCAGCTAGAAGACGAGATCAAGGGCGACAAAAAGGATGGCGAATGAACTTGAAGCTCGGGGGGGTTGAGATACGATGTACAAAATAAGACGCCTTATAAAGGCCATGTATGTGTAGATGTACGAACAGCATATTGGATCGTTGCAGTGTGAAAGCTGGCTAGATCGAGAGTTCTTCCGAGAAAGCCATATTCTATGGCACCTTGTCCATTGATTACAGAAGTAGACGATCGTAAATACTCTGTTGTTTTGGGGAGAAGAATTGTTCCAGCTGATAATCTACCAGGTGAGTCCCTACTTGGGAGAGGGGTGTCTTTGGAGAGCAGTAGGTGACTGTAGTGGCTACTTTCGGTCAGGAATATCATGTTAGCCTAATACGGCAGGATGTCAAGGGTGATAGAATAGCTTGGGCACTGTTTCCTCCCTTGAGCAGACGTCCAAAAACATCCCTCTCCTGCTATAGTGCCTACTAGTAACCTTTGCCCAGCAAAGCCTTATTAGGTACTTTGTGTAGCCATAAGTGTGGCTGTACCGATAAGGTGTGGCTGAAAGCTACTATTATGATATGCAGGTACTCTCCGGAATAGGTATGCGAGAGCTAACTCCTACCTTACCTACCCAGAACAACCTTGACCTACAATCACCGCCCCGCCTCTCGATCAACTCAATAGTCGCAAACCGCTTTACAACAACACAATAAAATCACCGCTTTCCTCTCAAGTATTATAAAACTGTGAAATAAGGGGGGAATAAGGCGACGGGTAGTTACTGGAGCTTGATTACGGCCTGTTTACTGGTCTGTCTACCGGACCCTCTGCATCGAATCAGCAACACAATTCAATACACACATTATGGACTTCGCTCCTTATCAATCATCTCCTCCGGAGCACTCACGTGTGACCTCTCCCGACTACGGATCTCCTCGACCATCCTACGATGCCAGACGATCTTTTTCACCCGTCGCGTCTCCTCCACCGCTTCAGCACCCACAACCACAAAGAGGATGGAGCGGTTTCGATGGCCAGTCAGCTGGCTGGGTGGCTGTCAGTCCTGATAACCGCGCTTTCGGTGGATCAAGCACAATGCCTGGTACCTATCCTGCTGCCGAAGTCAGCGAGTTCGACACAAGCTTAGGGATGCGCCTGGATTACGAAGCCTGTTTAGCATATGTCGCATTTCCACCACTGGGTGCGATCATACTGCTGATCTTGGAACGAAATAGTGACTACGTGAGGTACGATTGCATCTTTATGGCCGTGCTCGAAACTTTCACCAATATATGTTCGTTTTCTGACACTCGTATTAGGTTTCATGCTTGGCAATCTGCATTGCTATTCACAGCCATTATGGTCTTCCATCTTATATTTTCATGGTCAACGTTCCTGAGCTGGCTCTTTTTTCTTTGCGATATTGCCTTAATTGCTATTCTCACTTTGCGAGCTTACAAAGATGCAGAGATCCTCGACAGGTACGCGGAATCCCCCAGTCCATCCCGATCTTGTTATTGATAGACCTCTTAGATTCGAGGTGCCATTTTTCGGTGCCCTAGCCAGCCGATTCCTTGATGATGAGTAACGCGTAATTGAGTTGCACGCGCTGCTTGTATTGTACCGGGGTTTTTATTTTATTTTTAGTTTTGTCCATCTAGTCGTATTCACAATACCCCTTCCCAGCTTAGAACTGGCGATTGAATTGCCTCGTGTCGGAAGTCAATCCTCTATCTCCTCAAATTAATATGTTCACGCCCGTTCTAGCACACCTGAATTCTTGTGGTAAAGCAAGTGCCTTCAGCCTTGGCTCGTCCGTGTTGAAATTTAGCTGATACATCTAGTTCTTGGAGACTATCTTTGCCAACATTTCAAGTGGCTTAACGTATTTGAGCTTACTTTCAGTCATGGGGAGACAAGAATTAAGTATCTTATTTAGGTCTCACAAAATCTATCTTGGACCGGTGAGGATGGAATCCGCAGAGTCCGTGTTCTCAAGTCATGCTAGTAATTCGTGAAATCTATCAATCCTCTAAAACTTGCTTAGCACAGGTGCCACTGTACCCTTGAGTGTAGGCCTCCCCTCGAACACAACCTCTGCAATCTTGGTTTCTGGGGAACTACCCACTTCGAGCCACCTTGCCAGAAGGTCATTACTTTCTTTGGGCTTTACAGAATCATCTCGAGTCCCGACAGTTATGTGAGCAACGCGGTTTACACACTGCCATTGGTCATTTTGGTCTGCTAGGCGAACCACAATAGCCATGATCCTGTCATCAAACACAGCCTATTTACAGTCAGTTACTGTATAGCTCATGAGTTTTGGGCTGACTTACTCGTTCGAGCATGACATCGCATTCGCCAACTTTTCCTTCAGGGTCGCCAGCAGCCTCTGCTTCTTTCTGCAGCGTAGCGTATCTCTGCCAGAGCTCAGGGTGTTCCTTACTGCCGGCCTTGTGCAGCAGAGTCACATGGAATTTTGGCTGTATGCGTCTTGTTTGTTTGAGCTGTGTATAAAGCCGCGAAGTTGCAGGTTGGGTGGCTTTAAAGGCTTGCTCAAGAGCATTGTTTACCTCTTGGGTCGAAATGCCCACAGACATGTATTCCATCTTCCTTGACTTCTGAACTTTAGGGTTTTGCTGCTGAGAGTAACTTTTCTTGCCCCTGTCCGGTATATCGTGTCTAAAATCTGGTTTGTAGCCAAGGGCGAAATCGATGGCAGCGTCAAATGATGCAGCAGAGGGAATCTCCTTGATAAGATTTGGAAACAACTTGTGGAGTTGTGTAACGAGAGTTTCGAGATTGTGTCGGCTGCTGGCGGTAGGATCAAGGTCAATCACAGCATCGAAGCCATCGTCGGGTCGAGAGTGCGGATTGTAGGCCTCATATCGGTTAATAAAACCCTCCATTACACCGATAAATTTCTCCTTGTCGCTTGCTGCATGGATGGTCTGGTGATTATCGCCCCGGGCAATGATTCTTTCCTGGGTGATTCGCCGGATCTCATCGATTGAGTCTTCATCATGCTTGAAGTTCATGCAAACAAGCTTGGCAGAGGAATGCTGGAGCTTCACATCTGTGATGATCTGCTTTCGTTCATGTCTCTGTGCATTGTTTCGGTCTGCAATCACGGCAGGATGGTCTTTGAGTTCATCCAACACCATCTTTGTGAAGCGCGGAGGCCGGCCCTTACCAGAGATATTGTCGTTTTGAACATGACCCCAACCGAAGAGGTGTGAGAGCCCCATAGCAAGGGTTGTTTTACCACAGCCAATGGTGGCAAGAGGACATAGAATAACGCCACGAGTGACCTCTGTCATTACAACAGGATCCAGCTCTCCCATATTAGCTGCATCTGCACCGTTGATGTTCTTGAATTTCAAGAAGTCATCGCGGAGAGCGATGATCCCGTGGTTGTTGTTGTACTCCTTTCCCAGCTTCGGGTCTGCGGCAAGTCGTCGCCGGGCGTAAAGCAGATACTCCTCCGTGATTTTGGTGTGCTTCTTGAACTTTGGCTGTTTTCCAGCAATCAAAGCCTTGGTGCATTCTCTCCACTGGCGGTACATTAGGTATGGCTCCTCAAACTTGTACTTGAAAAACCAATCGCGATATGGATGTGTAGATAGGTCGTGGGACATCTTGCAACGTATAACAAAACCCTCGACATCGCGGCCATCGTGTGCTCCGGTTTCAGCTACTTCTTCAAGGAAAGCCTTGACTTGGTGGATGTCGTCCATTGTGATAAGACCCGTTTTACGAAACGCCCACTCATCAGCAAACTCTTGAACGAAGCGACTGGGATAGGTAGCGAACTCGGGTAGGTTGAGGTTGATACCATGGAGATACAGCCCAGCCTTATCTGGACCGTATGCTAAGATGTGCTCCTCGAATTGGTCATCACAAAGCTCCGCGACGGCAGTCACGTTCCTCTTGCGGAGCTCTCGTGCAAGATCTGCTTTTGTCTTACCAACGGCAGCAAGTTGTTGTTCTAGGCGCTTCTCTCCGGCGCTGGCATGGCTGACTTGGATGTCATCTCGGTCTCCAGTTGAGTGCTTGCTGCACACAATCAATGTGTCGTCCTCCAATCCGGCAATGAAAATGATGCAGCCATTCTCCTTGAGTGTCAGCTCGTAGGGGCCTTGGGTGCGTGTGAAGATGTTATCCCACTTGGTCTCATGAACCTCGTTAACATTGAAGAACTTGTCGTATCCTCTCACGGCGATTTCTGGCTCGTTTCTTCGTGACTTGGTAGTGAAGAGGCCGCGTGCATATGTGGGCAAATCACGTCGCTTGTAATCCCAGTCCTGCAAGCGCCAGGAGTCGACTTGGATGCCATCTGCTGATCCTTTAACATCGAACGTCGTCTTTTTAATTGCGAATCCGCCGCGTTTCTTGTCCTTTCGGGCACTGTCCAAAGCACGCACCATGTTCGCTACGGCTTGAACGTCCTGGGGAGTATAAGGGGCAGACATCTTGTCGAGAGTCGCTGAAGAAGCTCGAAGACTCTGGTGATTCGTGGTGACTCTACTGAAGGGTGTGAGAAGAGAACGTAGAGAACGACGGTAAACAAGCATGAGGTTGATGGCGATGGTTCTCGGGCAAAATGATAAGCTTTCCTCACTCGAGGGACAGGCAATCTCCTGTCGAGTGATCTGAGCCAACTTGTTCCAGCAAACCCAAAGGCGTGTTTTCCGTAGCCTTGAGCATCTGAGATACGGTAAAACTCACTTTTTTTGAAAGAAAGAAAATTCCAAGTCAAGGAAACAGTCGCGCGTGTGATGATACTGTAGTTGCTTACAGTGCCCTGTCAAGTGAAGTGAACTGGGCAGCAGTGTGCGTATTATTGTGCACAAGGGGTATCTGTAAGTACGTGTCAAATGAAACCAGTTACAGGTATTGCCACTGGCTGGGACTCTTATATGTAGACCGGGTTGGCGATGGTATTTCTGTAGACGCAGCTCAAATGAGGTTGTGGAGGTTGTGCTAAGGCTGATGCGGGCCAGGAATAGGTCGAAAACTGCCTTACGGCACCGCCTCAACGAAGAACCAACTTAGGCTCTCTCTTAGTGAGTCAGGCCGCTATCCCTGAGGAGCAAGGGACGGAAGAGAAATCAATGTTCAATCAAGGTCCCAGACTTTTGTGATCAAGTCCCGACCCCGGTAGAACTTTTACTGAGTCATCCCATGTATCCTTCAACAATCAGCTCAGGCAAGCACTTTGGATGTGGATGGGCAAAGTACTGGCTCTGGATGGGTCTTACCCTTGAACGATGGCCTTACTGTGTCTAATGCGTCACACCAGGGGTTGGGAGAGGATTAGAAGTGACTTATAGTGGCTAGGTTGGTTGATACCTACCTACTAAGGTAGGTAGAGCTTGCCTTCTGCCTAGTAGTAGACCATACCTAGTAGGTAGGTCGATATAGATCCCAGGTAGGCACCTAATGTACCTAGGAAATACTGATATTGTCAAACAAAACCACTATGCCAAAGACCTACAAAGTGTAGGGCACCTACACTAGGGGCCAAAAGTAACAGGGCTTATATTTTGTACAACAGATATTTTGTCAGTCGTCATGATGCGTTGTGGGGTTCCACATGCGAGCTTCCCCGCCAAAAATATTCCTTCTACATACAAAGTTTCAATGGTTTCGACACTGACGACGCGACAAACCAGAAGTACATTAAAGAAACTACCTATCCAGACCTCATTTTTTTCTCGCGAACCAGCACTGAATATAAACCCACAATCATGTCTACCCCAAATCCATTTCTTCTTGCAGCCGATAACAACCCCGTGTTGCTGCCCCTCCTCCGAGAGAACCCAGCACTCGCATCATCGCAGGATGAGCATGGTTATTCACTCGTCCACGCCGCTGCCAGCTACAATCATCTCGCCCTCCTTCGAGCACTAGTCCGCGAGTTCGGTGTTGACGTCGACCTGAAAGATGAGGACAACGAGACTGCCTTGTTTGTTGTCGAGACCCAAGATGCTGCGCAGGTCCTCGTCGAGGAGCTAGGGGCAAACATTAACCACCGGGGATCAGAAGGCTTGACAGCTAGAGAAAAGATTGAAGCGGAAGCTGAGTTCCCTGCTGTTGCGGAATACCTAACCATGATCCAAACTAAGAAGGCTGACGATCCTGCCTCGACTGCAGCGGCTGTCATGCCTGAAGTTATCCCTCCCCTTCCAGAGGGAATGAAGGTTACTGTTGGCACTATGGACGAGACCACGGACATTCCCGAGGAAATAGACCCAGAATTCCGAAGAAGAATCGAGGAACTGGCTCAACGCGACGATTTCAACACCCCTCAGGGTCAAGCCGAGCTGCGCAAGTTGGTTGAGGACGCTGTCCTGGGTGAGGGTGGTGTTGGGGATGAACGAAATGTACGAGCAAAGCAAGATTAAGGGATCAATTCGATGACTGTGTCTCCCACATGAGATACCTCCCGGCCGCGCTGGGTGGTCTCAGAATAGTGAGGTCATCGCTGTTGCCAGATACACTTCTTGAAAAGCTCGTAGCACTGAGGGAAAACCATGTCCTCGAAGGACAGGCAACTAGCACATCCATGAGCAAGCCACGAAGCCACTGTGCTGACATGAAACCGTCCCAACTCAACTTGCACACCTTGGATTCCTTAGGATCGCCGCCTGGCACAGTATACCTTGACAGATAGCGGTCGATGTTGTCACGAGGCTCCAGACGCGAGCTACCAAGGCGGATGAGTGAGAGCCACTCGTAAACTTCTGTGGCGAAATATTCAAGAGACTCGCGATCATTTTCAGAGAGAATGTCTGTATCGACATCGAGAGTTGGTTGAAAAACAGCGATATCTTGCGATATGCTGGATGTTGATGTGCAGACTATGGGAGAGAACTTTTGCAGGGGATCAGGATTCGGGACTTGGAAAGCATTAGTATGAGATTAACATACGGGTTTAAAGAGCCTGTTTGTGCTTACTTTGGGTTGTGCTATTGCAGAAGAGCCATGTCATGGGTTGAGTGAAGACAGACTTACAGGCGTAGATAAGCCTGTCATAGCCCTTGTATCCTCGAAGCATGGATGGATCTCTAAGGTTGTATGTTACCACTTGACGATAGTTAGCTGTTGTTTCTGGCACTTGTAATCTGTCTGACCACTCACCCCAACGTGGTTTTGACCCTCGCCCACCTTTTGCACCATAAGGTTTACCAACAAGTCCTGCACGTTCATAAGTCTCCTTTTCCATGAACATGGTCAATACACCTATCAAGAGTCAGTACAGAGTGTCCATGGACTTGACTTATTTGCATACCTTCGCGCAAGGTGAATAGCATGCCAACCGTTGTCTGTCCTTCCGAGAGCATCAGGATATCACCTGAGGGAAAAAAAAAAAAAAAAAAAAAGCCGAAACACAGATTAAATTGCTTGCCCTTTTTAATATATTCAGTAAAAAAGTCGCCTTGTAGGATATCTCCAAGCGACATTACTACCTTCGAGTAGCAAGGGCCATTTCGAGCGTTGCTCAGCTGCTTCCAAGCAGCATCGTAGGCTTCTGAAGGTAGAATCAGATCAACCTAACCTCAGTTCAGTATTTGATTCACTCTGGGCGTCCATGCTCGTTCAAACCTTATGAATAAAATCTAACGACATAACTGCAGTCCAAGGCTTGCCCTTGCGGGGAGCTTGCTTGGTGTCGAGGTAACCCATAGTGCCGTATGAAACAAAGCATTTTGGCGACTGGTAAATCGACGGCGCAGCAGCTGGTAACATGGTTGAAGGCCAGGGAAAGTAATTTGTAGCGTTGTACCATGTGTGATGCTAATTGCTGATTCTGCGCATGTGTAAGTCGCAAATGCCAGGTGCTGGATAGTACCAATGGAACGACTTGGTTAGCCGGGTTTTTCTCGGCCGAATTTTTCTTTTAGGATCACAACCTGAAGAGAATCTCGGTCGAGCTGCATCCTCAACTCGGCAAATCACTGGATTTTCCAGATATTTGAACTGTAAGGCTCTGAGCGCTCTTAAAGTTCATATCCGAGTCAGGCAATTTCTCGATCAATATAGTAGGTAGTCAGGCATTTGGTGTGACTTCCCCCACCACCCCAAGTCACAAATCCTACCGACTTACTACCTTAGGGTAAACTGAACTTCCTCTTACACAACAAGCAAGATTCACCAAAGCTGAAAATTCAGATGTATTTCCTCATCAAATTTGCTCAGGCGCATGAGACATTTCGGGTCCCTGAGATCGAGGCTTTGGCCTTGGTTGAAGGCCTGGATATGAAAATAGTCGACTATAGCCAACACGTCTGTTCTCCCATGAATAATATTGGTTAAACTCAGAAACTTACTGTGAATAGTCCCCCTTTTGCATCGTGCACCTTGATTCGGTTGAATCAGCTAAGCGTCTGGCCAAGAGATCCATTCTAATTCAATCTATCCATGAGCTCTGGGGCAAAGGAAGCACACTGGATGAACTTCATGAATCAGTCAAGACAAACACATCTCACGTCTGGGATAGTTATCTTGGGAAATCATTCAAGTTCGATGTTGACCCATACCAAGGAACTCGTTCAGCAAAAAAGAGGATCGAACTTATCAACTCTTTCCGATTTTTGGGCTGGACTGGGCCTGTGAAAATGACCAACCCTGACAACTTGTTCACCATCTTCGAGCTGTGGCCTTACAACAGCGTCCCCTTGAATATTCCGGACCCCATCATGATGTATCTCGCACGGCATGTAGGGAACTCATCGCGAGAACTCTTGGTAAAGTTCGACCTCAAAAAGCGAGGATATATCTCAACGACGAGTATGGACTCTGAGCTCGCTCTCGTCACCGCCAACCTTGCACTCGCCGCCCCTGGCAAACTATACTATGACCCGTTCGTTGGAACCGGCTCCTTTCCCATCGCTTGTGCCCATTTCGGCGCCCTTGCATTCGGAAGCGATATCGATGGTCGAAGTATCCGCGGGGAGGGTGGCAACAAGAGTTTGAAAGGCAACTTTGACCAGTATGGCATTGGGTCTTGCTTAGGAGACGTATTCTCGGCCGACTTGACCAACACGCCAATCAGGAGGCATCTTCGCACATGGGACGGAATTGTTTGTGATCCTCCATATGGCGTAAGAGAAGGGCTGAGGGTTCTTGGTCTCCGTGACCCTCAGAAGACCCCTTGGTTGATAGAGCAGGGGAAGCAACATGGAATGCGCGTGATGTCCTAGCCGTTTGGTTTGCGTATTCGCTGACAACCGCAGGAAACCAACTTATGTGCCACCTAAGAAGCCTTATAGCTTTCTGGTGATGCTCGATGATATCTTGGCTTTTGCAGCCGAGACTCTAGTGGATGAAGGGCGATTGTCATTCTGGATGCCAACAGCTAACGACGAAGACCAAGAGATTCCCGTACCTAGCCATCCTTACATGGAAGTTGTGTCTGTCTGCACCCAGCCGTTCAACAAGTGTGAGTTGCCGCTGGAGCCTTGTTGCCAATCCTGCAACTACTGACTTTTCGCAGGGTCAAGGAGACTCATCACTTACCGCCGGCTCCCCGACTCACAGGTCTCGCAAGGAGCCCTTGAGGCTTACACAAATCGACAGAAGCTCACATTGAACGGAACATCGGCAGACGAACTCAACCCATTTCGACGTGGATATTTCAAAAAGTTCGAGACCGAAGAATAAAACCTCGCTTACAGGAAAGACTTCGCTTTGCTCCCATCACAAAGACTTCCTATGCTTCGCATTCATATGTGATAAACAGTCCATAAAACCCAAATCCTGATTACCCACAAAAGCAACATACGTAGGCACGTCAGAATATCATGAACGCGGACCCTAACCCTTCCCGTATTCCCATCTCTATATATATGTTGTTATAACAGTGGTGAATATTACAGACCGATCCTGCAACAATGCCTAGTGGATGACTGGGGGGATGCGCTTGTAGCAGCGCCACACTCCAAGCTTGTATTGTGCTTTGTACAGAGGTGGCCGTAAATTCAACGAAATTCGGTAGCGGCAAAGCATCCCCGGTCGGGCACATGTTTCAGTTCCAGCTGCTGGAACCTGTTACCGGTTAGTATTCAGGAATCAATGCGTGACTGAGATTGTTATGGGAAACAAACTTTTCGCTTTTAGAGTGGAAGTAAATACCGCTGACTTCGCCCTTGACCTGGTTGAAGCATATGTAGTAGAACCCCTCGAAGCTGGCACCCGTTATCGTCCGAACTCGATGGTCTGGAACTAAGAAGTGCTCTTTCCAGCGCATAAAGATGGTTTCTCGTTGGGCAGCATCTCGAATGGTGACAGGCCCCTTACGAGCTTGTTTCTGGAAAGGACGGAAAGCCGTGAACTTGGCCCAATGACTCAAGTCAACTTTGCTATTTGCGCCCCAGTTCTCGTGTTGTGTGTAGAAACTGTACTTGGAACCGATGATTTCGCCCTCGAAATATGTCGTGAGGGTGGGATGGTCTTCAGTAAGACCTTGAAAATAGAGTTAGTGTTATTGCCGATCTTGATTGCACTCTGACACCAACCTTGGATACGCAGATAGCCACAGAGAAAGGACTCTCGCATGTCAACATGCTTAATTTCGACTTGCACATCGTAGACCTGCCTCTCTGACTGTTGCGTGCCATGAAATTTGCTGCCCGGACGTAGGTAAGATGAAGGAGCCGAAGGGATAGTCTTTTGATTGTCAGATCATTGAATATACAGTGTGATCGACGTTTTGACTCACCCTCATACATGAAAAGTCAGAGCCCATGGATGGAGACCAAAGCTCATCTTCTTGCGCATCGATATCAACCCAATCTAACTCTCCATTCGGCGACCCGCTCCGCCTGGTTGATTCTCGAGCGATTGATTCGATTTCAGATGGCTGTTGCGTGCTATTTGAAGACTCTCGACTCAACTGACTGCTGATCTCGGTGTCCCTTGCCTTTATTTCAGACGCTGGGCCGCTAGGCAATGGAGTAGTGGCAGCCGTAGTAGCGGTTTGAGGACGAGGAGACATGGTGGAAGACCTCGACGACGGTTCATCAGATGGACGCCCATCGTACATGATGGCATCGTCGCTGGGGCCTTCGAGCGCAGCCGGCGCGTCGACGGCAAGGGGCGAGCCGACATCAACAGAAAGATTGGAGTCGGGTAGATCTGCATCGTGGACCTGATTATCGTCGCGTGACTGCCAGCTAGGACGAGGCTGGTGCTGAACATCGTCAGGACATGTCGAGAAACTGTAAGACCGAGGCGAAGCGGCCTCGACCGGTGGATTTGATGATGGCGTTGGCATCGTTGTGACGTGTGGCGTGTGGCGTGTGACGTGTGATGGAAGATGATTCAATTAAACAGCGAGAATGTCGATGCGCGATAGACAGAAGTTCATAAAGAGGACAAGAAGAGTCGTGGGTATCAAATCGACCAGTGGATCATGTATGTATGTTGCGAGGATTTGACTGACGTCGAGCGCTGCTGGAGACCAGAGAGGAGAACAAGCAAGTTAATTAGTGCTAACCACCGAAACGGGTGGCGATCTCGGGGACTAGTGACTTTGGTAGGGGGGGCGCCTGAAAACCCTTTAGGAAGCAAACAACGGGTCTATCACAAAAGTTGGGGGGAGAGTGGTGTAATAATACAGGAGAGGTGGAAGGAAGTAGGTTAAAGCATGGATGCCAGAAATCGCATATAGAAATGGGTCGATGATCACTGATGGATGGCAAGAAAAGGGTCAAAGTCGGTCGGTGATGCTGCTCATATTGACGGACGAGGGGCTTGATTTGCTGCCATCCGGGGTTTCTGTACCTAGCAGATTTGTAGGTGGGGGCCTACAACTCCACTCGGCAAGACGGGGAGTCTTCCAAGTCTCCTAGTCTCCCTAGGTAGCTCATGATTTGACAATCGTACAGCAGGCGTACGTACATGATCAAGTGTCTTGGGCTGAAGGCAGATGCCGTGTAGCTTGGGGTATGCAACTCCTTAAACAACATGACGGCCTCATTAAGTCGGAGCAATGACGAGGATGATATCTAAGGAAAGATCCGACAAACCGGCCTTACAGACTCCTATGCCTTAGTACCTACTATGTGATGTACCAAAAACAGCCTCCGGTCCTACAGAAGGAAAGATGAGTGTGCTAACGGCGAAAAAAGCCCAAGAGGGTCAAGTAAATCAATTATGCGTATTTCCATTGACTGTCACTCGACCTTGCCCGAAACTCCCCATCCTAAGTCTTTGTGGAAAGCTTTGCCTACTTCCCCGGGTGACATGTAACTTGACAAGATGCAGATCGAGGTGTCCTCTCCACTACGATTTCTATTCATCTTCGGCTGAGAAACTGAGGCTTGACCAGGGTCTACTTGGGTCTCGGTCTAGGTCTGCCTAGGCCCAGTCGCAAATCCGTCTTAGCGGGCCATTATGAACCTTAACAAGACCTTTCATCCACTGTCAGTTAGAACAAAGGAAATCTCACAATTGAGTTTTTGCCTAGAAGTGGCGATGGGTTCCCTAACATTAATCACTTCCCAGCGGCGCCCTCCCTCAGATTCAGAATTAGATGCTTCCTCATGCAAATGGGATGGACAAGAATTGGGCTGCTTCCGTGCCGTGCCCCAGCCGTCATCGGGCAGCCCCAGCAACCCCCACCACGTTGCCGCTTGCATTTCGTATGGGGTGATGGGCCTCTCTCTAACTTAAGGAGACATGCATACATGATGCACGCGCCAACTCCGAGACAGACCGTTTTGTTTTGCTTTGTTGGCATGATCTGAAATCATCATACAACGTTGGTAATTTCCATCTCAATCTCGCATCATCGTTTCCTTCACGGGTCTACCCGTCGCCTATTCATTAGCTTTTGCAGTACTGGAGCCTCCGCCACCTGCATCATCTCTTCTAAATCACTTCTGTTTGCCGTCTCTCCTGGAAGTGGAATCTTATTATTGATTGATTTACAAATGCAGAGTGCTTTTCCAGACCGCTTACTCAACCTCACATGCGAGTCTGCCCAGGGAGCTGGCCCAAGCGTGCGTTACTCACGTCTTCTTAGGATTGCATATTGTAGGCCGAAATATAGAGAATATAGCATGATCCGACTCGTCTTATCACGTACGATTGGTAGGTACCTAGGTAAGGTAGTTAGCAAATGACTCCATTCCCCCCCCCCCCCCCAGGGCATTATCTCAAGAGTTCCCGCATCTGTGACTCCCAAAGTTTCCCTTGTTCTCTGGTCAAAGAGGTTCGATGAGTTCCCAGTGACATCCAACCTACCCGACAATAGTGCACAAAATTCTTTTCCGTGAGATCACTTCTCTGGTGATATTGCTCTTTCATTCGCAAGATATAAACATGGCTTGTTCCTGGTAGTCTTTCGCGCCTTTCTTTCACAGCCCGGGTATCGTTCGTAGCTACAGCCGAATCATCACCTCTGTAATCGAGATTGGCATCCTCAACTTTTCGATCCCATAACACCGTTCCCCATTTTTTTTAGTCGGGCCCGTCCTTTAAATTGGCTTGATCTTGAAGTGCAGAGCGATCAAACTGAAAACTAGAGCCTTGAGATCCTGAACAAGGTAGTAGAACACTCGCAGACCTTCTGGGTCAGCAGACTCTGTGACATCCACCAGGGATCCAATCTTGGCGGTCTACTGTGTTGTCAGTGGTATTCCGAAATATGGTGCCTCAATGACCGACCTCGAACGCGATATGATCGTTACCAATCCGAATCTCCAATTCCTGACGTCCATCTTTGTTCTTCTGAGGCCATTTAGAATCATCTTCTCTACACTGGGTTAGCGATGTTCAGGCAAGGCAAGGCCACTAGATATTCGATTCGCCGTACTTGGTGATCTCGCTCGTCTTGATGATGCGCTTGATTTCGTCGACAACTACTGAGCTGACACACACTATGACTCATTAGAAATGCCAATTCCGCCGGGTTAGTCGCCATCCTTACTCTCTTTTCGGATCAAACTATCGTTTCGGTAGTTGGAGTTGTTGGCATATCGGGCTACAGCGCTGCGACCATCGCCGACGACTCGAAAATCGAATTCTAAGCGCGCAATACGTTAGGATAACTTGAGAAAAATAAGTAGATACTGCGCAACTCTTCATACCAAGGAATTCGTGACCGAAACGGCCCATATGGCCAGAGCTGTTTGAAGCAACGTCATTAGCATTGTTTCGCGACAATCAATTAGACAGGGAAGCTAGAAGAAGTCGTGATGGTGTACTTACTAGTATCTCAAGTAAAACGGTTCATTCGAGGACGTCATTTTTGCTGCTGTGGGAAGGCGGCAAGACTAGCTGGTGGTATTACTCAAGTCAAGATTTATCAACTGTCACACTTGAGATCTCAAGGCTGAGAAAGAATCGCGGGACCTGGTGGTGGAAGATGGGTGAGTGCACGGACCATATTCGGCGGGGCAGAAACAGCTTTACGACAACGACACCTCAGATGTAACACCTTCACCGTCGGTTAGGTACCTAGGTACTAAGTAGTACCTAGGTAGGCAACTTGAGGTACCTGAGGTATAGTACCTTAAGGTACGGGGTTTGGAACTCCGTACCAACTCAGCTATCAAGGCAATGCAACTACACCAGATCGAAGAGCGGTTCTCTTATGTTTGATTGAGTCATAAGTCATAGTTCAAAAGCACCTGCTGGTTTCTTTTTTAGAGGTAACACTCTCAATCTTGAGCCAAGCATACAGAAATCAACGTCGAAAGGATAGCCTTACAGTACTATACCAAACTACCCCCTTGTTAAATCACGTGACAGCGTCCCTCACATCTAGCCACTTAGTGCCACCTGTTCGACATCGCTGGCAGGACAGATCTTCTTGAAGCTGATGCAGTCCAGAGCTGGTCCAAACTACCACAGGGGATTCTGGTAAAAGCTGTTAGCGATTGCGCGCCAAATACGGTTCAGCGAATGGCCAAGGCGGATTCTGCTACTCATCCTGACAATTAAAGCTCTAAGGCAGTCCGAACCCCTGAGCTGAGCCTCCCCACCGCCGAAGTCGATACCACCTTTACCTCTAATCCACCTCCAAACGTTCCCCCTAAGAGCCACGTCCCATCTACAACAAACACTCCCACCAACTTTCTCGGCCAGCAACTGGCGACACTCTTCAAGATGTCTGGCTTTCTTGAGAATGCGTACAGTCTCGTTCACCAGGACAATGCGGCCGACGTCCCTACCGTTTCCGATCTCCGCATGCAGCTGGAGAAGGGTACCGATGAGACTAAGGTTGAGACTATGAAGCGCATCTTGACCATCATGCTCAATGGCGATCCTATGCCCAGTCTTCTAATGCACATTATCCGTTTCGTCATGCCTTCAAAGTATAAGCCTCTCAAGAAGCTTCTTTACTTCTACTACGAAATCTGTCCTAAGCTTGACAGCAGCGGCAAGCTCAAGCAGGAGATGATTCTAGTTTGGTAGGTCTACGCCCTTAGTACTACTACTACTTATACGCCATGACATTTGACCGCTGCGATGAGCTTTTGCTGATAATACTCTCGTAGTAATGGTATCCGAAACGATCTTCAACATCCCAACGAATACATTCGAGGAAACACCCTGCGCTTCCTTTGCAAATTGAGGGAAGCTGAGCTCATTGAGCCTCTCCTCTCTTCAGCACGATCTTGTCTCGAACACCGACATGCCTACGTCCGAAAAAACGCCGTTTTTGCCATCGCCTCCATTTTCCTGCACTCGCCCTCCCTGATTCCAGATGCTTCCGAACTCATTTCGACCTTCCTCGAGGGAGAGAGTGACGGCGTTTGCCGACGGAATGGCTTTGCCGCTCTTGTTAGCATTGACCACGATGCTGCCCTCGTTTACCTTAGTTCTGTTTTTGAAGGCATTCCTAATGCAGAGGAGCTTCTTCAGCTTGTCGAACTCGAGTTTATTCGCAAGGATGCGGTTCAGAATTCCCAGAACAAGGTTTGTCTGATACTCACTGAAGGGGGAGACCGAATAGTCACTGACTGGTTGATAGGCACGATATCTACGATTGATCTTCGACCTGCTAGATGCTGGTGCTTCAACTGTGGTATACGAAGCTGCCTCTTCTCTTACTGCTTTAACCAACAACCCTGTTGCGGTCAAGGCTGCCGCCGCCAAGTTCATTGAACTGAGCATTAAGGAAGCAGATAACAATGTGAAGCTGATCGTTCTTGACCGAGTTGATCAATTGCGCAAGAAGAACGAGGGTGTCCTTGATGACCTGACCATGGAGATTCTCCGAGTTCTGTCCAGTACCGATATCGACGTCCGACGAAAGGCTCTTGGTCTCGCCCTTGAGATGGTATCCAGCAAGAATGTCGAAGAGGTTGTCCTCTTGCTCAAGAAGGAACTCTCCAAGACAGTCGACCAAGAATACGAGAAGAACACCGAGTACCGATCTCTCCTTATCCACTCTATCCACCAATGCGCTATCAAGTTCTCCGAGGTCGCAGCGAGCGTCGTGGGGCTGCTTATGGATTTTATTGCCGACTTCAACAACGCTTCCGCTGTAGATGTTATCAACTTTGTCAAGGAAGTTGTTGAAAAGTTCCCCAATCTGCGAACTACCATCATTGAGCGGCTTGTCTCCACCCTGGGTGAGGTCCGAGCTGGCAAGGTGTACCGTGGCATCATGTGGATCATTGGTGAGTACTCTCTTGAAGAGAAGGACATCCGAGAGGCTTGGAAGAGGATAAGAGCTAGTCTTGGTGAGATGCCCATTCTCGCATCGGAGCAACGGCTATTGGATTCTCATGACACCGAGGAGCAGACCGACGATCACATCAACGGAGCACCGAAGCCGGCCGCGCCGTCTGGCTCACGCAAGGTCCTGGCTGATGGCACATATGCTACCGAGACTGCTCTTACCAGCCAGTCTTCAGCAGCTGCCAAGTTAGAGGCCGTCAAGACTGCTCAGAAGCCTCCACTGCGCCAACTGATCCTCGATGGAGACTATTACCTGGCCACTGTTCTGTCATCTACTCTTGTCAAGCTTGTGATGCGACATCATGAGATTTCCTCGGATCAGGCTCGAACTAACGCCCTCCGGGCTGAGGCCATGCTAATTATGATTTCTATCATCCGAGTTGGACAATCTCAATTTGTCAAGGCTCCCATCGATGAGGACTCTGTGGACCGAATCATGTCATGTGTACGCTCATTGGCCGAGTTTGAGCAGAAGAAGGAGCTCGAGACCGTTTGGTTGGATGATACCCGCAAGGCCTTTCGAGCCATGGTTCAGGTGGAGGAGAAGAAGCGAGCCGCCAAGGAGGCTTTCGAGAAGGCCAAGACTGCTGTGCAGGTTGACGACGTTGTCCAAATTCGACAACTAGCCAAGAAGAACACCACTGAAGGCCTCGATGAGATCGAGGTGGATCTGGAGAGGGCGACCGGTGGTGAGGGTATCGCTGAAGACCTGTCTTCCAAGCTTAGCCGTGTTGTTCAGTTGACCGGATTCTCGGACCCCGTGTATGCTGAGGCATATGTCAAGGTTCACCAGTTCGACATTGTTCTCGATGTCCTTCTTGTCAACCAGACAACAGAGACACTTCAAAACCTATCAGTCGAGTTCGCCACGCTTGGTGACCTCAAGGTTGTCGAGCGACCTACTACACAGAACCTGGGCCCTCATGACTTCCACAACGTGCAATGCACAATCAAGGTCTCATCAACAGACACTGGTGTCATCTTTGGCAACGTTGTATACGACGGTGCTCACTCTACTGATACTAATGTCGTTATTCTTAACGATCTACACGTCGATATCATGGACTACATCCAGCCCGCCACTTGCACAGAGACCCAATTCCGCACTATGTGGACTGAATTCGAGTGGGAGAACAAGGTCAACATTAACTCCAAGGCCAAGTCGCTACGTGACTTCCTCGACCAGCTTATGGCCTGCACAAATATGAACTGCCTAACACCAGAGGCCAGTCTCAAGGGTGACTGTCAATTCTTGAGTGCCAACCTTTACGCCAGGAGTGTGTTTGGTAAGTTGTTCTAGTCTGGTCTCTGGTAATTATTGGGCTTTGCTAACCATTGAATTAGGCGAGGATGCTCTCGCTAACCTGAGCATTGAGAAGGAGGGCGATGATGGTCCCATCACTGGTTTCGTCAGAATAAGAAGCCGATCACAAGGCTTGGCACTAAGCTTGGGTTCTTTGAAGGGACTTAACAAGATCGGGTCCACGGCCTAGGTCAGCTGATATACGTACAAACACCTGGATCTAATTATACGAGAAGGGTTGTCTCAGCATTGCAAGATTCATGACGATGGTTGGAGCGGAGTCAGGGTCGGAGCATGTTAATGGGTGTTTTCCCACCAAAAGGCTGTGCGATGGGTCCCTGGTAGAGTTCATTGTAAGCAGGTTTAGGTAGACGTTGATTACAAAGGCACATGGTTTCAAACAGGGTTACAGCCAGAGTCAGTGGCTGTCACCAAGTATGGTTGAATGGCTCGGCTTTCTCGTTCAGAACAGGGAATAGTGATGTGAGCGAAAGCCTGACCGAACTTTTGTTGGGTGCCCTGACGGGTGCCTCGTTGGTCTTCAAATACATGTGTATTAAGAACAACGACTGTTAATAGTATCCAAAAATCGGTCTTGACATAAGGCGATATGAAAGGAATATAAGTGATGCGGAAATCATCGCTAGACCAGCAGCATCCACCAACTCCAAAAGACACAGACGCGGTGAAAGCAGGCAAAACGATATAGGGTATTGTCCAAAAGTGGTCGACCGTAGCAGATCAATAAAAGGCATAGCTGCCATTGAGATAATTTGACGATGAGGGTGAAGGGGTTTGGCTAAGACAAAAGTGCAGGGACCAGGTTGCTTCATGTCTGGCGTTGAGATGATAGTGGGAGGGTACCATCAAATATCAAAGACAAGGGCATTGACGACATGGCCAGTCTGCCAGTTTTGCGCCGTGAGAGACAGATTGTCCTTAAGAATCTTACCCATGTATGCTATCCTGATCTTCTTGGTTGACGCAAGCTGGGTTTCGTTAGCATTCTGTTTGCTCGCCGGAGAATAGGCGAGGTACTTACGCCAGCCTCGAGAGCAATCTTCTTGGCTACACTACGAACAGTATCCGACTCATATATGGAGACGTTGATATCTTGACCGTTCTCACTGAGCCTAGCTCGCAGTTTAACTGTCTCTTGGGCATCGTCCACCTCTTTGCCCTTTTCATGTTTCTTGCCCTCCATCTCTTCGTCGCTCAGTTCTTCGTCCGCAGCTGTATCGTCGCCAGCATTTGAGAGATTGCTCTTTGCACCGTCTTCTCGATCCTGCTGCACATTCAGCGGATCGCAAACAACCCATTCCGGCAATTGATAGTAGTTTCCTAGAGAGTCGTAGACGCCATTGGAGAGGTTGCCAGTCGGGAGAGAGATCTCAGCAGCGGATAGAATCATCTGAGCCGTCGCAAGGCCATTGGATCCGTCATCTTGCGCATCCTGGCCCGCTGGATCCCACAAGACAGCCAGCGCCGCATGAATAGTCTGCCATATCTCAGGCCTGCCGGTGACTCTAGTATCAAAGAAGGCAGCTCGTTCCTTTACCAATTCGCTCTTGGTCCATGTGCGATCGCGCGAAGTCCACTCGTGTCGCCGCAAGGGCTTATCGATATGCTGATCCAGGGGACGATTACTGCGACGGTGCTGGCGACGTCTTTCGGCGGGGATTTGCGGTTGAGCAGCTTCTGGGAGTGCCAGCGGGGGAGGATTGATAGCGCGGGACGAAGCGTTGGGTGCGCCACCTGGGTAGGGAGAGTTGGGACCCGAAGAACGAGAGAGGCAGCAGCCCTAGAAGTGGAATATTAGAGCTGATGACATGTTTGTGTTGCAGGCAGAGAAGAGCCGGACCATGTTTGCTACGCTACGAGGCGCGGGCGACGATCGCCGTTGGCCTGTGGATTGAAGGTCTTGTTAAGGAATGAGGATCCCAACTTTAGTGACTAGCCATCGCTGGCAAAAGTCAGGTCGCAGATCGATCAGATGGGACAACCAGTGTAGTGTAGTGCAGCGTAGAGTAGCGTGGTGTATTTGGCGGGTGTAAAAGATGTCGCAGTTGAATGATTGACTAACTGAACGAAAGAGAAGATGGAGATGGACGCTGAGGAGATGGACGCACGAAGGAGGCGTGGGATGAAGACGGAGGATGTACCAAGTATTATGGATGCGTATGCGTATGCGTATGTGTATGATGTGAATGGTTATAGACGGGAGCCGAGTTTGTTGGCTGGGCTTTGCTTCTGGAGTCGCCGAACCTAATATCGACTCGTCCTTTTGGGGGCTTCCCCACCAAATTTCATGGCCTGGACAGACCCGGCCGGGCTAGAGCAGACCAGGAGGAGGCGTAAAAGCGAGACAAACTTAGAGCCTAAAAAAAGGAACAAGACTAAGACGATCAAAGAAGAAAAAGAGGACGAAGAAGAAGAAACAGAAGAAGCCTTGTTGCTGTTGTTGTTCAGGGGGTCAAGTTGAATCTTGGTCGAGTAAAAAGAGGAGAGGGAGGTGAAATGTGAATTCAATTGCTTGTCTTGTATAATCGATCTAGGTTAGGTACCTTGGTCAATGAATTGCTCGCTGATCACGGATTGATTGCATGGGCAAGCAGGACGTTAGATTAAGCTCAAGACGCCAGTCATAGAACCGGGGGAGACGCGGCCTTCTATGTAGTATGCTGTACACGATGTGATGGGAGCTTGTTGGTGCGTGCCTCTATGGCTTCAGCCAAGAAACTCGAGATATAGGTATATAGTACTTGTAATTACAGGACAATCAATCAGTCTACCCACTGCTGTAGGTCACTGTCGGTAGGGTAGGTAAACATCACCAAGTTCGAGTCTCGTTGGTTTTTGAGCCGACTGATTGATTATCTAGGCTATTATATTATATGTACTGTAATGACGGCCTCGTTGCGTGCCTCTCAGATACGACACCATCTATGGCCATGTCTAGGAATCCCCTTGTTTACTGTGAAACACCGCCATCTACCTAATTTTGACTACTTGTCAACTCAAAGATCAAGAGAAACCCAATCAACTCCCTAGATAAGGCCATTTAATGTCCAATACTGACAGTATTTTCAAAGCAAGAAGAATCTTGAGCAAGTTTTCTATACTCAAGCCCAGTTGTGCTCACCGAAGCGGAGGCCAATCAGCATGGGGCTTTTACTTGACAGGCACCCACTAACTCAGTTTCAGTGAGGTGCCTAGATAGGTACCTAGGGGTGCTTCACCGTGGGCTCCAACTCTTCAAGCTCGACTCTGCTTCACCGTCCCTGGTTTTTACTATTCTCAAACAACGATTCTTGATCTCATCTACTTAATACATGTTTCAATCTTTCATTCTCCTTGTCTCACTTTCCTACCGTCAACGCAGCATTACATCGTCTCTGAGCCAAAGGGGAGGGGGGGGAAAACACACAAGCCATCCTCTCTAATAACACTCCACAATCAACATGGCTACGATGCTAAAGGCCACAGAACGCCATTTCTACTTCCATGGCAAAGAAGTACGTACTCGCTCAATCTCACGCCAGTTATAGCTATGGCTAATTCAACCTGCAGGGCTATGAAGTGGAGCGCAATACTTGTCACTGGTGCCAGATTCGCGCTTTTCCAACTCATTCAACACTCCCAGTGACAGTTATTAACGAACAAGACGATGAGGTACTCCCTGAGGACTTTAGGTTCATAAACAACGTCGTCCTTGGTAAAGGAGTCGAGCAAGCTGGTGATAGCTTCCGCAGCGGCTGCTCCTGCGCCAAGGACTCAGAGTGCCAGTACACAAGCTGTCACTGTCTCGCCGATCTAGAAGACGACGATTCTAGCGGTGAAGACGAGTTCGATGCCTTTGGTGACAACATTGAGAGAACCACACCAAAGCCTCGGAGGATAGCATATGCTTACCACTCCCATGGTGCAAAGGCTGGCCTTTTGCGGTCCAAGTTCCATAGCTCAAAGATGCCTATCTACGAGTGTCACCAAAGCTGCTCCTGTAGTATAGACTGCCCAAATCGCGTCGTCGAGCGTGGCAGAACGATTCCGTTGGAGATATTCCGCACCCTAGACCGCGGATGGGGTGAGTGCCGTTCTCATCTTTGACCAATGCACAATTCACTGACCAAAGTAAATAGGAGTGAGATCTCCCGTGTCAGTCAAGAAAGGCCAGTTTGTCGACCGATATCTCGGTGAGATCATCACATCCAACGAAGCAGATCGACGGCGCTCACAGTCTGCTATCTCTCAACGTAAGGATGTATACCTATTCGCTCTCGACAAATTCACAGACCCCGAGTCATTTGACCATCGGTTGAAGGGGCCATCTCTTGAGGTTGACGGCGAATTCATGTCTGGCCCGACGCGATTCGTCAATCATTCATGCGACCCCAACATGCGAATATTTGCGCGCGTGGGTGATCATGCTGACAAGCATATTCACGATCTTGCCTTGTTTGCAATCAAGGACATACCTGAGGGTGAGGAGCTTACATTTGACTATGTTGATGGGGTTTCACACGAGGGAGAGGAATCGAGCGGCGACATTGATCAAATGACTCGTTGTCTATGTGGAAGCAAGAAATGCAGGAAGTTCTTGTGGTGATGATTCTAAACAGCCTACTAAGTGAACTTCCTTGCAAGGGAGGTATCTGGATGCGAGTTGGACGTTTTAATCTGCATACTCCAGTCTGCTCTGGCAGCGACTCCCCTTGCCCTTGGGCTTACTTAAACATGAAAATCATGTCACATTTTACGCCAGTTTCTATATCTGGCTGTCTTCTTATTCTTTGATACGCAGGGGTGACACCGGGGCTGACTAGACTTGGGTCCTTTGTGAACATATCCGCGTTCTTTGTTCTCTGTTATTTTGTTCTTTGAAAAAGCTCGGAACAATCCTTTGCAGACTTTCGTTTCACATTAGATGTTGAATGAACAGTCATAAGTTACCAGAAGGTTCATATAAGCTTTTCTTCCATTCCCGAGATTTCGCGACTCTGTCGCTTTATTTCCCCCTTATTGTTGGTATTATCAAATCCGTTTCTGTATTTGATCATGGAGCACTCAAGTGATTTATCGAGTCCCGTCCCTGTTATATCTTCATCTCCATCGTCTTCTTATGCCAACCCAGAACCCGTCTCATTGGATACCCTGAAAGACCATCAAGACAGATCTCAAAAACCAGAGAATGATGCCAACACCAACATACCTCCAGCCGACCCTCAGGGGTCGCCTCCGTCACCTCGTGGCTGTATCTCAGGCATCCTGCGAGCCCTCCGGGACAGTTCTGAGCCCGTTAATGATAAGAAGTCCACCAAAGGTTGGCTTGGCACAGAAGTATGCATCAGGTATCTACTCCGTGTGTGCGAAAACTCTCCATTTAACAGTTCGGGTGGTTTTCACACTAGACAGGTATCTCGCTCTCTCCGCCGCTCGCGACTCATGCGTCGAGGCTTGATTAGTCGTCAATTTGACAGAGGGAGAGGAAATCCATCTGTCAACTGGTGCAACAAAGAGCAGTGCGACTACGAATTCATCATCTTCACAAACCCCACTCTCTACCTACGGAACCGCCCGACAAGTCCTCAGGAATTGCATGCCGATGTATACTTTCGTGACTTTGCTAATGCAATGGTCACGAAGCTCTTTGCCCCTGAGGACAGTCATGCCAAGAGGCGTAAGGCCCTAGGGATATTGTCTTTCGTAGACTCTCCCCCTGTCCGAGTTGCATTTTCTCATTTCATGGAATGGTACAACTTGCTGGGCTTCACACTCTCTGATCGCCAATTCAGTCGAGCTCTGGCTGCTGTTCAGCCAGTGTTCCAGGGTCTCATGTTTGGGGTCAAGACGGCGGCGAGGGTCGATGCTATTCACAAATACATCGTCCCTGAAACAGAAGACATGAAGCAATGGGCTCCTAGCCAGCTCATCCTACGCTTTCTCGTCTGGTGCGAAATATGGCGACAGCAAAAGACATGCCGCTCAGAATCGTGGAAGCTCGGTTCCAGCAGAACAGCGACCGAGTTTCTTACTGCCATGCTTCTCAACTACAAGATGATGTGTCGAGAAGGCTGTTTACTCACAAGTACCACCGAAACGAATCTAGTTTGGGATCGAGTTTGGGAGGATTGGTTACGCAAATACTCCATACAGAAGATCGACGAAGTTATCAATGGGGAGTTCTTCTATCCTCGAGATCAGCTAGACATGTCGGAGGAAGAGGTTTATCAAGAGGTGGGATATCTCGGAGGCATTGGTCAGTGCGATGATGTTTATAGGCCTGTCAAGTGTTTCATAGGGCATGCAGAGGACAGACTGATGCATTCATGAGACTTCGGGTTTTAGAGGATTTCACTAAATAGGCACGAAGGTAGACAAGGTTTTATATCTTGCCCTCCCTTCATTAATCATATTATTTGACACTTGCAGGTCTCGTACGTATATTATTAGGGTAAGGCTAGAGTTTCCAACAACCCTTCTCTCCTCTTCCTCAACCCCTGTTCAAGGACTGACCATGCTGTTTGTGAATTCCAAGCTACAAGATGGTTGGAGTAACTTGCAGGATGCCTGAGGTATACCCTATATATGTCCAATTCTTGAGTCACCAACTGTTGTGGACACCCAAGCAGAAGATCGCGGAGCAGTTCTTCGGCTGGTAACAAATCTATCGTTGTTGCCTGACTGGAAGCCGGCTTCGACCAAGACCCTGCAAAGAGTCAACAACGCCATCAAGATTTGTGTTTATCGGTACACCTAGGTGATGGCCTTACCTTGTTCCATATTCAACTCTTTACCTGAAGGCTCCATGGAGATGGGTAGATGAGTCAGATTCACAAGAGCCACCTTTCGCAGCCTAGTCAGTTCCCAAGCAACTGTTACAAATATAACACTCCCCACTGTCTACGAGTAGCCTGACAGTCCAAGAGCGAGGTCAAAAGTGAGTAAATATAATAAATAGACAACAAAAAAAAATAACATACAACAGCGGGGATTCGCTGGTCATCATCACCGACCCAACTACTAATCCGCCGGTTAGTGGCTTGACTATGGGAGAGCAGACGGGATCCCGTATTTTCCACTACCTATGGTCGTATGTACTCATCCTTGTAACAGATTGGACTATAAGCGCGGTATTGCAAAACGAATAGTACGAGATCATTATGGACCCCTCTCATTGAGACTCAAAGCCATTCGCCTCGACATGCAAGGGCCGTTTGCTCAGTTGCTGCATAGTAACCGGGCCGTCTTGGCCTCAGTCATGTCGGGAAGAGGCATGTAATTACCGGTCCGGATTATGGAGAGAGACAAACACTTGGTTGCAGAACTACTGCTTCACACAAGAAAAGAGAATATGCATGTTGTCTTCTCCTTGTAGGTGACCTGTCTTCGATCCATGAAATGATTTGCGTCCGTGAGTCCCCACGCCGTGGGGGATAGCCCAATGCCAACCAATAATAACGTTAAAGGTTGAAAGTCATGTAGTGAGCGCCCCAGCGGAGGATGATGATCTGTAACGCGGGGTTACAGTATGTGCTTGCCAGGTTATCACAAGGGTCAGAAAGCGTCGATGTCTTGATATATCTAGAAGCTTCACGATGTGATTGTGGCAATGGAGATATCATGCCTACAAAATGAAGCTGTTGCAGACAAGAACTGGGCCATGGCCTTGCGTGGAGCCGGCAATTGTCTCGGCCGTGGATGGAGGGAGCCTGGACCCTCGAATTCTCCATAACGGATGCGGAGCTGAATGAGGCTGAAAGTGTTGCAAGCAAAGGGACATCCAATGGAAATGAGTGAATGAATGCGGATACAGCGCAAAAGAGGAGTATTTGGTCTCTCGCATGTTTCTGCAAGGAGCATTTGTCAACTGATTCTCTGCTATGGCGGGCTGAGCAGCAAGACGAAGATCCAGAGGGGCCCGATTCGTATGATTGGCAGATTCTAGCTATTAAGGGAGTATCGTATTATCCAAGGACAAGTGCTGTACTGTAAGTGTATCGCGTGAAATAGAAGACGCGGGAAAACGCTACTTTACTCAAGATGTTTTGTGCGCAGGCGCCCTGTTCCAACGCCAGACAGCTTCTGCAGCAGCTGTCCAAGAGACGCGTCTTCATCAGCTACGTGTTCCTGTATCCGTCCGTAACACGAGACACAATTTGATGCCAAGGTGAACAAGAGATGCCGTAGAGAGAGAGAAGATGCGGGGAAAGCGGAAAGTGGCCGAAAGGGTGCACCACAGAAACGCATATTGAAAAAAAAAAAAAAAGAAAAAGAAATAGAAGAAACGTATGTCTGTCTCGCTGTGTCTGTGTCTGTGTCTGGTGGTGTGAGAATGAAGCATTACATAGTATTAGAGACGGGGCAAGGTTCGTCAAGTTAAGATGTGCAACAGATGCAGATGCATATGGTGCCACTAAAACCGGGGAGAGGGTCAACTGCAACTCAGCAATAGGTCCAGCCCAAGAAGAAAACAGGAGATTTCAGACAAGAGCCGGCATTGTCATTTGGGGACAATGGATGGATCTCAGTATCGGAAAAAATGACCAGGCCACTCAACCCCCAAGAAAGGCCATAGTGAGGTCATGGTGGTGAGACTACAGGGCATGCCCCCACTGTTGGCCGTGGATAGGTGCCGTTGTTTGGTGGGAGCTTTGCCTTGGTCGAACGTTTTTCAGTGGAATAAAAAGATTGGATCTGAGGCAGATGCCAGAAAGTAACAGTGGCAGTGAACGGCGAAATTGTGAGACCCGACTCCAGCCGAGAATGGCTTCATTGTGAAGTTATCATGAATAGATAAGTACCTTTTCTTACTCCAGTAATTCCATGTGTTTCGTTTGCCTGCTTAGGTACCCAGGTAGGTACCTTATGCTCAGTAGGCCTCAACCTTGTCGGTCAAAGAATCAACCACACATCAATTCTCCTTACAAAGGCATAAGCCAGTAGAAGAGAACAAGAGCAAAAAGACTCCAACCAATACAATCCTTGCCGACCCCGCCTCAATTCAAGTTCATCCCGCATCGTGCCACACGCTAACACTAAACGCCCACTCCCGCTCCATCCACAGCCATCCCCACTTCACCATCAGAGCGTGTACCTTTACGCTTTTGGGCATTTTCTACAGGGACATGATCCCCCAAGGGCCCCCTTCTGTAGAGGCAAGTTTAGTCGGCTCCAGGCACCTGATCGCTGTTCGGCTTCTGTGCCGCTCCTCTCGGGGGGGGGGAGCGCACTCACACCCCCGCCCCACTGCCTCCACTGCCCTGTGTCTGAACTCTGAGCTTCAAGGCTCGAGTCTCTCTGGGTGTCGCCCATCGCCGCCATCCCCAGGGCGTCTTGTCGTTCGATCATGACCCCAGTTCGTCAAGGTATGTATTGTCCAAGTCCGGGGTTCTAGTTAGCAGCCGGAGATGCACTGCACTTGACGTAGCAGCACAGCACATAGAATACCTAGACTAAGGCAGCTGCCACATTTCTCACTTGAAACAATTATCAGAGAGACAACTTATAATGACTCTCCTCCGCTCTGTTCTCCCCCCAACGGTTTTCCCGTTTCCTCCTCCCATCATTAGACTAGTTCAAGTACGGATTACTATTACCGAGTTACATCTTGCCTTGCCTTGCCTTACCTGTCAACCCTTGCCGAGTCCTAAATAGACACAAACCTTTCATACAACCAACCTTCTTCTCCTCCTCCACAATGATGCGTGTTCCTCGACAATCCTTTTCCACTGCCGCCCGTATCCACCCCAACATTGTTCCTCACCTTCGTCCCCAGAAGAGAATGTCCCTTGGAAAGCTGTAAGTCTCGTATACTCAGTGTCACACGACAACCACTGGATGCTGACCATCAATTACAGGGTCAAGCCCGTCGCGGCTGTTGTGGCTATTGGTTACGGGGCAAAACTATCACTCGAAATGGCCCAAAGACGACGCATCGCTCAGATGGAAGCCATGGAGCGCGAGAATGCCGCATACCGAGAGCGAAATGAGGCTCTCATGAATATGTACGGTGATCGATCAAGTCTCGACGAACTCGAAAAGGCTGTTCAATATTACGAGAAACGATAAATGAATCCATCCAAGGACGAAACAAGGGAAACCCCGAATAAAAAAAAACGAAAACACTAAAGTCGGGCCTTACAAAGAATCACCCTTCTCTCATTTTATTTGCTTGAAGCGACGGCGATACTTCCCCCGGAGATGTGTCGGAGTTTACTGGTACGGCTTTCACGACCACCTAAAGCCTTGAAATATTGCATTGGACCGGCGTTTAAAGGAATACCATCTTGCTTGGGATTATTGTTTGAAAGGACAATTCACCTGGTTGGCTTTCATCAGGGCCCAACACTTATCTCACGACCTAGCGACAGATTTGCTGTATGAAAGTTTACACTACACTGCAATACACTACTTGGGTATAGAAATATCCCATTTTACAGGTCACAACCATTCTCTCATTTACACATCCACACCTTGTCTCATTGTTCTTCCTCGATTACCTGTCTGTGTGTTGTTCGCCCAGTCCCACATACTCACGCCTTGGATTTTCACATTCAGCTCCTACTCAACCGAAAACGTCATGAGCCTCGCTGGATCACAGGCCGAGGTTTCCCGGCGGCTAATGAGCCCCGACCGATTCTTCAACCATCAGCACCCCCGAAGGCCCCACTCCCGACGACTTAGCCGGTCCCTGGCCCGAAGAACCCCTATCAGCTTAGAGGAACACTTCCGAGGACTTTGTCTCTGACGTTGCCCATGCGCGGTGATTGATGTCCATTACGTTCTCGTTTATCCCGGCGGTCATCTTCCGCGATTTCATGCGACGATGATACGGGAAGACTTTTTCGCCTGGGCAAGGTTATTGACTTTTAAGCCGAGAAATACCTCAGTCCAATGAATAAGAGAATTGGTTCATTGCCGCGGAGGTGGTTGGATAAATCTGACAGGAGACAGTGTCCGGGATGGGCCTCGGGATTTTGAGAATGAGCAAACAATAGCCTAGCAATAAACAACATCAACCAGACAGCAAACGCAAACTAGTCAAATGCGAGGTTTGACCAATCATATCTCTTGCCGGCTCGCCAATCTATTTATGCGATGTCCCGATGCTGTTCAAGCATGAGGTACATCTTGACCAACTACCTACTAATTTATTTAATACCCGAACCACTCAACATAAAGCTCTGCAGAGGCAAGTACGGCAATGCCAATTGAATTCTTTCACGGGATATATCATCATGTCATGGTCTAAAGCAGGTCTCATTTCACTTGCTCACTAGCGACTGGTCACGCTGCATCTGCGTGCATCCTTCACAATGGTTCCAAATATCATCGCCCATGTTAGTCATCATCATGGCATCATATCATCATTGAGGTATCCTTCGTCACCGGAATACTTCTCGAGTAGCCATAACTTTCTTTCCGAAGAACCTCATCCTCTTCTTCTCTCATTGCCAAGGTTGCCATCCTAGGCAATGCCAGGACCAGCCCACTCCTTGCGTTTGAGTTTGCGGCCGGCCTGAAGCTCCTGAAGCTTGGTCGCGAAGCCGCGAGAGACATGGCCAATGAACCTGGGACGATCACGAAGGTCCTCCATGGTCTCGATCCAAGCTTTGTAGCTGACCCCCTCGCAGAAGTAGGTGATCATCCGGTCGCCAATCTCCACCTGCGAGCTGTGCTGCATGTTAAGAGCCTCGTAGCCGTCGGCAAAGTCGCGCATCAGTAGTTTCTGCGTTCCTTGGTCGGCCTCGGTACGGTAGAGGGCGCGGTGCCCATTGCCGATGGCGACGTCGATGCAGCGGGCAATGAATCCACCCATGCTGGGGCTGATGAAGCGGTCGCAAAGCTTGTAGACTTCGACATAGTCTCGCATAGGAGTCTTGATAGGTGCTGCCTCGGGATTCTGGGCAGGACGGGGATGCGCATGTGGGACAATAGAGGAGTGACTGTAGGCGACCCCAATGTAGAGACCTAGGTATCGCGGTTCGATGTCCTCGTCGTTAAATTCAACACCTCCCTTCTTGGCCTCGGCAAAGCGACCGTTGAGGCAGCCTTCGAAGTACTCCGAGTTCTTGGTCAGGACGTTCTTGGCGACTTGGAAAGTTTCGCCTTTCACCTTGAGCTCGACTAGCTGCTCATCATTCCTGTGCATGCATATAGGTCAGCGACTCTGATTCCCCAGCGCATGATTCAGTTCGCCTCTGAGCTAGAGGCGAAAGAGAAGCGCATACTTAACAAGCCAGGAGGTGCGAAAGTCCGTGAGAATGCCAGCAGACTGCTCATCGACAGGGTCGTCCTTAGGACCAACACGGGCACGGGGTTTCTTTCGCGGGGGTGCCATGGCGACGTTGGAGGGAGTTGTTTTGCTTAAGTGGAGTGCGTGATGATCAAAATGAACTTCGGCCGAGTGCACTTTCACTTTGCAAGTGATGCAGAGAAGGTGAAGAGAACAGAATCTTGTTGTGAAGCAAGGTGTAGTTTGATGTTGCTAGCCATCGCTCGCAGCGATGTTCAAGTTTCACTAAAGTCGAAATAATGTTAGTATTCATTGGAAGTATCTGCATTGCTTTCCAAAATACCTTGGTCGCCAAGTGAGTTCGCGATGTTGAGTTGTGGTTGCTAGGTCAGGTTGGTGGAAGAAAACAAACACAGCCTACAGGTACCAGGTCGGCACTGCTCATTTATCAGTAGGTAAGGTGGCACCGTCTATGAAACTTGCCAATTCTCAGTCCAACAGGGTCTCCATCGGGGTCACCTTTATCAGAATGTGCCTTATTAAAGAGCAGAGGACAATCTTGCCAGATCTTCGCTACCTTGAGGTCTATGTGAGGCCACGGTAATAATCTGCCGGTTGAGATCCATCATTCAGTCAGATAACGATTTCAAGAAACGGGCGGCAGTAGAGGCCGAAGCTTCGGTAGAAGAACAATATCGTAAAAGAATCGCTGTACATTAGAATTGAAGCAACGGCAAGAGTTATAAGTGGGTTCCTCAACCCAGACACTGCTCGCCCCTGCCACCAGCTGCCGAGCAAAGTGCCAACGCTGGGATAAGACTTTCACTTGGCTCTTACTTTCCGAATCGTGACCTTCTCTTCATCGTCAAGTTCCCATCCGACCTTGTCCTTCTCTTTCAGTTCATCCCACTTGCGACCCGTAGCAAACTCCAAGAATGGCAGATCCACGTTGAAGTACGACCTCGAAAAGCATTTCAGGGTGTGAAGCCTCAAATCGTCGTCGGCCCACTCCATCAACTTTAAGCAGTGTCGGCTGACTTGCTTCTTCGAGAACTGCCACGAGACATAGTCGTCGTGTGCCAGTGCCTTGAGTATGCGGTCCAGTTTCTTGTTCCTGATGTTGAAGTCTTGTCTGATGAAATATGCCTCGGTCAGGTCCCTACGCCGACATGCGGCATCCAGCATGAAATAACCGGCGATTTCTTCGATCTCACTATTGACCATGGGTGTCCATACAGCCATGTATCGGAGAAGGTGTAGAATAGCCGGATGATATGATTCAGGATGCTTAGCGAGAATGGACAGGCGGATGGAGAAGATGTATGCTTGGATAGAGAAAAGATCGGCTCTTTTTGTAGCCACCAACCCTTCTCGAAGCTTTCTCAATGCCATTAGGACATCCTGCAGAGATTTGGTATTGTCAGGGTGCTCAATGGCGGCTAGCATAGAATTTGATGGTCCATTAGATGGTATGATAGAACGGATGGCTTTCAGAGTGCCACTCAGAGCAGAGGATACAGGCGACGTGGCAGCATTAGCGGAATCTGAGTCGGGAGTTTGAAGAAAACCACTAGAATTGGCAGCTGAAGTTTCAGGGGCAGGTGTTGAAGACGGCGCTGCTGCAGAAGTTGCCGTGGAGGACGGTCTGTATCCAGGTGGAGGTCTGGTATATGGTGTTGCAGGAGTTGGATCAACTGCACGTATATCTAGAGCTTCAAAACTCCGTAGAATTGATTCCTTGTCACCGGCTTCTGTGCAGAAAGCAAGGAAGCGTGAAATTATCTGATTATAATACCACTCCTGGGTATTGGGGTTGAGTAAGCTGTATCTGGTCAGCCCGTCTCTCTTGTCTTGTGGAAACTGATCAATCTCGCGTGCTATAGACAGCATTGACCGTCTAATACACACCTGTCATCACCCTTAGAAGGAAGACCAATACTTTGTAGCGGATCCTGCTCGACAGGTTTCAATCTTCCCCAGGGGCCTGATGGCATCCTGTTACCTCGACCTCGACGAACCATGTCGTGCACAAATGAGCTGCCCTCGGTGTCAGAAAAGGACTCCGATTGGAAACCCTATGCCTTAAGCCTCGAGTTCAAGGAACTGGGAGCCTTGTTGGCAGTGCCAAGCACAGAGTCTTATCGACTATAATGGAGGATGAATGAAGTAAGTTGCTGTCAAGACCTGAGGTTGACAGTGGGGTAGCTTTCAAGGACCCCGCGATCCACTCACTGTTGGTTCCTGCGTCAGTCTCAGCTTATCACAATTATGAGGATGAAAAGCTAAAGACTTGGTTGTACCTTGCATAGGTAGGTAATCTAGGGCTGTTGTTATTTCAAGGCAGTAGGGACGAGGCTATCTGAGTAGAAAGACCAATCTACTTTCTCTCCTCTGTTGTCACGCCCAAGAGCAAATTGTTAGACGCTACGCACATTACCAATCTTTTACCCAAAAGGAGGAGCCATACCCAGCTACCACACAGTGGTGGCTCAAACAAATCTCCAATCAAAACCAAAACCAAATCAGTGAAATTAAAAAGTGCTACTTCTAGAAGTCTTGCTATGAGCACATCCTTTTACGTGGGTATCATTATCACCAGAAAGCCTTTCTTCCCATGTGCTTCCCTAGCCACCAGCAGCCATTCCAACACGTCATGCATTCAACTTCATGTTCTCTTTTCACCCATGAATGCGGTCGGCTAATGTCACCTTGTCCCAGTTCTTGGGTCCCGCGGCCTCATACTTGCCAGACTTGGAGATGACTCGCCCAAGGCCCTGGTGGATCTCGGCCTGGAAAGGCCCGAATGGGCACTTCTCACCATCGATGCTGATATAGCCATCCTCTTGATCCCGAGGGATGATGCGGTAAGCTGAGATCTTCTTGTAGGTGACATGAGGGTTGTCAAACAGTTTCTCAGCTTCAACGTCGAGAAGGACTTTAATAGCTGTGAACAAAGGCAGGTCACCATCGATAGTGACGAGGTCCATCAAACCATCCGAGATCAGTGAGGCAGCGAAGAATGGAGCATCGGGTGACATGTAAGCCATCTATGACTGTCAGCATTGTTCCAAATGAAAGGGCTAGTTTGATTACTCACGTTACCGGCGTAGAATGTGCCAACCTTGTCATAGGGGATCAGCTCCCATCCCTCAGGGAGATCATCCTGGATCGTGCCGTACTTCAACGGCGGCAGACCTGCATCTTCGGCTACGAGGTCTGCATCAAGCTTCTTAGCTAGATGATTCAAGCTCGTGGAGCTCGCATGATGCTTATAATGAGCCTTGACATCGCCCTTGTCTTCGATCTCCACCTTGACAGCGAGGTCAAAGGGATAACACTTCTTCTTGAACATGCGCTGAATGACACCGACCTCGAAGCGCGCACTGCCCATCCATCGCATATGCTCTGTGCCGAGATCACATTCGGCAATGAGGCCGAGCGTCTGAGAGAGGAACGAAATGATGCGGTTGTGGCCACTAGTGACTGACACCAAATCCATCGAGGTCACGACACCCTTGATGATGGCAAGGGCAGCGAAAGAAGGTCGATGTGATCCGTACAAGTTGCAGGAGAATGCATTTCCTGAGCCACAAGGGATATGGCTGACAGGCATCGTAGAAAGCGCTCTAGCAGCATCGGGTCGCTTAGCAAGGCCGTTGAAAATCTCATGTGGCGTTCCATCACCGGAACATGCCATGATAGTATCGTATTTGGATAAGTCGGCATTTTGCGCCAGTTCAACGGCTTCTCCACCATGCTTCAATATCACGGTGTCAATCTGCATCTTTGCAGCCTGGAAGAGTGGCTTCACTTCAGTCTCCCACTGCTTGATAGCACCGCCGGGACCGGAATTCGGGTTGATCAGCACGTAGGCGCGTTTCTGAGACTGCGCATCACCGTAGGCGCGTGTCATAAGGGTCTTGACGAAGATCTCGGCTGGTGTACCGCTGGCCGACTCGTCGTCCTTGGCAAGCGTGAAAACCCATTTCTTAGGTTTGATCAATGTTTTCGAAGCGTGATGGGCGTAGTCGATGATGATCTGGTCGTTGGAGAGCTCAGCCCAGAGGACGTTGTAGAAGGGTATGCTGTTGTTGGAAGCGGGTTCTATAGAGAAGCATGGTCAGTGAGTGTTTCCATTTTGTCTCATATCACAGTTCTGAACGCTTACTGCCAGAGAAAGGAGCGCAGGAAGAGCGAGTTGACTTGTTTGCAGCAGGGTCTGTTAATGATCAGTCAAGGACTCGGTGTCGTTGTCTTCTCCAAAAGATCCGCACCGTTGAGCTCCAGTTCTTCGATTCCAATGGTTAACTTCTTCTTGTCCTCCAAGAGGAGCAACATTCCAATGCCTTCGTCCATTACTCGATCAATCTCCGTGTTCATTGGAGCTGATGTCAGCCTGTCGATTATGTTTTATATTGAACACCTTGAAACGCTAAGGGGGTGCAAGGCTTAGTTCGACCGTCACGATTATGATTGATTGACTGATTGATCGCGCACAGAAAGAAGCAATAGATTCGATAAAGAAAAATCGAAAAAATGAAAGACTAGGGCAGCTCGCTCTGGCGACATAAAAAGGACAGACTAATATCCAAAGCCTCTGATAACGAGCGTATGTTTTGGAATATTTCCGCAAGGAGTTGCTTTCTTAGCATCATCCGGGTTACGCGGATGCCCGTTGATCTGCGGGGGTCGCATCCGAGATTACAGACCTAAAGCCCCTGTAAATGCTTCGTGAAGGCCCAAGAAGTCAATTGCGCGAGCACCTGCTGGCAGCTGATAGATAGAACCAGTCTGAAGTGGTGGAGTGTAGGATTCGGTGGGGCTATTGTAACTGCCAGGCTGTGCCGCGGTAAGACAGCCAGAGATAGTCACCCACTCCACACGAGGTAGCTGTGGTATTCGGTGGCCGCGGAGCCACGAGATATCTTGTAGACGTCGATTTGACTTCGATACAAGGAATTACTGCCCTTTACGGGCTTACCTCAGATTTGTCATCACTTCTGATGTAACCAAGATCTCAATTCCCCAGAGATTAACGGCTTCTTCTTGTTTAGCCAATGTACTCGACCAATGAGGCTGATAGCGGCATGCTTGTTCTACACGATAGATGGATGCTTTTAACTTTTCCCCATGCTCCCAAAACTCCATTTCCCCGCCATCTTCGGAGCCATTCCTTGCGCCAGACTGTCCTTCCTTCTCCTTCCTTAGCCTTTTTCGAGCCTGAACTGCAACACCTCGGAATCGCAGCCTCGGTTACATGTATCTATATGGCCAATGTCATTCAGCATCATCATCTCATGTGCTGAACCCCTACAAACTTTTTAAGTGTCAGCAAGTAAGAAAGTAAGCAACGCTCCTTTATGCGAGTCTTGTCACGTCAGGGAACTTCTCCTGGGCCGCCTTCATGTATGCTTCCACCTGAGAACTCCTCCAGCCCTTGAGCACCTGAAGACCCTCGATGGCGTCCTCATAGGTCACATCAGGGATATCCAAGATGCCAGAGACGGCCTCCTCACTCTTAGCCTTATCTTGGCCCAGTACTCTCTGTGCCTTCAGGGCGGAGAGAACGTGTTTAGGGCTACCCTTGTTGGCAGCAAGGAACTCTTCGTTGAACTTGACGAGATCCGTGGAAGGATCCACTGCCTTAAACTCAGTCTTCAGCACCTCTAGAACCTTAGGCTCAATGTCGGAAGCAGTCTTCAATAGTTGTGCGAACGCTACAGTATGTTCATGCACCCTGGGTGACTTGGGGTCAAGTGCTAGGGCAGCTGTGAGACAGCGTAGGGCGAGAACGTACTTCTCTAAGAGGAACGAGTCAGTAAATAAATTGATAAAAACTTGGCAATCCATGGTATCAAACTTACTGCGACGGATATAGACTTCGAAGCCAGCGAATTGGGCGTTGATGTTCTTGGGACTGAATTGTAGTAAGGGGTTAACAAACTTCATGGCATCCCCGAGAGGGTCGGTGGTTTCGGCAAGTTTCAGTCCGAATGGATCGTCATCCTGCTTCTTGACTTCTCCTTCCTTATCTTTGCCCTTGTTAGGGTCTTGCTTGGCTTGTAACTCGGCAGCCTCTTTTTCGAGGCGCTGCTGTTCCTTTCTAGCCTTCTTGGCGGCCTTTTTCTTGGCCAGAGCATCCTCAGCGTCCTCTCCATCGGTGCCATTGACACCATTTGCGGAAGGCTTATCGGCCAACTTGAGGTAAACTTCAATCGCATCCAGGGCAGCTCTTGAGAAAAAGGGATGGTCACGGACATGGTCTTCCCATCGCATCATATCGATATAGGCTCGGATCTGGCCCTTGCGCAGAGAGAAGCTGTGGAAATCGAACTGGTCCTCCTGCCACACCTCAAAGATGTTGAAGATTTGCTGGAATCGCTTGAGAGCAAGGGCAACATTGCCTTGGCGAGCATATGCCTCGCCGTCTTCTGTCAAGAACCAGACACTCTGCATATCCAAAAGGTCCGCCAGGGGACCCCCAACAGTTTCTGCGCGAGTGAAAAGGCCGACTGTCTTGAGAGCCTTATCGTTTTCATTGTTGCGAAGCTGGTACTTGGCTGCCTTTGTGTTAATGTATCTATCCTTAAGATCGAGCTTCCTAGCTCGATCCATTGCCTTGGAAGCTTCTTGTATGTTTCCGCCATGCTTAATGATTCGTGCCTTGGTCATGGCAAAATCAACGCTCTTGGGGTCCTTCTCAATTGCTTTCTCGACGTACTCCATGGCTTTTGTCAAGTCGCGGCTAAGATGGTAGTTGTAGTGCTGTGCGAGGTAGTACAATGCCGCCGCCTCTCCTTTATCCTTGCTCTCTGAATCAGCACCCTGCGAGTTCAAATAATTCTCGGCCAGTTCACGGAGGGTGTCCTTCTTGAATGAGTCGGAGTAAAGATGCTTAAGATTAGCAAAAGTTGATGGCACTCCCTTGTTGAGCATCAACGTCAAATAGGCCTCGGCAGCTTGCTTGAAGTCGTCGCCTATTAAGAAATCAGTACTGGTGGCTGGCTAGTGTCTTGGTCGGATTTACCTGACAAAAAGTCCAGTGGCAACCGACGCGCAGCATCGCAACGGGGGTACTTCTCCGCATACTCGTCGTAGATAGCCTTGCGAGCCTTGGGATCGTCCTCCGATACCTTCATGACCTCCAAGAGCTTCTGGTAGTATGCGGGGTGCTCCGAGTTGCGGTCAAGGAGAGCCCGGTAGGCCTTAGCAGCTTCCTCCTTCTTGTCCAACTTGTGAAGATACTCGGCGCGAGCCTCCATGACAGCCAATCGATCGAGATTTTGCTTGGCAGCCGTGTTGAGATGCTCAAGTGCACGCTCGTAGTCTCCTTGCTCCGCAATTAGAGAGTTCTTGTACATAATTGCTTCTGAGTGCTCATTGTCGAATTTCGAGGGCTTCGTCTTCAAGGTTTCCTCATATGTATTCATGACCTTCTCAGCTTCAGCAGGGTTTCCGGAAAGGTGGTGGGCAATGGCGAGCGCAGTCCAGCTTTGGCGCATTTGAGGTCGGGCTTGGAGCATGGCGGTTCGACTTTGGATGTACCCTTGATAGTCGCGGCATTGAATCTGCAGAATAGCCAGATCGCGCTGGATTTGTGCTGACTCAGGCTCTAGTCGCAGAGCAAACTTGTACGCCTTGATGGCCTCCTCGAAATTCTTGTTTGCCCGGTGCAGCAGGCCATACACGTGCCAACAGATGTGCGACTTCATATCCATGGTCAAAGCTTCCTTTCCCAATGCAAAGGCTTCTTCTGTCTTGCCCTGGGAGTTCAAAATCAAGGCCTTCATCGCGGTGGTGTCTCCATGTTTCGGATGCTTCTTGAGAATAAGCTCGGCCGACTTGAGACCACGCTTGTATTGCTTGTCTTCATAGTATCGAATAACGGAGCGGAAGAGCGAGGCCTCCTTAGAGGCAAGAGGTTGCGGCATCGTGATTATGAGGAACAGCTCTAGTCTTTGGACCGTAAAGAAGTTGTGAGCTAGTTAATTGCGGCCGGTGTCCGTTGTCGGCGAGGATTACAAGCTCCCAATAGGATCGAATGAGGGGTGCGTGGGCGATGGGGAGGGGGAGGAAAAGGTGCAGAGAAGCTTTGACGAGACAAAAACCTCGCCAAGAGATGATGACAGGAGGGCAACGAAGGGTAAAGAGGCGGCTTCCCTGACCGGCGATTGTGGAGAGATGTTGTGTAAAGCTGGAGGTGCTGTACCATACGACTTAGGGTCAAAATGCTGTGGACAGGAATTGCTACGGTAGACCGGCAATTTCTCGGAGGGTACCTGTGGTGGGTTGCTGAGTGATGAGGAGTTGGTGGTTTTGGCGGGGCAGTTTGGGACCCATGACAGCATCGAAGCCTCATGAAAGTTGGCAAAGGATATGGTATTGGATAAATGAAACCATAATTTCGTGATAATAGCTCAAAATTACATAGAGTGCATGTGTATTGTGAGAAATAAGCATTATTATGACTGATCCATCTTAGCAACTGGGTACCTAATCTTCTGGCACACAGGGCATGCTACGAGAGATGCCAAAGCTTTAGACGCCTATACTAATGATGAAGAAATTTGGGTAAGTTAGCACAAGATGAGAGGGCTCTTGGAGGATTTTATATTGCTTTTATACAAGAGGCGTTAATATCGTACAGCGTGTCTCTATCCTACAATCCTTCTCTTGCAGTTCTGTACTCCAATGGTCGTTGGAGGAACTGAGTAGTGTTTCGTGATATCATAAATCATACGTTCGTTTTTGAGTTCTGGGCCTTCCTCCATTTGCTGATTGTGTCCTCCCAGCTTTCAAAAGGGTCGCCCCCGCATCGTTGCTGTACGACCTCCCACGTTCTATGTCGCACGATACCCTCTACGCCTCTCTCTTGTCTTACAAGCGCAGCCAGGCGCTCGGTACGTGCTTCACGGGGGAAGAATCTACCCGAATAGGGGTCTAATCGTTCATCGACTGTTCTACCGCGGTCTTGCTCTTTCTCTAGTTCCCTGATGGTTCGGTCCGGGTCATCGGGGTCTGGACTTGCCGCTACGAGAGCGCAGTAATTCAGTACTTCAGTCCGGGTCTCCCATGAAGGAAACAGCACTCTCTCCTTGAAATCTAAGCATGACTGAGGATCAATCTGTTTTGAGGCTGGTCTTGGGACACGTTGCGATGTGGATGAGGGATCAAATCCGGGTCGAGACGGCGTCACAAGTGCATTGAGATTCTGTGTGATTGAATCATCGATGGAAGATCTTGAGAGTCGAAGAAAGTCTGAAAAGAAAAGAGGGTAAAACGATCAGTCGGGTATTCGAACAGCCGGTACTTTTGACTCGAACATACCTCGCAAAGTACCATACGAGAAACAGAACTGTGGAGTAAGCTGAGATTGTGTAGATGGTTGAGTCATGTTATTCTTCGGCCGCGAGGAGCTCTGGTTCTGAGCGTCCAGCGAACCCTTCCAGAGTACCCCAGCCAGAATGGGCGGATGTTCAAGTTCAGCTGACTAGAAATTCGATATAGTTGCTAGCGTATTAAGTCAAGAACGTGACTCGTAACTGATCTAAAACAGGGCCGAGTCGAGTCGCGTCGCGTTGGTCGTAAGAAAAATATCGTGAGTGTTGGTAGGGTGTATCTCGACTTCAGTGATGCAGCTAATAAGAGTTAGCCGGAGCTAAGGTCCGGCTGCTTGTATCCTGAAAGTCCGGATAAACTCTGACTCCGCTGACCACTTGATCCTTGCACAGATCCTCCAGCTTGATCCTGGTAGTCCCGATCCATATCTGCACGACAGAAGCCCCCAGGCAGTGACGATATCAAGAGAAAGTTTACGAAGGATTAGACTTTGAATGCGAGACATTCTAGTTTAAGCTAGTTTCAAATACAGTTGCTCGTAGTCTCGAGGGGTGTTCAAAGGTCTTTCTTCGAATCCGTAACTCTTGCACTTATCCTTCACTTCTTGTGTAGGTTCTGTCGAAAACGAGCTGAGTGGCTTTTGCTCCATCTCATGGGGCTGAAACAAGCTGAGTGAGGGCAATTTACTACGGAGTAGGTACTGAACTCTTGATGCACGTCCCAGGTCAAGGCGAGAAGCCAGGAACCCGTGTGACGCCAGGGGGGGGCATTTTTAGGGCGAGACACAGAATTTCGCTCCTCAAATCCAGGGTCTGCACCTTCTGAATCAACCTACGACGAACTATTCGGCATTGCTTTTTCGCCCGCTGAAGCAAGTAGCCACCGCCGAACGGGGCGCACTACGCTTGTAAATAGGTGGGCGGTTATCGCATATCTCACCGGGCAGATGGGTTTCCGGAGATCCAATGTTAGTGGTGGATTGCGAGGACAGACGAGGCGCCATTTGAGCATTGACATTCTAATGCCATCGACGCCTCACCGTTTGGGCGTTGTGTACAATCCTCCGACGGCGCATTCCCTGAGCAGGGCTGATTGAGCGTGATAATCAAGACTGCACTGGTTCTCATCTGTTGAGGTCCTCAAGAGACTCGATCACATTTCTTCAGTCAGGGATCTGTCTAGCGGCTTTACTTCCCCATAAGGCTAAAAAGGCTTCGAGACTCCGTAACTGCCAGATTCGATGAAAGACGCAAAGAGAGCGACTCACGAACCTGCAGATGCAGACGCCACCGTTTAGACCCATCTGCCGGCTCAAGCACCAACGCACCCTATTTGTCGCCGTTCTAGGTATTGATCAACTAATTCCCAGACAGTTGGGTGGCTTGTCCCCTTATCCTTGACTGAGCGGTTGCACTAGCCTCGGGGGGGCAAGAAAACTCAGGCCTAAATTTAGGATATAAAAAATAAACTCATCAAAAGATATCCTAAACTTAGTAAAGATAAGCCTAAATTTATCCTAAGTTACCTAAGTCTTTTTGTCAATTAGTATCAAGGTACTGAGTTTTCTTTCCTCCCCTAGACTAGATCCTACGCCCAGGACAGGCTGGACAGGACAGGACCAACTGTCACGCACCTAACGCTAGCAATCACCATCCATGAATGGATGTTAGCTTAATTACAGGCTACAGTAGGGCACGGCTTGCTTCCGGGCTAGAAGCCGACTCGCTCTGCTTCTTTGGAACCTCTTTAGCCTCTTGTGACTTTGCTTTGTGGATTGCCTGGTCTCACTCAATATGTGACGACGGTGTGCAGCAAATAGAGCCCGGGCCGTCGTCACTCTCTTGCGCTGAATCGATTTGCGTCGAGGCTTTAACTTTTCCTTTTGCCCTGCTTTGCTTTGCTGCGCACGAATCTCAGCACGGCCAAGGCGAAAGAAAGCACGGGCTTGGTCCGCTCTCTGCAGAAACCGCAAGCTTACGGAAGTATTCGCAGTTGTCAAATCGTACATTACCCCCCGAGTTTCCTGCTCGAGTCTGAGCTCGTTTGGTGGCTTGTACAACTTTGGCATTTCTGAGTCGGCCAACTGCCACCAAATTTTGTTCTTCTCCAAGGATGGATCAACTTCAGAGTCGGGTCGAGAAGGCAGACCTACAGGATTTGATTGACATATGCGAGCAACTTTCTGAGGAGTGTAGGGGTATCTCTAATTGTCTCAATACCAGCCCAGTTACTTTGGCTTCGCTCGCCAAGGAGTGTCGCGCGATCACAAATGCGCTTGAAAGGTTACACGAACTCAGCCGGTCGATTGAAGGTGGCACAGAAAGTGTTCGGGCATCAAACAACGAATTCGTCTATTCCGTTTCCAAGGATGTGCATGAGCTGAGGGCAGCACTGAAACGCATAAAGGGTCCAGATAGGGACAGCGGCATTCACCTCAGCGAACCGCAGCTCATCATTGTCTGGAACGAAGCAGCATTGAAAGAGTACCTCGCGCGGCTACGCACTCACCAAGCGTCTCTCCATACCCTTCTCAATGCTGCGACACGGCGAGTAACCTTCTTTTCTGAGTGCACTGGTTCAAGGCTAACTCTTAGTAGTGCCGGTTATAACTTTGGGGAAAATGACAACACGAGGCGCGTGATTGAGCCAGATATTGGAGTAGATGAGGCACTCCGGAGCCTTGCTCGAAAGTTCACAGCGCCAAACCAGCAATCTGTTGTGTTACCTAGAGTCAGTGACTCTGCCGAGATTCAGATCCTACTTGATACCCTTGTACCACCACCAGGAGTCAATTATGTGCGAACCAAGGAGGCCGCAAATGAACTGCACAACGCCATTGAACGGAGCGATGAGACGGCTGTCTTTCATATTCTTCTCGAGCGCGCAGACCCCAACATAATGCTGGCTGGCTCGATGCTCTCCCCACTGCATCGCGCTTTTGACAAAGGCCATATGCTAATCGCTGCTTTTCTCATCGTCGCTGGTGCAGATGTTGACGAGCCAACAATTGATGGTCATACAGCATTGATGAGGGGGATCAGATGCGGGTTTTCAGAACAGTTTGCAACTCTTGTGATTCACATGAAAGCCCGCGTCAATGCGATCGATAACGATGGTTGCTCAGCCCTGCACCTCTCGGCCGCTTCAGATGTCATCGACGATGAAACGCTTCCGGTCCTCATCGACGCAGGCGCCGATATCAACCTTGTCGACTATAATGGCCAGACACCACTTCTCGTGGCAATCCAGCATAGCCGCTGGTCTGCGGCAACAAAGCTCGTACAAGCTGGTGCAGATCTAGAGGTGCGATTACCAGATGGAAAGACAGCCCTCCACATGGCTATCGCAATGCGCAACCAAGAGTTCTCCCAAGTGTTGATATCTCGAGGAGCAAACGTTGATCGCGTACTCCGCGAACATACTCCCCTCACAATGGCCATCAACTCTCGCTGCACAGCTATCACCGCTGCTCTTCTCGATAGCGGTGCAGACCCAAATCTGCCCAGCCGCAACGGAAACACACCTTTACTGGCAGCAGCATCCACAGGACATGACGAAACTGTGAGATATCTCATCGCCCATGGAGCCGATCCAGCAGCCACTCAAGGACACTCTGGATATTCAGCGATGCACATGGCGGCCCACAAGGACAAGCCTCACATCCTGCAACTGTTGTTTGAAGCAGGCGCACCCGTTGATGTCTTGGATAAGACAGGCGAAACTCCTCTCCTCGTAGCAGCCAAGCTTGGCAATGCGCAAAGCATCTTTCGCTTGATCAGACTGGGTGCTGATGTGGAACGAGTAGGGCCGGACGGGATGAGCATTCTTTCTCACGCAGTCAAGATGGGCGATGTTGACCTTGTCACGGCACTCCTGGAGCTGGGGGCGGGTATGCAGGTATCATCCATGTTCCCTTCGAAGGGCAGTAAGGAATATCTGGTACCCGAGCCACAGACAACACCGATTCACGTTGCCGCTCAGCACGCACGAGATGAGATCCTACTGCGGCTTGTATCCTACGGTGCCTCCCTCGAGAGCACCATTTTCCCAGGTCGGACGCCTCTCTCCGTTGCTGCGTCTCATGGGCACATCTCGACAGTCCGGTTGCTTCTTCGAATCGGTGCAAATACGCACGCTTTAACAACACATGGCGATACGATTCTTTTCCAGGCATCGGCAAATCAAGCAACCCTCAAGCTCTTGCTGCAGCAGGGAATTGACGTGAACCATCAGAACGATCGGGGCGCTACAGCCCTTCACTACGCGGCTCTTCGCGGGCACATCGGGGGTGTGAGGATGTTGCTTGAGAAGGGTGCTCGACAGTACCACGCAAACGCGGTGTGGGATGCCTGGGAGGACAGAGACGGGACTGGAGGTTATCGACAGGGCACACCAGCTGGCATGGCCATGCAAAGAGGTCTGGACAAGGTCGCGGAGTTGATTGAGGGATGGAAGTATAATTGACTCTGGTGTAATACTTGGCGACAAGGTTATGATTTAATGGATGGAGTAATGGCTGAACGGCAGAACTGTATATCCCCCTGTTTGTGATATGGGTTTGGGTTTGGGCTTGATGAGATACCACAAAAGAATTGTTACAATTTGGCGAGATATTGAACAAAGGCCATGGACGGAGTGTAAGTTATGTATCGCCGAATGCTGTGCGCACGTTGGCATGGATAAATCCATGCATACCTACCTAGGTATTCATTGCTCTATATCCGGATCCACGTGCTGTGTTGTGCTGTGCAATACCTAACTACCTAAGGTAAGCTAAGCTTGTCAGCCTAGCTGTGTCCCATGTCCAATATGACATAGGGACAAGCGAGAGGTAGCCGAGTAACAGTTACGGATACGAAAAGTCATGAGATGTGAAATTACTTACTGATTAAGCGGCACTGAAGGCATAACGACAGCAAACTGTGTAATTACCTCGCCATTCGAACGAGCGACATTCAAAGAAGTGACGTGATGGTGAGATTAACCAAGTACAGTAATTAGTAAATTAACAAAATGCCATGGAGGACCTCTCGGCCTAACCACTAACAACCTACCTATTGGTGCATACGAATACGGGACGTCATGACGGCGTCCTAGTGTTGACGTAATAGGCTCGAGTGATGATGGGCGAGGTAGTGCTCATCGACGAAAGAGTCCATGATGGGCGCCTCACAATTCAACTAGGTACTGGCACGGTTTTGATGAGTTGTGCTGTCTGTAGGTCTCGTGATCTGTAGGTAGTCAACAAGCCCAACTTCTGGCTAAAGCAATCTCTTCTTCAACATATTCTTCTGTCTTCTCGACTCTTGTCTTTCTAACTGATCGGCACATTGCCCCTTTGGGTTTTGAAACCAAGTTGGGTAACTCAATTAGATTCACCCTTATGTACAAGATCTCGCCAAGCTTGAAACCCTTATTAGGTTATATCCAACACTTGAATTGCGTCCCTCCGTCATCGATAGATACCTAAGCAGCAGACCCCAATCAAACCCTTCACCTGCAGTGTATCACCCAGTTCAGGCCATCCTCGCGTGCTCCATCTCATCTGTCTGGCTCGTCCTGTCCTGAACTTTTAGCTGTCCTCCCCCTGCTTCTACAACCCCGCAATCCGCATTCGGCCCCTCGTCAACTGCTACGCTACTGCTACTGTACACGAGACCGCCTTCGAAATCTCCTGTCCCGTCGCAAACCCTCCGTTTCCACTCCCCGAGTTTTCTATACACGGCGCAAATTATACAATCATGTCCTCTTCTACAGCACCAGCCGCGCAGGCCAACAGCGGCAGCTGGTCCGCCTTCCTCAAGGTAGATATAGATGTCTAACTCGCATGCTTTTGCGTGCTTGGAGCGATTCGTATTTGGATGATGGCAGTAGCTGACCTCGTCTTTGCGACGTGCTCTAATAGTCCATCGCATCCTTCAATGGCGATCTATCCTCTCTCACCGCGCCTCCCTTCATCCTGTCCTCTCAATCTCTCACCGAATTCTCTGCATACTGGGCCACGCACCCTCCCGTCCTGACCGCCCCAGCTGCCGAGTCTGATCCCGCTAAGCGTACTATGCTCGTCCTCAAGTGGTTCCTCTCGACTCTGAAACACCAGTACGCCAGCCGAAGTGAGCAGTTTGGAAACGAAAAGAAGCCTCTGAACCCTTTCTTGGGTGAGCTTTTCCTCGGTACCTGGTCCGACGAAGCTGGCGAGACCACCCTTGTCTCAGAGCAGGTCAGCCACCATCCTCCTGCTACCGCTTATTGCATTCGCAACGACAAGACTGGTATCGAGCTTGAGGGTTACAATGCTCAGAAGGCCACCTTCAAGAGCACCATCATTGTCAAGCAGATCGGCCACGCTGTCCTACGAGTTCCTCTTCCATCTGGGGAGATTGAATCCTACCTCATTACCCTCCCTGGTCTTCATATCGAGGGTCTGATTTTTGGTGCTCCTTTTGTCGAGCTTGATGGCTCAAGTCACATCACTAGCTCCAGTGGCTTTACTGCCAAGATTGACTATAGCGGCAAGGGGTGGCTCTCGGGAAAGAAGAACACCATCGTCGCCAGCGTTTATCCTACAGGCAAGGAGAAGGATGTTCTTTACAATGTCACTGGCCAGTGGAACAAGGCCCTCGAGATCTACTCAGGACCTGCCAAGTCTAACTCCAAGTCGACTCTTGTGAGTACCTACGACGCCGTCAACACCGCTCAGACTGAGCTCAAGGTTGCCCCCATCGATCAGCAGCACCCTCTCGAGTCCCGACGCGCCTGGTCTCGCGTTGCTGATGCTATCCAGAAGGGTGACATGGACACCACAGGTGTTGAGAAGGGTAAGATTGAGAATGCCCAGCGCAACATGCGCACCAAGGAGAAGTCTGAGGGCCGAACCTGGGACCGCCAGTACTTCACCGCTGTGGAGGGTCAAGACTCTGTCCTCGAACAGCTCGGCATGTTTGTCGGTGTACCTACTGATGGAGAGGCTGACAAGACTGGTGGTCTCTGGCGATTTGACAAGACCAAGGCTGATGCCCGCGCTGCCCAGCAGCTCTCGGAGGATGCTGTAGCCCAGATGGAAAAGGAGCTTCTTGGTCGATAGGCACGCCAGGCAAGATACCAATGGAGAATTAGGAATTGGAAATGGTGGTTGTGAGCTGCCTAATACACAATCGCCAAGATCATGCGCATAAAGGTGCAAAGTTAAACCAAAAAAGGCGGGCATGGACATGGGTTAGAATACACGGCGCTCGGCAAATGTTCTCTGGTACAAGAGGCATTCCGCGAAGAACCACGGGAGGTTCAAACGGCTGGTTTGTATGGTAATTAACAGGCTATATATTTTCTACGATTAATGACATGATTTTCATGTCTTTTTAAGTTGGTAGTCATCCACGTCCTGAAGCAGCATTGAACAAGGACCCATATCATTTTATCAGCCTAAGGTGGTTTCTACTTTTTAAAACTACTTGTTTCCCGTTGTAATACAGAACATTCGGGCTGTTTGTACGTCGTCAATGTTTCTTTTTTTCATTAATTTTACTACTTCCATCGCCTCGTAACGCCCCTGCAACTAAACACTGCTATGTTGTGTCGGAACCAAGGTGATGGCAGTTTCTAGATCCCTCTTTTTCTTTTCCAATCGATACTCATGAATTGTGCCGCAGTTGGTATATCATTAGAACCAGTTATTGTCGTTTATCGAAATTCATAGCTGGTTGGCAGTGTTGAAGTCCTGGAGAGCCTCGGCAACACGCTTGGACATGGTCTTCTCACCCTCACGGACCCAGACACGAGGCTAGACATAGCGTTAGTACATTTTAATACACATACAGTAATGCGGTGAGAACTTACGTCGAAGTACTTCTTGTTGGGCTTGTCCTCGCCATCGGGGTTGCCGACGGTGGTGCTGACGTACTCGCGCTTGTTGACCATGTAGTCTCGGATACCGGAGCAGTAAGCGAACTGCATGTCAGTGTCGACGTTAACCTTGACAACACCGAAGCCAATGGCGTCGAGGTACTCCTTCTTGGAGGAGCCGGAGCCACCGTGGAAGACGAAAAAGACGGGCTTGTCGTTGTCGGACTTGAGAGCCTCCTTGACATGAGCCTGGTGCTTGCCGAGAAGCTCGGGGTGGAGCTTGACGTTGCCGGGCTTGTAAACACCGTGGACGTTACCAAAGCCAGCGGCGATAGAGAAGTAGGGGGAGATGGGGGAGAGAGTGTTGTAAATGTTGAGGATATCCTCGGGCTGGGTGTAGAGAGAGTTGTTGTCAACATCCTCGTTGTTGACACCATCCTCCTCACCACCGGTGATACCAATCTCCATCTCGAGCCACTGCTTCATGGGGGCAGCGCGCTTGAGGTACTTGGCGGTGGTCTCAATGTTCCACTCGACGGGCTCCTCAGAGAGATCAATCATGTGAGAGGAGAAGAGGGGCTCGCCCTTCTCCTTGAAGTAAGCCTCATCGGCATCGAGCATGCCATCGAGCCAAGGGAGGAGCTTCTTGGCGCAGTGGTCGGTATGAAGGACGACGGGGATGCCGTAGGCGGGAGCGAGCGAGCGGACGTAATGGGCAGCGGCGATGGAGCCAGCAATGGAAGCGGCCTGGTCGGTGTTGCTCACACCCTGAAGAGTGCGTCAGTATGTAAACGCAGTTGAGAAATTTGTTGGGGAACATACCTTGCCAGCGAAGTAGGCAGCACCACCCTGAGAGAACTGGAGGATGACGGGAGCCTTGTTGTCGCGGGCGGCCTCGAGGGCAGCAACGACGGTGGAGGAAGAGGTGACGTTCTGTGAGGTATGTGTTAGTTGCGATGATTTGCGTTGTTTTTGGATGATAAGACATACAATGGCGGGAATGGCGAACTTGTGCTCGCGGGCGTACTCGAAGAGACGGAGGACATCGTCGCCAACGATGACACCAGTCTTGCGGCTAAGGACTTCTTGGACACCCATTGTTGCTGTTTGTGAAGCTTAGGTTGGATAGGAAATGTAGGTTGAGATGGAAGATGTAGAAGAAAAAAGTCTATTGAGCAAGAAAGATTGTCAGTTATGAATGAAGAGGAGCAGAGCAATGACGAAGGAGGGGGGTATAGCGGGGTTTTCAATCCCACTCTGTTTAGTCCTTATCGATAAATAAAGCCATAAAAAACCAGAGCTGCGTAAGGTAACTAGAGAACACGGCAAGGGGGTAGAGTGGCAGTCACGGCGTTTTGGAGGGGCAGGGAGGGGCAATTCTGACGCTCTTGCCGAGAGATGCTCTGTGCGGGCCAGAATGAGTTCATCAGATTGAAGCCATGAGCTGTTTACAACATCCAACAGCTGTGTCGGTGAGGCATAAAGAGAGGCCATGATAAGACCGCGGATCTTTGTCTCATCTCGCCAGGAACGCTCCTCTAATGCATCTTGCAGCATGCTGCTCCTCGATTGGCGAGAACGGAGATACGTCGCGAATCGTCTGATACTCACGGGCCGTGAATTGAGTTCCCTGAGGCTTTAGAACTGTTGAGTGGGCTGAGACTGTTGGACGATTCACCGCGCCATCCAGTGAGACGATTGAGATTGTCGCCTTATCAGGAAACGCTCAATCTTTTTCACCGCACACCTCAACCCATTTCAGGCTCTCGAGTATCAGGTCCCTTACGGCTGCTCCGATTCCCGGTGGCTCTCCGGTGGCTCCGCGGTCGATATGTCTTCTCTGGCCTTCTCTCGGCCTCTGCGCTACTGTCTCTTCCTCTCACGACTCTTGACTCTATAATGTTGCCCGCCTCGTCTCCGCTATAGGGCAGCCCGGTTCACACATCCTCGTCAGACCAAGACTTTGTCCAGAAAATCGCTCCCCCAGCAAGCTCACTCAAGGTAGCTAGTGGGAGCTCTCTGACGTTGTTGAGCGTCTGCTCGGTGGTAAAGTGGGGGCGCCGACGCAGCGGCGCCGTTGAAGAGCAAATACAGTGGATGGGATTGGGCTTGGTAGGTGACAGTGGAGAGTGATGCTACTTACACACTTTTGGAAGTTAGACAGGCGACCCAGCGATGATGTCGGTAATGACGAGATTGTCAGGTTTCAAAAATGAAGAACATTAACAGGGGGGGAAGGGCCAGCCGACTTATATGCCCTCCCTCCTAAGCCTCCTCTCCTCTGTGCCGAGAGCTATTCCTACCACAGCCGATACTTCGGGGCACTCGACGGGAACATGCGGGACGGCCTGTCCCTTGGAGACCATTGATCAGGCTCATCACTCTCACTTCTTGGCAAATACACTGACTCTGATTCTCGTGTGACCCCATCTTCCCCGCATACTTGGGTATCGTGAGCATCACGGTTGGCTGGACGGCCGCCATGGCCCATAGCTGTGGATGTTACGGGTCAACTTCCGCTGATGCTCTTGGACAAATCTCCAAAGCCACAAAGCTGAGGCCAATCATACGAACCAATGCATCGCCGCGGTTGCATTGCCGACGACAACCATTTCTCGACCATTCTCGTACAATGCAGGGTTTGCGCATTGTTGAAACGTGCTCCCCAGGAATATCATTCATATTACACTCAATTTGAGTAATCTTAGTTGGAAATCATGATTGCAGTTGAATTGGTGGAGTTTCGACATCATTTTGTGAAGTGGTCAACCAAATATGATCTCGGTGATCTAATACCGAACCGCAGTTCCATATCCATCATGACAATGACGAGGCAAACTCGTATCAGCGATTAATCGATGTTTCTCATGTTCAATTTCGACATTCCTTCCCAGCTGATACCGAATGTCCAACCCAGAAATGGCGAGTGCAGATTTTTGCAAATTCTATCGATCGACAGGATCAATGCATGCCTCGCCGGTTGGACATGGTCATAAACTTGACAATATTTACGTCAGGCAGTCTGCGTGTCCAGAAAGCTAGAAAGCCACCCAATTACAATCCCAAATAGTCTAATCCCTCAGCGAATCCGGTCAAGCAGTCAATATCCCATCCACCCGAAGATACATTGCATGGGGCCATTGGTCCATACAAAGAGAAGCTGTCCATGGTTTCGAGGTCTTTACCCCTCCATCCGTCGTCCTTCAACCCCGCCACTGCTTGCCCAACTTACAATTGCTGAATCAGCTAACGAGTTGCTGCTTATTGGGCAGTCTATAACAGCTGATTGGCTTCCGTAGCTTAGTTGGTTAGAGCGTCGAACTAATAGTTCATACCGAGTATCCGGAAGTGCGAAATGCCTATATATTAATCTCAGAGTTCTCCGACATTAGCTCATCCAGACCTCGGTGTTTCAGGATAAACAGAAGGTCTTATTTGTTAATAAGTCTAAGCTTTAAGCAACCTCAGTAGTTTAGATATCTTAATCACCACAGAGATGGGAGTTCGAGTCAAGCCAGCTACCCTACAGCAAGATGGCCAGCATGAACCTCAAATATACCTAGGTAGTTAGTGATAAATTTCTTAGCACAACCCTCCAAAGTTGGTCTACACAGGTAAGTCTTTTATTAGTAGATACCAGGTAGGGAGTCACTTTCATATCAGTTATCAATTGATCATAACCGGACTATATAATACATATCTTAACACTGCCCAAGTGTTGATTTATCTGTGTTATTCCTCAACTGTGTTCATCGTACTAAGTTGTCTTGCGACCTTGATCCAATCTATTACTAACCCACAGAGCCACTTGTTCGGCTGGATCATAAGGTTCAAGGCAGTAGCTATATGACCTGGAGACTTATTATTAAGGTTATTGTATTCCCTTTGGCATGGTATATAACGCCTTATATCATATTATGCTGAAAATAAGCATCTTGATATGTTTATCTTATTACGAGACCCTATTGGCTATACCTTGCGTATTACTATAGAGATATTTTCTTTTTTTGAATCTTAACACTGATACTTTTTCTTAAATATATCAATTCTTACCGGGCGACATAAAGATTAGATCTCGTTCACGTGCAATCACGGAGTAAAAAAGAGGGTCACCGAGAAAGCTCATTCTTGTCTTGAGCATCATTATAACGTCGGTAACTAATTGCACCGATGCCCTCTGGCGGGCTCTGCCGACCAGATCAATGTAAAAAGCTCAGCGCCGTCCTATAAACCGTCCACTAAGCCATTTCTTCACCGAAAATGGACGAGGAAACCCTCAAGGAAGCTCTCAAAGGCTTCCCGAACGCTGAAAAAACGGCACCACCTGCAGCAGCAACTTCAGGACTCAACATCAACGCGCTGTTCGAGAATCCGCTCTTCGCTGGCGGAATCGGTCTTGCATCACTGGGAGCAGTCGCTGCATTTGCACGGAAAGGCGCAATCTCTGCACTCGGAGCAGCTCGTCGTCGCTTGCTCGTCAATGTCGAGATCAGCAAGCAAGATCCCGCATACCCATGGATTTTAGCATGGTTGTCACAGCCCCGCGAACACACAGGCTTCATTGCTTCTCGCCTCACCCGAATACATAATCTCTCTGTTGCGACGACGACTGCATCTCGAACGGCTGGGGTTAGTGCGCCTCAGAATGCGCACTTCTTCCTACAACCAGGCTTCGGACGACATATCGTCAAGTTTGGCAATGCGTACATTGCTGTGAACAGAGAAAAGCACAATACGGCGAACATGAATACTGGCGAACCACATGAGATTGTTCAGTTGACTACGTTATGGGCACATCGACATGTTTTCGAGGCAGTTTTCAGCGAGGCGCATCAGTTGGCTGCCAAGGCGAATGAGGGAAAGACTATTGTGTACTCGGCTCGAGGAATGGACTGGGTACCGCTGGGTGATCCAAGAAAGAAGCGACCTTTGGGCTCCGTCATCCTGGATGACGGCGTCAAAGAGAACATCGTGGGTGACGTAAAAGACTTTATGAATCGGCAACAATGGTATGTGGATCGGGGGATTCCCTATCGAAGAGGCTATCTGCTGTATGGTCCTCCAGGTAGTGGAAAGACATCCTTTATCCAAGCCCTTGCAGGAGAGCTGGACTTTAGCGTGGCAATGATCAACCTCAGCGAGATGGGCATGACGGATGACAAGCTAGCCTATCTCCTTACAAAACTTCCCAAGAGGAGCTTGCTTCTGCTCGAAGATGCAGATGCAGCATTCGTGAACCGGCGCCAGCGAGACTCCGATGGCTATAATGGTGCTACTGTTACCTTCTCCGGTCTGCTAAACGCTCTCGATGGTGTTGCTGCTGGTGAGGAGCGCATTGCGTTCCTGACAACCAATCACGTTGATCGCCTCGACGCCGCTCTCATCCGACCTGGTCGTGTAGATTTGATGCTTCGAATCGGCGAGGCCACAAAATTTCAGGCTGCTCAGATGTGGGATCGGTTCTACGGTGATGTTGATAAAGATCATTCCGGCCGAGAACGATTCCTCAACAGGCTCCAAGAGCTTGGTCTATTCGGCGTTAGAGCTGATGGCAAGCTATCGAATCGTCACACAAGCACAGCAGCAATTCAGGGACTGTTTCTGTTTCATAAGGACAGTATGGAGGGAGCTATTAATGACGCTGATGGTCTCATCCCCCGAAAGTTTGAGGCCTCGGATGAGGTCCCAGAGGGAGCAATCAAGACACCTGCGTGATTGCATGTGCACTTGAAATTTGTATGAATATGTAACATATGACTGGCTGTTTTGATACCCTGGATGGAGCTTGGACGAAAACCTGTGTAAAGATCTGTGCATCCGTATATGTAGTGAATGCAACGAGGCTTAGGAAATGAGTTGACTGACTTCTGTGGCACAAAGCCTACATTCCTGCTGAATGGATGATAAAATAATTTATCCGTAAAACCTAATGACTACTGGTACGATGTTTTGACCAATTACAGAAGAATTTCGATTTCCCTTGTGTTTATGTCCAGTCCTCGTAGCTCTATCATCATTTGGAGTTTTGTGGTGAATAACTTAGGTGTTAGTTGGGGCCACTGTTGCCTAGTATTTTATCTGAGCTCACCTACGGATTTGACGCGGTCATCGTCTTCAACCTCACAAGCTGCAAAATAAAAATCGACCAGCCATTTTTAACGCCCGTCTCAAATTGTCCTGAAACAAAATTTCTAGAAAATTCCTTATATAATGTCGTCCAACAGAGGTCAGCGAACGCTTGATTCGTGGATAGAGTCCAGACCATTAAGACCAGTTGCTTCAACATCTCAAGCAAGAGGGGCTTCATCGAACCGGCACCCATATCCATCCAGAAGGAGACGAGACGATCCATACAGACGCGGCGTTGCGCTCGCAGCTATAGCAGAGGAAACGCTGTCAGTCCTCCCTGGTATCATTTCTCAGTTACCGAATCTCGACCCCTACAGATCAGAGAAGCTTGAGATCCACCAACTACCTCCGCTTACAGCTGCCGAATGTCCCAGACGGACACCATCAGGGAAAACAATCATTAGAATTTCCAACGATGACAGTTTCAATGCGGCCATACACCTCGCGGATCTCAAAGGACCCCCATCAGGTCGCGTTGCGGTGCTGAATATGGCAAGCCATGTCAGCCCAGGTGGAGGATGGTTGAAAGGAGCGCGTGCTCAAGAGGAAGCGTTATGCTATCGAAGCTCGCTGTATCTTTCGCTAGACAAAAGATACTACCCATGGAGGCAACGCATGGGCATTTACACCCCTGATGTTGTCATTATCCGCTCCGACCAGGAAACTGGGCACCGGCTTCTCATGCCTACTATCCAAGTCCAGAACTTGCCCGTTGTCAGCGTTCTCAGCATCGCAGCCTTACGCACACCACCCGTCAGGGACATTGTGTTAAACACACCGAATGGTCCTGTGGCCAGTAAGACCTATGCACATCGTGCTGATCGCGATCTCACCAAACTCAAGATGAGATTATGCCTTCGAATGGCAGCGCGACGAAACCACGGCTTGCTTGTACTTGGTGCCTTGGGATGCGGCGCGTTTAGAAACCCGCCGGAGGAGGTCGCTCGTTGTTGGCTGGAGGTGCTGGAGGAGCCCGAGTTCCAAGGTGGCTGGTGGGAAGAGGTTTGGTTTGCTGTGTATGATCGCAGAGGTGAGGGTAATCTGGAGATTTTTGAGGAGATACTCGGTGGTGTTGAGGTCTGAGATGAGGATATCGACGAGTAGGATCTGAGAAGCAAGAGCATGTTTGCAGAAGCACTGGATATCAGTTTAGGCGTAAGCCAAATGTAATCGTTTATTTTCCCCCTTCTCCTTTGATATTATTTTATGCCCACCTAGCCCCCAGGAAAGCAATCGTCAAAGGTACTGACTGGCAGTAGTCGCAAGACAAGCTCATGTTTGACAAGAACAGAATCGCACCTTTTCCAATCTCCAATCCCCGAGTCTCAAATATAACAAACCTACTATTTTCTAATGCTCTATGTTTGTTGATCTTGGTCGTTTTCCCAGTATTTACGGAATAGGCCCGCCATTTGGCTCCGGCGATGTGGAGCCAACGGCGCCGATGGTCCGGACAATCGGCGGTACTGTAGCGTCTGCAGCTTAGCTCGGCATGCGAAATAGTGTCAAGGGAAAGCTTGACATTTAAATTAGATATTCTGAGACAGAAAGGGAAATGTGATTGGATGTCGTTGTCTTTGGCTGATAATCGTCGTAACGGGTAATATGGCACAATTGATCAGGGTCGCTTTAGCTGAAGCATAAACAAACAGGGTCTCGACTAGACAGCGAATAGCCTACAGCCTCCTCTGTCTCGTAGTTAGGTGATTCTACACGGCGGAGATCTAAACTCCTGCTATGTACAACACAACCTCATTCTCGGGCTCATTCAAGGATTCTTCAATGCTTGACGCTAGCAATCTCTACATCTCCACTGATGTACCACTTTTATGGTTGGCAAACTCTTCCTGCGGGATATTTTGATGTCGTGATCAGCAGTGGTTATTGCGTTTTTAGAGAACCCTAGGTTTGCAACGCCATAAATGCATTCGAGAACGGTAGATCCAAAAGCAACGAAGCCACATACAGATTCGAGTGGGGGGTCTTTACAAGGGACCAGAGAGCAGCAGATCCTCAACATTGATGAGAGACGTATGAGAATTACAGAACAAGATGTATAACTATACAACCACACGTCTCTGTCTTGTGAGACTAGGGTTCTTTGAGTCCTAGGCCAAGAATATACCCATCCTTTCAGGGTACCACAGGCCTCGTACTCGCTGCCATCCCAACCTTCATGACCAGCAGATAAGACCCAACGAGGATAGCTTCTCGAGAACCCATGAAGAGCGGGTCGATCCCTACTCCTGGATGCAGAACCCTACGCTCGCCTGCGTTAGACTGGCGGGCCCTTTGATGGTGGCATAATCGCCATCTTGTCGCCTCTTAAACTAGCGTCTACTCTATCTCGACTTTTCTTGCAAGCCTTTTACAGAAGTTTTATATACATCCCTGTGGACCTGAGACACTTTTCCTCTTCCCATTTCAGCGGCTGCCTCTGTATATCAACGGCTGATCTTTCTTGGCGGTCACATCTGATTCGCACCCCTCTTTGTCTGCAGAGACTGTCATCGCTAGTATGGCGTTCAACCACAATAAGGATGAAGATGTCGTTGCTGGTGATGGTCCGTCTGAGCATAACTATGACTCTGGACGCTTAAATGATACAGAAGAGGCCGAGTCTATAGACCCAGATTCTGGTGTTAAGCGTGGTCTGAAGAATCGGCATTTATCTATGATGGCTTTGGCTGGAATCATTGGACCTGGACTTCTTGTGGGTGCAGGTGGTGCATTGAATGTCGGAGGACCAGCTGCGTTGCTCATTGGGTTTGGTGTTGTTGGTATGATACCTCCTTGCTTCCAGGATCTTGGAGAGGATATGGCACCAGATGGTTCTATCCAGTATTCAGGTCTTTGCAGAGTCCAATGCTAATCCTGCGCAGGTATCATCGCCTTTTGTATTATGCAGTCCCTTGGCGAGGTGACAACACTATACCCTGGTGGCGGCTCTTTCATCTCTCTCGCCGAACGCATGGTAGACAAGTCCTTCTCTGTCGCCGTAGGCTGGAATTACTTTGTTATCTGGGCTGCTGTCCTCGCCAATGAGTATAATGTTATCTGCAGTATTCTCACTTATTGGGGACCGGTCGTTCCCCTATGGGGTTACTTCCTCATCTTCTGGACAGTTTTTATGGGATTCCAACTTCTCGGTGTTGAAGCTTTTGGCGAAGCCGAGTTCTGGCTTGCGCTTATGAAACTACTCGGGCTAACAGCGTACTTCATCTTCGCCATCATCTACGCCGCTGGTGGTTTGGTTGGCCAGGATGGATCTGTCGGCTTCAAATACTGGAGTGACCCAGGAGCTTTCAACGGAAATGGATTCCGTGGTGTTGCATCTGTTTTCGTGTTCTGCTCGACATTCTACTCTGGTGTTGAGTCTATCGCTGTGGCTGCTACTGAAACGAGAAATCCTGGTGTGGCAGTTCCTCAAGCTATTCGACAAGTCTTTTGGCGTATTATTTTCGTCTACATGGGTTCAGCTTTCTTTTTCGGAATTACCTGCCCTGCTAATGCGGAGGGACTGGTGAACGGGGGTTCCAAGGCCCTGCAGAGTCCCATGACCATTGCGATTCAGAATGCTGGCTGGCAAGGAGGTATGTGCACGAACTTCTCTCTCTCCTGCAGGATACTCACAAAGTTCCAGGTGTCCACCTTATCAACGCCTTCATTCTTCTGACTTGCTTGTCCGCTATCAACTCATCCATCTACTTTGGATCCCGAACTGTTTTCTATATGGCGCAGTCAGGCAAGGCTCCCAAGATATTTGGCTGGACCAACAGCCGAGGGGTTCCAGTCTGGGCAATTTTCATCACCAACGCTGTCGGTTCCATTTCCATGATGAATGTCTCTACTGGTGCCTCCAAGGCTTACAGCTATATCGTCAACCTGTCCGGTGTGAGTGCTTTCCTTGTCTGGGGCAGCATCTGCTTTATCCATATCCGCTTCCGTCGAGCTTGGGTTACCCAGGGTCGCAGCCTCGATGAGCTTCCGTACAAGGCACTCGGCTTCCCATATCTCGCCTGGTTCGGTCTTGGGGCTTGTATCTTCTTGGCTTTGGTTCAAGGGTGGACTACGTTATCACCGTTCAATGCTGGAAACTTTGTGGATGCTTATATCCTGGTGCCACTGTTTGGTATCATCTACGTATTCTGCAAGCTCTTATGGCGCGGAAAGGACCCTCTCAAGCGCAGTTGGAGCATCGATCTCGACAGTGGTAGAAGAAAGGATCTGGATTACAAGGGTGGCCCAACAGAAAGGGACGTCCCTGGCCAAACGCCTTGGTGGAAGAAGGTGTGGGCTTGGTTCTGATTTTTGAATGAGTGAAATTATGTAAGTTTCGGGTTATGATATTGGGCTCTTCATGATACCTATTTAGCTTACGATTTGCAAACAAATATAACCGGATTCTCTATCTCTATATGCTGTACATTGATATAGTCTACGAAGTTACACTCTCCGAGTGAGTCGACGAGGCATCATTGCGAGAATATAGAAAGCACATGGTATCATTCATCATGAAGTAACAGGTTAAAGTTTTAGAGAGGGCAAACAGTATATGTATATAGATTGAAGCTCCATTGCTCCATTCTGTTTGTCCAGTTTGCCACTCTGAACACGGTCAGAAACGATATCTTTGGCTGGGTCTAATTAGTTCCCACATTCCTATGTGTACGATCGTTTAAGGGGACAACAGAGACATGCTCTCTAGGCTCTAGGTTGAAGCCCACGGCCATCTCACTCCAATCCGCCATTGCGAGCGCAACTAGCTCACCACCAGGGTGCTCTGGGGTTCGCCGAAACCTTGCCTTAGCAATGGCAGCAGATAGGAATGTCTTCCCGTGCGATCAAGGGGCATTACTTTGATCATGTTTTGCGGGCAGAAATCGAGTGGAACCTTGACCATGACCATCTCAACACGGTATTTGGGATCAATAGGCCATGGAATATTCCTGCCGGCGATGACGTTCATAGCAGACCTGACAAGATCATGAGTGATGTAGACGGGGTACGAGTCCGGAAGATCAGGACCAAAGGTTACAGGCTTGTCTCCGAACAGTGAGCGGAACTTGTCGCAGAGAGAGACACTGAGCATGTTGAGTTTTGGGCCCGAAAGCTTGTGACTGTAAGACATCATGACCATTTGTCAGTGAAGGATTAGCAGAAGTTGGTATATGATGAAGTCGTGGTCCGTTATATAGACAAGCAGATAATATAAGAAATATTTTGTTTAATTATTCAGATAGGCACTTCTTTCACCAATGGCCTATATGAATAGAAACACTGAACATTCAAGCATCTTCTTTGTATCAATCAATTCACCAGGCTCAAATGAGCAATTCTCTTTGTTCTCGCCAAGATACTTCTCCAGTAAGATATACTCAGCCAAGGACGAGAAACTGTTCAGGGACAAAGATGAACACTTCATGAACTTATAAGGGCAAGAGGTTTTTTTTTTTTCCCACACTCTGTCATTCTTCTACCGTAAGCCAAGACGACCTGCTCAGAATCTCCAAATTGGCATTGTCCTTGATGAGTAAGTCGTAGTATACCGCATCATGCTGCTTACTTCCACTTTCGATACGGTAGTTATTCTGAGACATAGTTATACAGTATCTTTTCTAACAATATCAATGTGATACAACAATCTCTTTATCAGTCAATGATGCTATTCCCAGTCACATGTGATACCTCATTACTGGTCGGACTTACTGATATCCCGGTTTAAGTTAAGGGGCACTGCCGGGGCCCGTGCGGAGAGCTCGGGAGCGGCCTGGCGGGCGACCACAGTCTTGGGTTCCTGTACATATCCTTTCTGTATTCTGCACCAGCATATCACCAAATTGGCTCGTATCTTGAGTACCTATACATCTAGACACCTGTCGATCTCATTGAAGTGATCGCAACGTGCCCCGTTGCGCACCCTTTTGAAGGCTCCTAACAAACATCGACAATCTCGACTAGGGGTCTTACATCACGATCGACGATTTACATATTAGCCAAGCGTCTCGCTCGCTACAGCTTCTCCAGCAATCACCGACTCTTACAGGACAGAGACACATCTCCTCTTCAACCTCACTCACGTCATACGCATCGTCGAGATAGCTCCTTTCCACCAATAAGTGGGCTGTCGCTGTCGTTATCGCCGTCGAATGCCTCATCACCGTATCATGAAATTTAGCCCGGGTGCTACTGCGACTTAATCACATTCACCGACAATCTCTGACGATCGAACAGCATTCATTCTGCATGTGTCACCATCTCGCTCCGTCCGTCCTCGATCTATATAAACGGCACCCAAACACGATCCAAATACCACCCGCAACGTTGCGACCTAGGGAGGTCGAGTGAGCTTCGAGACGGCCGGTCGCAAGTCGAATGAATGCAACCTCTAAACCCCTTCCTGGCCGCCTTCTTTAAGAGCTCTCTTCCCAGCCAGTGCACCCCAGTACATCACCACATCTTGCTGGTTCCGTCAACGGATGTGCTTCTCACATTCCGCGAGACCGAGAGCGGGAGCGCCCCTGCTGAGGTCATCGCATCGGAGGACTTTCTCGCCAGTCACGTTCTCCGTGTGCCATCTCCAAATGGCGTCGCAGGAGGCAAAGATGGTGCCCAGAACTTGAGGGAAGTAAGAGGAAAGGCAAAGCAGTTTACAACGCTGAACGGCAAGAGTGTGGTCATCAAGGACGCTTTCATATACAGTAACAAAGGTGCGGAGCCAAGAACTGGCCAAAGGCAACACCACTAACCGAGGATAGGCTTCAAAACACTCGCTCAGGCCCAGCTTCTGAACGACATCGTCTTCTACCCCGACGTCTTCGAACCACGGCAATGGCTTCTCTACTATATATCGAGACCCCTTGTGGGCGTCTGGGAGGAGAACAAGATTACACCAGCCATCTTGGTCCCCGGTGTACGAAAGCGCAGGATTCCCGATCAGAAACAGACACCAAACGCCGAGCCGACCGAAAACACTGCGCCTCGAAAGAAAGACATCAAGAGCTTTCACGACCTCCTGAATAATTTTCCGATGATTGCGCGCCAGATGCAGCCCGGCCTTGAGAAGTTATTCGTCGAGTTCAGCAACGTCTTCCGAAGTCCACTACCTCCTCCCCCGTCAGCCGAGCACATTCCAGATCCTCCACCAAATGGGTCTATCAACAATACTGCCAGGCGAGCACGTTCTAATAGCGCATTGGCGAGCACGGGTGACGAGGGCAGATTGCCAGTGACGGAGAACTTCTATGCTGAGGACGACGAAGATATCATGAGAGTGTCTCTTGAAACTGCAGTCACAACTGCGATCGACCTCTTCCAAGGGGTCGACAAACAACAACTTTCTCTTCTTGGCGCAACGACTGATCTGACAGGTCCTATTGTGGAGAAACTGATTGAGCGTTATGTCACAGAAAATGTTCACAGTCAACTTTGGCCGAGACTCAATGCACTGAAGAGACCTTATGACCTGGAACTGGAAGCAAAGATCAGAAAGATGCAATTCATCGATATTTCGCAACTGGGCATTGCCATTGATGGCGGTTCGAGGGCGAAGCATGATCTCATCATACAACTAGGACCGGCTGTCGAGGAGTTCAAGAAGATATCTGCGGCCACTTGCCCTCAAGTCATGCTGGACCTTTTATTATCAACAATCAAGATTGTGTCTCGCTTGACGGATTCATCGAAACCTCAGGCAGCGTCATCTGATGCATCCTCGGAGAAACCCATCATGACTATCAACGCGGATACCTTGGTCTCATTCTTGCTCTATGTGGTCATCCGATCGCAAGTCAAGCAGTTACAGGCCCGCTTAATTTACGTCAGGAATTTCATCTTCATAGACGACGTAGACAGCGGCGAGTTGGGCTATGCGCTCAGTACGTTCGAGGCAGTGCTGGCTTATCTTGTTCTCGACTCGGCCGGCTTAAGGCGAGCCAGCAGAAGAAACAAAGCCCTTTGGGACGCTGCGAAGACAGGAACTCTGGACGACCTTAAAATGATAATGGAACCTGGCTCGGGGGCTGCTGATGATGACGAGCTGTCAGAATCACCTACGTCCAGCCGTCGAGCATCTACAGTGTTGAATCTCCAAAATGACACAAGATCGACAGGTCCGTCAAGATCTAGAAGATCATCACTGCGTCTCTCTTTTAACGATCCGTCACCATATGAACACTATTCTCACGGTTCGGGACTGAGCCATGTATTCCCCTTCCAAGCAGAGAATAAGAACGAAACACACGCACACGACTTTTCTATACCAATACGACGGGTAAAGAAGGTGGCGATGGACACTCGAAGCATATCAGGAGATTCCGAGGTTTCATTCCACTCTCGCACAGGGAGCGTTGGAACCATCGGCAGTGCTCTGGAAGGGGATATTTCAGTGAACCGATTGTCACAGACAAACAATTCCTTTGGAGAATCAGTTCTGATGATGGCCATCCAAGCTGAACGTGCTGAGACGCTCAAATACTTGCTTTCCTTGACCGATTATTTCTCTCCTTCTTTTGTTCTAGATGACATGAACAACGAAGATACCACGTTGCTGAGTGCTGCCATACAATTAGGCAATGCTCAAATTATAGATTTGACACTCGGATTTATCATCACCTCGACAACTCCTGAGCAATTGGTTTCATATCTAGCGCAACAGGACATTTGGGGACGTAGCTGTGCTCATTACCTCTTCAATGCACCGGCTTTGATCACTCGAATCGGGCACCTAATACCTTGGCGACAAAGAGACAAGAACGGGCAAACTCCGCTCTTCGCTCTTTGTCGCTCTTACGATCATAAGAACTATTTGGAAATGGTGGAAGCTGGGCTCAACGCTGCAGCTGCAGCGCAACACGATGAACTGCCACTCCATATTGACGAACATGTCGACAACAAGGGCAACACACTGCTTCACATTGTCAGCAATGCGAGTCTTGCCATGAACATACTACAATTTTGCGATGTTGACGTCAATGCGACGAACGATAAGAGGTTCACAGCGTTGATGGTAGCCAGCAAGTATGGCAGATACGACATGGTCCGCACTCTGTTCGCTGATCCAAGAGTGGATGTAGGGGCGAAGGAGATCAGAGGCCTCACAGCAGTTGAACTGGCGAAGGACGACGACGTGCGGAACAAGATCGATGACCTTGCCCTGTTCAGCATGCCCCCTGGGCCAGATGCACGTATCACTGGTGTGGTCAGGGCATTCTTCGTGGAAGATGCGACGGTGAGGCTGGTGTTGAAGTCAGCGGCCCCGACGGATCATGATAGTTACACGGTGACAACGAGTCGTCGCTCGCTCTCTGATTTCGAGCATCTCCCTACCCTTCTGGCGCTTGAAAATCCAGCTTCGTGGATACCGTCACTCGCCGATGTTCGCTCTCCATTCCAAATACCATCGAAGCCATCACGAGCCATTCTGCGAGACATGCAAGCTCGTGCAGACTGGTTCTTGAAGATAATGCTAATGCACCCAACTTTCGCTACGCACGAGATGCTATGGGAGTTTTTCCTGGTACCAGAGTTGCAGTTAGATATGATGGAGCAACGGACGCTTCTCAAAACAGAAGCGAGAGCAGAGAAGGTTCGAGATGAATATGAACCTGTGGAGGACGTGAGGGAGGTGGAGCAGTTTGTCAATCATGCGCGAGAAATGATACGGAGCGTGAACTACTCGACTAAGAGTGCGACCAGACGCGCCAACAATCTCGGACTCGTCGCAGCAGGTACGTACACTGGACGAACATCGTGACCCAACGAATTTATGTGAGCTAACGGGTGGCCAGACATGTACGATTCTTCAGTTTTGCTTCATCGAGCTGTTTCAACATTGCAATTCCTCCCTCCAAGATACATAGAGGCGTTTGAGACATATGTGCGATCCATCGTCCCCACCCAGTCAAACGCGCAAGCAAACCTTCACTCGTCATTCTTGGCTCTGCAATCTACGGTTCAGGCACTGCTGGCGTCCTTGTCTCGGCCACCCTCCATCATTTCACAGATGAGGGCGGCCAAGCGTGAGGCCGACAGAAACTTTAATTCTCTTAACAAGTCGAGGTGGCCGCTGGGTCTCCTGGATGATACTAGACAGCGACTATATGATGAAAAGGAGGAACGAGCACGGAAGTCTCGGGAAGAAGCCGCAAATCTTGCGAGGGAACTTAGATATACACAACAGACAGTGGCTGGAGAACTAGCAGGGTGGCAAGAACTACACGAGAAGATGGGCCGCCACGCCATCCGAGAATTTGTAAGGGGTATGGTAGTACAGGAGAGGATGAAGCTGGATGGTATGCTGAGAGCACTACGGAAAGTAAGGTTGCCAGATAGGATTGTGGTGGGTAACGGGACTAGAACACCAGCCCCATCGCAACAAGTGAGGGAGCCTGAAGAAGTCGAGATGGATGAGAACGGGGATAATAGCGAGGCTTGATGGGGAGGGGGTAGGTGCTTAGTGTTGAGTGTGGATACGATACCGAGGGAACTCCAATCGATGAGATGAATACCAAGCACATCCATACAACACCATGAAGACGCGTGATATGGCGATGGGAGATAGAAGAGACGCGTCGAGTGGCGGTGGAGCACGTGTGCTTGATGCCAAGCTGAAGCTGATCTGCATGGGTTGCACGAAGCGAAGAGGGGGGGCTGGTGAGGCAGAGAGAGAGTGAGTGGACTGGCAAGAACAGAGAGACAGATGAGATGAGATGAATGGACGAATACCCCTCCCTAGCTGTGGAAGAGGGGCAGAGGACGGAGTATGGAAAAGTTATATTGTCTTGCATCAAGTGTATGTATTATATCAACGAGCCAATTATTTTGGATAAACTCCATACAGATGGCTATTGACAGAGTTTGGGGCATAAACGTCATTAAAATAAAAAGCCGACATGATTATTAAGAAAATACAGAGGCCCTAGGGTATTGAGTATGAGTGGAGTGGTGGCACGATGGTGAGGCAGCGTGTACCTGGCATCATGAGGTCCATCACGGGAAGCAAAGTACACTACGGAGAGGCACAAGAGACATTGTCGCACCGAACACAGGGGGCTTGCGAAGGTGTAGGGGTTACAGAAGAGGCAAGTGGAGCAAGATACAAGCGTGGGCGTGGTCGCGTTGATCAAAGAAGGCGTTTTGGCCGTCAAAGCTTGGCGAGAGACTAGGACCGGGATAGAGAATGAATGGCCAAAAGTTGAATGAAACATGAAACAAGAAACGGCAAGACACGCGGGAAAATGCAGCGGATACTACCTACCCCCGTAGTAACTAGCCTCTCCATATTCTAGAGCCCCGGGTCAAAGAAACCACCGCGATTGTTAGTGGACGCGATGTCTATTGGCTAACGGCGCGTGGGATCCTGGCGCGTCCATGACGGCGAATGAGAGACAAGAGCCAGGTCGCGACATTCAAGCTCGACTCTCCAGGAGAAGAGGTTGAGGCTGTGTAAGTCGAGATGGGGAAGAGGAGAGAGATGAAAGAAGAAATCTGGTGGACCGAGAGCAAATTTCCGTAGCCGCGGAGAATGGTGCGACGATGGGCTTTTTAATACTACTATACCTAGGTAGGTCGGTAGACAGTCACTCAGTATTAAGCGCCCGTTAGGTAGAGACAGTCAAATAAATTAAACGCCCGGCGGTTAACGGCAGCGGACAAGGCAAGGGCCAAGGCCACTGAAACCACGCAAGAGGATCTGCTTCTATTCTGAGACCTGGCTTGGAATATTGAGGCTCATGCTCATACGTACGTACGTATACTCTTCTAAACGCCATGTATGAGCCGATCTGGGCTGGGCCGAGCTGGCCTCCGGGGGGCATAGCGATGACCCTGAAAATGAGGGACAGACGGTTGTCCCTCGCAACGAGAAGACTGGTGTAAAACGCGGTAGTAAATATATTTCTGTGCGTACAGAACACGCTCTGGAGAGGAACATGAGAGTCGCGTTCTGGTGTTGAACCAGACCACGAGATAGAGGGAGGGAGCTAGATATGCCGAGTCAAGGATCTAAAAATGAGTCACAAGCGCTGGGCCATTCAGCGGCCGGGCTCGTGCATTGACAGACCCAAGCCGAGAACCATGATCCTTGGCGATGATCATGATGCCTGGGGTAGTATTACACAGCACAGTGCATCGCCGTTGTCGCACCTACATCCTCTCCTCTCCAAGCGAGGCGCTTACAGTGTCAATACGCAACGCATCGCATCACCTTGAAATCGAAGCGCGTCCGCGATAATTCTCTGCAGAGACAGAGACGTGTTTCAGTTTCTTCTCTTCCTCGTGTTCCCAATGAGAGAGACTCTGCGATAAAATGTTTCTTGTTTCGTGGAGAGTTCAAGGGGATCGGATGGGTCCTATGCCGGAGCCCACAGCCGTCAGCCGCCCATCGCCAACCATTGTCCTTGTCTGCTTCATCGACAGCATAAGAAGACGGCCTCGCCCTGGGTCTCTGGTCCTCTTTCCTCTATTTCTATCCTGCATCATTCATCGTCGGCCTGTCTTTTACCAATCATCCCTAATCATCCTCACTCTCCTCTTTTCCATCTACCGTGATCCGGTATCACTATCGCCATCGCCATCGCCATCATCAGATCAAAAGCTTCACAGCAAACTTGCAAGTCTCGCTGGTTCTGAGACTACCTTCTGACCGACTCCCAATATCTTCCGGTTTCATCTTGTCCTTTTCTTCACGGAGCTGGTCTCCTGATCCTAGTTCATACACTTATAGACTCTCACTAATACTTCACACATCATGTCCACGTAAGATATTCTCATCAACCACCAAAGACTATTCACCATACATAATGCTAATACGCTCTCAACAAGTCTGGCTGTCGATATGCCCTTCGACTTCAGCTTCCCCTCAGCCTCCATTGAGCGCACAAGTCCTCCTCCCATGTCAACTCTGCCCTTTGACCAAGCTTTCCTCGACATGGCCTATGCTTCAGCTTCAGCTACTGCTGCTGGTCATATCTCTGGCCACTCTCGCTCATCATCAAAGGCTTCAGTCTACTCTGCCATCTCAGCTGAGTCGGACCATGCATCTCTCTGCTCCCGTCTCACAACGCCTCCTCGTGCTTCACCAGCTGTTCGCCAGCATGGCCCTCTTCTCCTGCCAAAGATTCGCTCTCAAGACCAAGATATTGATGCCACCCCTTGCCACTATCGCATGACTACTCCTCCTGCTCCTAACCCTGCTCGCCACTCAAGGAGCTACACCAACCCCGAGTCTCTTGCCATTACCTTTGACACTCCTGGCTCAGTCAACACAAGCTTCTCTAGCCAGCCTGATGATACCCTGTCTGCGTCACTCCTGGCGTCTCCGGCCGACTTTGCCACTCACATCTCTGCCCCTCACTCACGCCGTGCTTCCAGCCTTGATGCTACCACAATCGATCGTTACGGGTATCCCACCTATCGTCAGATGCCCTCGTTCGTCCCTGTTCCTCAGCAGCAGTCTGACTATGGCTTCTACGACTACAGCCCTCGTGCTCAGTCCCCTCTGAGCCTCACTGCCACTCCAGACCCTACTCCCAATACCAACCTTCTGAGCTTCCTCACCTCTTCCAACCCAGCTGCTTCTCTGGTCCGCCACATCTCGTTCCCGGTGCGAGATGCTGCCACCAAACACTTTTGGTGGGATGTTCGCAACATTCGCTCTTGGTCCTCTTTCAACGCATCTGCCATTCTTTCTCTCCCCGGTGCTTCTCTTCTTCTCACCAACCCTGTTCCCGCTCCTCTGCTCCCCCAGCCTACTTTCGCCTCTCGTCACCCCGAGACTGAGACTCAGCTTCACTCCATCTACGCTTCGTACTATCTCCCCAAGCTTAACTCAGCTTTGGCCATGTCCTCAACTCGCCCTCTTCACCTCTCAGTGCCTCCCAAGACTGCTGGCATGAACGATCTCCTCTTCGTCGCCAACGCTGCAGGGGAGTCTGCAACTGCTGCTGCCATGTTTGGTGGAAAGCCCACTGCCCGAGTTGTTGGCATTGTCCGCAGTTTCGACCGCTTCAACACTGGCATGCGAGTTGAGGGCAACATAAAGCGTGTTGAGTATCTCCGTGGCCTCTCAGCTATCCACCACGCCATGCGCGAGCACGGGTGCCGCTATGGTTTCATCCTCACCGAGATTGAGCTTGTGCTTGTCCGCAACGGCACTGCCAATACTCCTTTCTTCGGCGATCTCGAGGTTACATCAGTCCAGCTCGCTGCCTCTGCCCCTGAAGGCGATGCTTCAACCCTTCCCCACGAGACTCCCCTCACTGCATGTCTCGCCCTCTGGGGCCTCTGCCAACTTGCTGCCGACGACACACCCGCCGGCCATGCCCACTGGCGTGCTGAGATCGGTGCACCAGCTGAGGGAACTCGCCGCAAGGCTCAACCCCGCGACTCCTGGATTCCTCAACCCCAGCTGGCTGAGAAGCGTGAGGCCAAGAGAAGCCGGGGATGGGTGTGGCCCGAAGACGCCATTGGCCGCAAGGAGCTTGGAAAGCGAGGTGTTCGATATGGAGGAGTTTAAGGGCCTGGTGCCTTTAGCAGGATGATGATGGGATGATAGATGATGGATGAAAAGACATGATAATGAATGAACATGCGAATTGTAATCAATTTAGTATTTAATTAAAACACTTCAAAATCATATTGACTGCATCATGGTGACGTTCGCTAGGTACTGAATGAGTACGAGCCAAGACGTCCAGCGTCTTTACAAGAACAAGGAAGCAACTTGCACAAGGGCTTAACGAGGGGCCTTATTCCATTCACTTACACACCTGTCTATAGTATTTCGGCGTGTTCGTGCGACGGCTGTATCACCATTATACCACCTCGACATTCCACAGTGCACCGCAATAGACTTTAAAACAAACACCATATTGCATCTAATATGCGACTGAAATCAAAAGGATATGTTTTAACTTAGCCATAGTTGACTTTCTTACCCAAAAAAAAGACATTATACCTTTTTCTCAACGCCAAACCCATGTACATAAAGTGACCTACCTCAACTGTTTTCACAACAAAAAAAGGCCGTCATCGTATAGGGGTCAGTACATCAGTTTGTGGCTCATTCGAAGCACTGAAAACGCAAGTTCGAGTCTTGCTGACGGCAAATAAATTATCTTTTGCCATTTTTTAGTAAACCATACTCCTTTTTGGCTTGGATATGCTGCCCTATTATTTTGCACAAGGCCTTCTCTTCTGCCCCTTGTCACCCCACTATCGTGGAAGATGAGAGAATCAATGGTCAAGGTGGAGCGGTGGGATGCTGTCGAGAAGAATGAGGGATTCCGTACTGGATTGCAGACAAGTTGACAATGCGCAGGTCAGTAATGCAGCTTGCTTGCTGTGTTGCATTGTTGATCTTTTACTCTTGCTAGTCTGGCTACTCTACTATAACAGATTGAGTCCAACTTGGTCAATTGTCTACTGAAAGGTCAAGAATATGCCTGTACAAGGTACTTGGCGATGTTGTATCGAGTTCAACAAATCCTAGGTTAACACCAAAATGTACAGTCGTAATAAGTTACACATACAAGATCAGCATGAGGGATATCACAATCTGCAAATTATCCTCAGCGTCTGATGACAGTCATCGCAAATCTAAATCATGGGGACATAAAGTTGATTTTCATCACATCATGGCATTTAAACTTTTTTCTATAGACGTAAATACGCCTAGTGATATCAAGAGCTTAGCTCTTGGCGGCACCAGCCTTGATGTGCAGGATATCGCCGTCCTCGACTACGTATTCCTTACCCTTGGTCATGATTTTGCCCTTGGCCTTGACCTCGGACTCGTCACCGAGCTCCTTGAGAGTGTTGTAGTTGAAAACGAGAGCCTGGATGAAGGTCTTCTCGAAATCGGTGTGAATGACACCGGCAGCCTGAGGCGCCTTGGTGCCAGTTCGGATGGTCCACTGTCGAACCTCATCAGGTCCGACGGTGAAGAAGCTGCCAAGCTGAAGGGTCTTGCGCATCTGAAGAATGACCTTGGGCAGAACAGAGTCGGCTCCAACGTTCTTCTGCTCCTCCTTGGCCTCAGCCTCAGTCTCGAACTGAGTGAGACGAGACTCGTAGGAGACGGAGACGGGAATAAGAGGGTCGCCCTTGGCGTTCTCGTTGATCCACTCGACAATCTTGGGAAGATGCTTGTTCTTCTTGCGGATGAAGTCCTTCTCGGACAAGTTGACGAGGTAGACAACGGGCTTGGCAGTCAGGAGGAAGAGAGGGTTTATGACCTCAATCTGGATGAGAACGTCAGTGAGGGTTCTCATGAGTTGCTTCAACCAACATGAAAAAGTGTAAAAGAATTGCAATCAGAGTAAAGTTTATCTCACAATGCCTCTAGCGTTGATAGGTGAGGCATTCGACGAGCTGGGTTATAGATTCAGGCCTTATGGCCTTTTGTCATCAGGAAAGCAAGATGTGTACAGTAGAAAAAACAGCGGAAAAAAGTCTTACCTCCTTGGGGCCCCAGGTACCCTTACGGACATCCTTGCCCTGGTTGAGCCAATCCAAGATCTTCTCAATTGTTTCCTGTTCTTGCTTGGCCTTCTTCTGCTCCAGAGACTGGCCACCCATACGGGTCTTCTTCTTCTGGTTCTCGAGAGCCTTCTCAACGAACTCAATATCCTTGAGTCGCAGCTCCTCGCTGATGATGTCAAGATCACGGGTGGGGTTCACGTCACCCTCAATGTGGATAATCTCGGCATCATCGAAGCAACGAACAACCTGGAAGATGGCATCGACGGCGCGAATGTGCGACAAGAAAGCGTTTCCAAGACCAGCACCGGTTGATGAGCCGCGGGTGAGACCGGCGATATCGTAAACGGTCAAGTTGGCGGGAACAACGGACTTGGGCTTGTACTTCTCGACGAGCCAGTCGAACCGGTCATCGGGTACGACGACGCGGGCTTCCTCAGGGTCGATGGTGGCATAGGGGAAGTTCTTGATGCTGTCAGCACCCCGATACTAAAGACGGCGGATGGCGAGGGGGCTTCATACAGCTGGGTTACCGAGGTTAGACTTGGTAATGGCCTGGAAGAGAGTAGATTTGCCGACGTTGGCTAAGCCGACCTGGACGTATGGTTAGCACGTGGCATACATCATCGATAGAATATTGTCACGCACAATACCACTCTTCAAGTTGTTTCCAGGCCTGCCCAGAGGGATCTTCTCCTCGACGACTTGCTTCTTAGGAGCCATCTTGCGTGACTTGGCGTAGTTACGACGTTGAACGAAAGCTAGGCCCAAGTGTGTGGATGGAACGTGTCCAAGAGCTGCAGAGCTTGCTGCGCGGGGTGCAAGAGGAGGAAAAGAAGCGAAGAAGATGGAAGGTTTGATGAACTTCGTGGTGAAGTATTCAGGTTGGCTAGTGCCAACCTCGGACGGCTTCGAGAGCGAGAGCGACGACGAAGAGAAAGGGAAGAAAGGGAAGTTGAAGAGAGAGAAAAAATATTTCTCTTTTTATTTTCCGCGAGCCAAGCTTGGGGAGATGAGGTGAGAATTTGTTCGTGACCCCACCTTGCTGGGGTTTAGAGAGGTTGGGCTGTGCCAAGATTTCTCGGATAGTGGAAAAAGGTAGTTCCGGCCGGAATTCGAAGACGACGTCATTGGCTGACGAAAGCAGATTGGCATAAAGGTACATACCTACCAAGCCATGCGCAGAAGGACCCTGGATCCAGGATCCAGTGAACAGGCACAGTATGTCACAGAGCTTATGCCTCGTGGTTTTAGGTGTCCGTTTTTGGAAATGCCTGACCTGAGTTACCTGAGGTTACCTAAAGTTAGCATGTAGAGAGTTGGACGGAGGCAGAGTAACCTCCTTGATCTGACAGGAACGACGGGAGCTCAGCCGGGCCGGCCAGTCCGATTCCTTCAGTTATTTCCTTTCTCCTTCACTTCTATTCATCAACCTCTCACGTTAGAATATTCATCTTCTCTTTGTGCCCCGGGATTCTTTGTCTTGTCAATACGCCTACGGACACCAACCTACGCACTATATAAGCCTTATTAGCCTACCATTTCCCCAGCTCAGCCCCGCTCACCCGTCAGCTGCAAACCCCCAAAGCTTCGAGCCACTTGACGTCGCAATAGTTGTAGTGTCTGTATCAGCTTTTGCATGATGCCGCGTCACAAGAAGAGCTCTTCGGTGAGCAGATCTCACCGCTCAACATTATCTTTATCCAAAACTGAGATCACTATACATGTCTATGATCTACTGCCGGTAAGTGAAGTCGCTCATACTCATCTCACTAGCTTTTATGAGCATGACGCTGATACGCGCGGCATGACAGCCCGGCCGATTGTCGTCGGTATTATGGACAGTAGGCGCCTCGCTACTTCATTCAGGTGTCGTGATCAACGGGAGGGAATACGCCTATGGTGGACATGATAAAAGAGGCCTCACAGGTGTATACTGGACAAAGCCCCGGACCGAACCGCCCGGAGGCACATTTCGATGCGAGATCCTGCACGGATTCACTCTTGCGACAGAAGACGAGATTAATGCGACTCTGCAATCTGCCTCTGAAGAGTTTCTGGGCACTTCATACAACCTTCTGACCAAGAACTGCAACCATTTCACCTCTTATCTTTGCAAGAGACTCACAGGACAGTCGGGTCCAGCATGGCTGAACCGTGCCGCCAGTATCGGAGTTGCGCTCCCTTGTGTCGTCCCTCGAGATTGGATTGAACCACCCGAATACGACACCAGCGAAGGTGCGCTGTTGGACGATTACGACAGTTCGAACGACGACAACTCTCATACGTTGAAGAAATCGACGGACCCCCATCTGCTAATGGAAGACAACGATAGCAACGAAGATGACGAGTGGGATAGCGCAGAAGAAAGACGACGAGGCGGCAGCGGGAAGGGCAAGCAAGCCCTCCGTGATTCCGCCGGACGTCGTTTACCACCAGCTGAGAGGGCCATCCGATAATAGAGTATAAATGAGGCTGCGGCGCTAAGTGGAGTTTGGCGTTTCGAGGTACCGTTTTCATGGATCAACACGATACCAATGACTTTAAGTTCAGGAGCAGATCATTCGTTTGAGAACTTGCAAGCAAAGCAAGCTGTGTCTTGTTCATTTGTATAGTACAGGTCGTACAGAGTATAGTACATTCACTTTCTCAACATCCGCGGCGAAGTGATATTCTCACGTGAACATACTCCGGAAATGTGCCCAAGTTCCAAATCTAATTCCAACGCATAATTTCAGACTTTTATAGACGTCTAGGCTTCTCACTCCTGGTACCACCAAACTTGATTCTAGTCGAGTCGGCTACACGGACAATCTTGTCTCGCAAGACCTTACCCTCGGGGCTCATCAGAACCTTCAGAGCAGCCTCCCGTCCCTGGCCGAAACCTCGTAGCACAATCTCTAGTCGGTTCATCTTCATGGGCCAGCCGTTGTGGATCAATCGCTCCAGAACATACTTGGTGAGGGAGTAGGCGGAATCGAATAGACCACGGCGAGACTTGCGGAAACCAATGTTGCCGGCTGACAGAGAGATAATTGGTTCTCGATTAGGCTTGGTGCAAGTAATATGGGTGTTGTGTTTGTGAGAGTAGATGTGGAAGTGGTATGGCTCGAGATCGTCCTCCTTTGCCTCAGCTTGTCGACGAGTATCTCTGGATAGTGTGCTCGTATCGATGTTGGAAGACTTGTCAAGTGTCTGGAAGACAAGGCTTTGGGAGAGGTTGGCCATGGCATTGTTGGTGGAGGATCTCGTCTTGGATGTCTCTGAGGGGCCGTAGATGTTCTCTAACAGCGAGGCCGTACTGGGTCGGCTGGGTGCCCTTCTGGGTTTATCATCGTGGTTGGAATTTGTCTGGGAGATGGAGCGAGTGATTTGGAATGACGACTTTGAGGCGGTGGCTCGAGGGGTTTGAAAGAGAGATTGCGCCGTGAGGCGACTTGTCAATGAGCGGCTCATTTTGTTCGCATTTGCCTGGACCTGTCGTCAATTGATGATCTGCCTCTGGCAATTTTTACTCGCGGCTGTAAACTTCCCCACGGGCCGGGACTGGACGGGGAGCAATTCTACCGAGGCTTTGCCGTCTCGGTGTTTGTCTTCCTTGACTTTCCGTCCCCGGACCGAGATCGCAAACCAAAATTTCGTCTGGGAATTCCACCACCTTCCACCGTCCATCTCGGCATCTCTCCAACCCACGCCCTGTCTTTTTTTCAGGAGGGATCTGTCTGTCTCCTTGCGTTGTCGCAATAATGAACCCCCTCGCAAGAAAGACGGCCTCCTCGGAGCTCGCCTTTTCGCGGGCTTCTGCTCATGTCTCATCCGCTGGCAGATCTCCCGCCTACCGAAGATTAGCATCCCAGCTCTCTCAGAATGCCTCCAACAACAGTGCGAGGCAACAGAGCCCAGTTCTTTCCGCTTCAATCCGGTCGCCATTGAGGTCTTCTTTTGTCCCCGCCGAGCTTCGTTACTCCCCCACTTCTACCGCTCAATCTCGTCTCTTCCACCTTTCCAGCCGCTTACACCAAGAGAAGCCTCAAAATGAACAAAAACCCTCAACTTCTGCACCTATCGACGCAAAAGAGAAGAAGCCTACTGAAGCTGACGCCGAATCCGAGGCTAAGTCCGAGGAGGAGCAATCCAAGAAGACCGAGGATGGCGAGAATGCCGGAAAGGAGGGAAAAGAAGAGGCCGAGGGTGAAGGTGAGGGGAAGGATAAAGAGAAGAAGAAAGAGGATGCCCCTCCCCCTCCTCCTCATGGTGACAAAACTCCCTGGCAGGTTTTCATGGAGACCATGAACACCGAGTTCCAGAAGTCGCAAGAATGGAACGAGTCGACCAAGCAGATCGCTGCGTCTGCTAATCAATTCGCCGAGAGTGAGGGTGTGCGACGTGCTCGTGAGGCCTACGAGAAGTCCACTGGCGCTGTTTCCTCGACTCTTGGAAAGGGTGCCAAGGTCACTGCTGGCGCCATTGGCAAGGGTGCTTCGTGGACTTGGGATACCTCGGTCGTCAAGGGTGTTCGCAAGGCCGCTAATGTCACAGGAGATGCTGTAGACAAGGCTACCCAGCCTATCCGAAACACAGAAGCTTACAAGAACGTCAAGAATGTCATTGACGATGGTAGCTCTTCACGATACGGTGGCTGGGTTGAGAAGGAGGAGCGTAGAAAACGCCGAGAGGCACTCGACAAGCAGCGTGGTTACAAGGCGGCTGCACCTATGGAAGAGGACATTAAGTGAGTACACACGATCTTTCTCAGTTAACTCGGTCTAACAAGAGATAGTGCTGGTACGAGTGTTACTATTCACAAGGACGCTGCTTGGAAGGAGGCTTGGAGAGATTTCCGCGACCAGAACAAGTACGTGCAAGGACTTTTCAGCTTGAGGGGCAAGTATGAGGAGTCCGAGAACCCTCTCATATCGACGGCTCGAAGTATCACCGACCGCATCGGAGGCTTCTTCGCCGAGAACGAGACCGCCATGGTCATCAAGAAGTTCAGATCCATGGACCCCAATTTCCAGACAGAACCTTTCCTCCAGGAGCTTCGAGAGTACATTCTTCCCGAGGTGCTGGACGCTTACGTCAAGGGTGACACCGAGACACTGAAGCTCTGGCTTTCTGCCGCTCAGTACTCTGTCTACGAGGCCCTCACCAAGCAATACCTACAGGCTGGCATGAAGTCAGACGGAAAGATCCTGGATATTCGAAATGTCGACATTCTACGAGCCCGCATGCTTGATCCTGGCGAGGTTCCGGTTTTCATCATCACTTGCCGCACGCAAGAGGTTCACGTCTACCGCAATGCCAAGACGAACGAGCTTGCTGCGGGTATGGAGGACAAGGTCCAACTGGTCACTTATGCCATTGGTATCACACGAGTACCAGAAGATGTCAACAACCCTGAGACAAGGGGTTGGCGTCTAATTGAGATGCAGAAGAGTGGACGGGACTGGTACTAAAACCAACAGTCATTTTAACGCGGCGTCAAGGGGTTGGGGATCTGCCTTTGTTGGATACCTACGAGATGAGAAGGAATCGAAGGCGAACACGGGAGCATCGCCTAATGTGTTAATTACTGTAAAATATGTGCTATCATGAGAAAATATCAGGGCGGGCTCTCGACACGAAAAAAACAACAACGTCAATACCACAATAACCACAACCACAACCACGATACAACACAACGCAACGTACAACTACCAAACAAAACAAGCATTTTCTGGAGAATGGGTTTGGGGCTATTAAACAGCCAAAAAAAATTTTTACTACTACCACGCCGCTCTGCTTGCCTCGGGACGAGGCTCTTTTTATGTATGATTATGGAGGGGAACTGGGGTATTGGGCCGGGCATCATTGGTGGGAGGAAGATGGACTTATAGACATGTTCAAAAGTTGCCTTGGCTTTCAAGGCCGGTGCAATCTATCTAGGCGTATAGCCGAAACAGCTCAAACAACCATTGTCCTATTCTTTGACAAAGTGGTACCTGCGTGCTCGATCCAATATGGTATAACAGGCCAGTCCTATCGCCGCCACTCATGCCACTTGGCCGTCTCGTCTCTCCTTCAAGATCCTTCTAACCTCCATCAACGCCTTGCCCAGTAAATTCTCACCCCACAAGTCTCTCGCAGCATCTGCATCTGCAGCTTTAAACCCAATGCCCCAGACTCGATCAAATGGACTGGCCTCGACAAGTCCTCTGTCACCCGTGTTGATCAACATATCTGCTAAAGAACCATCGATAGGCAAGTGTGGTGAAATTGTTTCCTTTGCACCAGGCGTGCCTCTCTTGAAACCTTCCTCTGTGATGGCATGTGTGAACTTGAGGATATTGCCCTTTCGAACTATGTCACGTCGATGCTTAAGCCATACTGTTTCGTCAAAGTTCTTCACCTGGCGGCCGAGAGACTTGACTTTTCGTGGATTGCCTGTCTTGAGGACCTCAAGAGCGGTGGCTTCGTCGTTGAATAAGATGGCCTTTTGATGCATCATGTAACTTGAAAGATGTCAACATCGACATTGAATAGTAAGCGTATCGGTAGAAGTGACGAGACTTACTGCTCTGCTGTTTTGTATGTCTTTTTCTCATCCTGATCATCCTTGAAAGGACAATAATACCATTGTGATAGGTATCCTGTTTCTGGGTCTGTTTCACGCCAGAAATATACCGGGCCGGGGTTTGATGTTGTGGTCATTTTTACTGAGCAGCGATGAATAGAGATTCGAGAACTGAAAGGGATTCTTGGCGAGATTCTGTGCATATATATTTTTCGTCTGGGTTGTAAGTGGACGCTGTGACCGTGAATGAGGCTGTGGCTGAGTTTTGGCAATTGAGTCAGACGGGGAAGCCAAGGTTGACTTTGTTGCAGTGGCTTATTCCAAGGTTGCACTCATACGAAAGTCATTTGACAGCTATAGAGATGAGGAACCTAAATTGTTGTTTTCTTTGAGGCCGAAGCGTCACGGTAGTAACAGATGCGTAAGCTGGATGGATGTCAACCACTCTCGTGTCCTCCGTCTTACATCGGCATAAATAAGATAAAGCCAGCTTAAGCAATATGAAAACAAATGCAGATAGGCCTTTTGGTCTAGAGGCGCATTGCTATGTGATTCAATATGATTTTCGGTGTGAGTCATGCATGACTGGATGTTGATGGGGGTTGATACTCATGGCAGCGAATGTTGGAGATATCGAGCAAATGATTTGTTTGAGTATATAAATGCATAAATTACGAGACGATATACGTTAGACATAGGCCTATGATCACCCATCAAGGTACAGCACGCTGTATAGCATACATATCTCTTCCAGGCTCTACCATGAGCAAGTCCGGCAATACATAAGCCATTGTCATGACCACTTGAGTTGCGTAGCCAGAAGCCCACTTTGACCATGCCATTCAACACAACAATAATAATTATTGACATGGAAGTGAGGCATTTACCATGACTTGTACAACTCAAAACCAGTCGTGGTTGACAAACTGGCTGGTATTACCATATCAATGCTATAGTAATAAGTAAAAGCACCATTTCTATCCAACGTTGGGGGCTTGGTGTAGGGGGATCACGTTCGCTTTGCATTGTTCCGAATGCTTGCGAAAGGTCGGGGGTTCAAATCCCTCAGCCTCCATTTTTGCCTTTGATGTGATGATAATCCTTTGCGAAGACATCTATTTGCCTTGATATCATACTATCGGATAAAGGAGATCATAAAGAAAGCCATTGTTTGTAACTGTGGCTGTGTTGGAAGTTCTCAAAACTTATATACTATGAGTGATGTTAACGGCAGCGAAATGACCTTTTCTAGTATCGATGATGGTCAATACGAGCTTTGGACGAAAAGGAAATAGAGCCTCATAGTTACAGCATTGCTTTAATGCCCTGGTTTATTGCCCTTGGAACTTCGATTTATGCCGCTGACTTTTGAGCTTCATACTCTTTACCACGTAATTGCCCCTCATGTCAGCATCTCGACTGTGTTTAGCTCTGGCCAAGTGTTCTTTGAATCATAGCAACTCAGTGTCATGAGATGGATAACCCTTGATATTAAATCGTGGCCAGGCATGTTTGCGATATCAAGGGGATAAACCAGTTACCGGAGGCTCCGAAGCCAACTTCCGTCCAAAACGCCGCGCCGGAGCATAAAGTGGGGGAGAATCCCAAGGAACCACCGGGAGCTACGGGCCCTTCACTTTCTTACCTTGGTTCTTGATTCTCCAACATCTAACAAACACCTTCAATCAACCATCGCAGCTCAACTCCATATTCTAGACACATCAAAATTTATCAAATACGTCGTAAAAATGGAGCACGTCGAGCAACACATGGCTCACCAAGCCAGCCAAGAAACGTATGTCATCATCTCCCTCTACTCTCTGAGCTCCGTCACTAACTCATCCCAGCGCTTCCCTCTTCACACCCCTCAACCTCATACTCCTCAGCGCCGTCCTATATACAACCTACTCCATGCTCCGCTCCTCGCCACCTCCATCTCTCCCCCGCGACGCGCCCTCAACAGTCTTCAAAACATACACTCCCCACACTCTTCTCCCCTTCAATGGCGAGGAGGATCGACCTGTCTTTCTCGCTGTGCGCGGTCGCGTTTTCGACGTCTCACCTGGTCGTAACTTCTACGGCCCCGGCGGTCCTTATAGCAACTTTGCCGGTCGGGATGCGAGCCGAGGTCTTGCGTGTGGAAGCTTTGATGAGGACATGTTGACTGAGGACCTGGATGGCCCGCTTGATAAGCTGGAGGGACTCGATGCGGAGCAGATGGAGGCGCTCCAGGGTTGGGAGGAGAGGTTTTTGGAGAAGTACAACGTTGTTGGAAAGCTGGTTTCTGTGCAGGACTACGAGTCCCAGAAGGCTTAAGAGGTCAACTACCAGAGATTATCAAACGAAACGATCACGAGCATATCTCGGAGCAAAATTAGCATCATGGAACAAGTCAGGGTACATGAGCGACTCGCATTCCTTCATTACTATAACTATAACTATAACAAAGAAAAAAAACATCCTATCTACCCAGTCAGGACGATCAGACACATGCCCATCACTCTATCCCGACGAGTTGCCGCAACAAATCCTGCCCTACCCAAGAAAGCAATAAAAAAAAGCGTAGAAAAGCAGGGTTCCACGTAAACCAAACTCCGTGCAATGCCTCCGGTACATTTTTGCGTGAAAGCTACGCAGTGTATCCTGGATCAGAAACCAAAAACACTACCTATGTATTTATATCCTGTAAAAGAAAAAGAAAAACAATGGCGAGCTTGCCTAGACTGAGATCGATATAGAAAGGGAAAACAAAGAGAGGGCTTTTCTTTTCGCTGCTCAAATCATACACGTGCTTTATTGCATCTCTAAGATTGTTGCTGCTTTGCGAAGAAGCGCTGCCGTCTTGGCAACTATGGGTTTGGCGGCTTTCCAGTCTCCCTCCTCGATGCAATCGCGAATAGCAGGGAAGATGGCTCCGTCGTTGGACCAAGCCTCTGGTCCGAATACGACGTTCTTGAACTGTGTTCGGTTGGGAATCTAGAGATAGGGTTAGCTTAAGTCTCTCGGTCAGTCTCATAAGGGGGACGTACACCACCGCCGATTTCAATGTCCAGTAACGCCGTCTCAAAGTATGCCATCTTGTTGTTGTATGCAAGTCGAGAGGCACCAATATCGTTGGCCTCCCAGCCTCCATTGCCCAAGACCTCGCGGTCCCATTCCATTTCCCACTTCTCGAATGTGGCGACGTTGTGCTGAACAAGTGTTGCAGCGTCCTTGAGCTCCTTGAATGCGTCCTTCTCGCCCTTGGGCTGCCCGTCCATTTGCTTAAGTGCCCACTTCTCGAGGTCTTTGACCCATTGGCCCAGTCTCTGTGCATACCAGCCCATATCAAACGGCATGATGGGTCGATCAGCCATGTCCAGAATGAGCAGAGCTATCACTTGTCCCATTGCGCCGTGGTACTCGAAGTCGGGGTCGATGAAGTTGTCCACCAATCCAATCTTGTCGTAACTTGAGTGGTGAGGGACTTGGGTACCCCTGAAGGCCAAATCGAGTGCACTTGTTCCTGCGATATCCTGGAATGGAATGTGGTCGCCACGTCCCTCTGGCTGCTTCAGCTCGGCATGGCTCTGATCCCAAAGGTCCTTCAATGTACTATTAGTAGAGGGGTCAGTAACTCGGCCCAGGGCATGAAGTAGAGACTTTCGGAACACCGGCGATCCTGAAGCATGTAGGTCTTTTCCGACAACAGCCGCCCCAAGATTGAGGTAAGCAAAGGCATTGTCACGTAGGGCCTCTGAGTTATGCTCGACATACTCAGTTGAGCCAATCAGGTTGTATGCAGAGGCATCCCAAGACATAAATTCGATGGTCCTCAATGGCCTCCAGCCTCGCTGTACGAGATCTCCGAATATTCGAGCCATCTCAATCATGATAGCTGTGCCTGAGTGGGGGTCCGTTGCGCCGAAAGCCCATGAATCTCGTTGGTTGCCGATGATGATAGACTTGGACGTCTGCTCCATGCCATTGATTCGACCATAAACATTCCAGATGGTATGTAATGAATCCTCATCTTGCTCGTTCTTCAGGCGCACAATTGGGGACTTCTCACTGCCGGTCCACCACTCGACGTCGGGGACACCGCCTTCCCACGCATTGGGCACCTTTTCGCCATAACCCTTGAGATGCTGTAGTAGAACCTTGGCATCTCTCCAAGCGAGAGGGAGACTGGGGATACCGACAAGTCCATTGGCCTTGTCAAGTGTGATTCGCTGATCACCCTTGCTACCATAACCAGGCGACAAGGGGTCACCAATTCCCCAGTTTGTGAGACCTACAGAGCCTCTTTGAACACCATCTGAGGGCATATACAATCCTTCGGGAGCCACTACACCCTTCTTGAACCCGTCGTCCGCAGGGTCGGAGTAGATGAGACAGCCAGCAAAGCCTGCCAGCTCCGCTGCCTTGACCTTGAGAGCTTGATTCTCTAGAGGACCGCCGTTTTTCACCAACGCAATAGCTCCCGCGGCGTTAACACCTTTGCTTGTAAGATGCTTGAAATCGTCTCTTGTACCATAGTTAGCGTAGATTAGGGGTCCCTTAACGTCTCCCGACTTTGAGTATCCGTGAAAGGCGTACGTTTGTCGACCTGCTGTTTCGCCTCCGACTTCCTCTTCTTCTAGCTTAGCCGTCCATTTGGCCTTCTTGAGATCCTTATCGTCCATGATCTGCACCACACGACCATCCTTGCGGGGATAGTTGAGATAAACCTGATACTCATCCATCATAACCTCGTCCAGTAGTGCCCTGCTGAACATGGCCTGAACATCCAACGCGGTCGCATAATCGCCCTCGGTACCAGCAATATGGGCGTAGTTCGAAAAGTGCTGTACTGATGCGCGCATTCTCATGGGATCAACGGTACGCAGCAGATGGGCTCTAAGGTCCTCGGGGTTGAAACGGAAGCCACCTCCTAATCTATCTGACAAACCACCAAACATATCGCTGGCGAAGAGCAGATAGAAAAATCCGAGTATAATTGTGAGTGCTAAAATGCGCACACAAAATAAGATGACGGTTGTTTTGTCCACCTTTGGTATGTTCCACCTCGTTGCCTGGCTTGGCGTCTCCTCATTCTCGCCCGTGGCATTCTCGGCGCTGTCGGCAGCTGGCGCATCAGCTCGTTGAGGTAGTTGTATGCGTAATCGTGGTAATCTCGGCCTCCAGGACCATTTCCACCGCGGTAGAGTCAGATATGACCCTATTCGCTTCCCCCACTGAGAGCCTCGGGATCGGTCGGGTTCTTCGATCTCCATCTCCTGCATCTCACGTCGCACCTGCGCGGCTTCATCGTCACTCTCGCTATCGCTGGCCCATAAACTGTCCTCATCGTCGGTCTCTACTGTTGGTGGTCGATAACCGTCGGGTCTGCGAGAAGAACTGGCGCCATTCGAATGTTGTAGGAGACCCTGTGATTCCGCCTCTGTTGCATTACGCTCGTTTGTTGGAGACCTTGGAGCAGGGGCCCAGTCATCTGGATCGTAATGACTACCACTGGCCACGGCCTGATCGTAAGTGGGCGGTATAGGATCATAGAAAGGAGTCTTTTCGGAAGGCATCTTGATGATGATTGAGCGCTAACCGCGCCCTCGGTTGTCGTATATTCAATCCGATGAGAAGCTGGGTCAGGCGTGTCACAAAGCAGTCGAGATAAACAGTGCCATTCGCTAAAGGGGATCAGATGAAAAGGAGCGGGCAAATCGCGGTTTCGATGGATCGATATGAAGCAATTAATTCAGTTAAGATGAGCGAGGTGCAAGTACGAAAGGAGCGTTACGAAAGAGAGACAAGAGACAGACGCCAGAAGCGCATCGCCAAACTAACAAGTCCAGGCCTGCTTAAGCTCTGACTCGAGACGTTGTTGACTGGATAAAGAAAGGGAAGGGGGGAGAAAGGGCTGAGATGATTAAAGTCAAAGTAATACCGAGTTACGTTGCTGGCTGCAGGTAAGGTATAGTATAGTACACACAAATCCAATGCGCTGCGACGGGGGCGGGATGGCGAACCCAATGGAGTGTCCACGTAAGGTAGGGGACCGGAATCCACTGTAACCATAACCCGCCGGTTAGTACGGAGTACGGGAGTAACAAGACAGACAAACAGCAGAAGACAAAGTTGGTCGAGGTCTCAAGTGGCTGAGTTTGACCCGGGAGACTTGGCAAGCCTTGGCCTTTGGAAACTTTGACAAAATGCCAGTAAAAACACTATTACAGGCACTATGCTGTGCTATAGCTCACTGCCCCTTCTTTTTTCCAGATTGCACGCAAAATATCATCCATACTAACACTACCTACCTACCTATCTATCTATCTACTAATCTCAGAGGCATCCAAGGCCAGGGCATGCCTAGGTTGTCTCGCTTGTCTTGTCTCGGCTCTCACAATCACTCTCACTCTCCTGAATCCACCCGTGCACGCCACCAGTATTACCCCACAAAAGCTGGGATAAGGAGACAGCCTAACTCGGACAGGGAGGTGATGTGCGTATCATCGCTTTGCTTCTCGACTCGAGGTAGAGTTAGGGACGTGTCAGCTAATTTGTTCAGCCGTAATTCGAGATAAAGAATGCAGCACTCATATAGTAAGCCCAATAATAGCAAAAGCCTCACCTGCGCAATCCTGTCCAAAGGTTACATACCTAGCCTGCTTAGTTACTCTGTATATGTCTCTCAATCAGGGGTTTCGTGACAGCGACTCTCCAAAACTCTCACTGTCGCAGGACACTCAGCTTGGCTTCACCGCGCACATCATCAATTTTTGGGCAAAGTCTACATATATACAACTAGTGGACCTGCGACCTCCTCGATTCATGCCTGCAGGCTAAACATTATCTATCGCTATGCCGCTCAACCGCCTTCTCTTTCCTTCAATCACTAACGAATTAGACCTCAGTTTGGTGTCAGAACGACTCCCTCATATTGTCGACTTCGGATATTCTCCAATGTCTGATGGAAGTGCCGGCGGCTGTTCTCAACTGAGGCGGAATCTTGTTGGTTGCCGGCCAAATTAGAGTGAATGAGTTCAATGAGACCATTGAGGTACTTGGTTGTGACCTGCTCGAGTCAGCAATTGCTTCAACAGTTCCAGGATCGAGACTCACTGATTCGTTTTGTTGGTCAAAGTAATATACATAGCGATCCAGAATCTCAACAAAGAGTTCAATCGATGTGGCCGTCTCCATGCAGGAATCGGCAACACGAAGGGCACGCTGAAGACATTCGAGTACTCGTTTACCATCGCGGTAAAGCTATGCAAGTCAGCCAAAGTCCTTCGTATATGGATTGATGCATACCTCTGTCTCTTCCGACTCGCCATTCGACACCATGGGAGTCGCCCACCACAAGTGACTCGCCAGATACACAGCGCGGCATTGATCAGGCTTGCGTAGCAGCTTGCTACCATGCTGTGCGCACTTGGTGATGAGAGTGTCGTAATTCTCCTTTCCAAAGTTGCGTGTCTGGTGGAGAGCAGTAGCAATCACACAGACAGCCTGGAACTGAGCCTTTGAATCCGAAACAGCCTCCTCATACACTGTGAAGGCTTGCGCAAAGAATTCATAGGCAACCTCTTCAAACCCAGTCAGATCGGCCGTTTGACCAGCAGAGGCAAAGAGACGCAGCGCCATCTCTGCAGCCCCGGAGCCGTTAACACGGGTGTACAACGTGCTGAGCGCTGAGTGCATAAACTTGAACAGAGCATTACTCTGTGTCTCCCAGTTGTCGTCAAAGTGCTCACGCTGCTTGAACTTTCGCGCCAACTTCATGCATGCCGTGATGAGAGGTGGCGTCGTCGTGCGGATACGCTCGTTACCTTCCGAGTACGCTTTTCTTGTCATTTGGAGCAGCTTGAACTGAGTATCGTTGTCCTCAGCTTGGAGCAAGTGCACGATCCTGGCGAGCCATCCCTGTTCCTCCATGGTCTCGTCTGTCTCCACGGGACGTCGTTGAGCAACACCTGGGTATCCTTGAGGTGCCTGGGAACCCTCCTTTATGAGAACCTTCAGTACCTCCAACACGTTCTCGAGTTGTTCTGTAGTCGAGATCTTGGTCTGGTTTTTGAGCAAAGTGCGAGCGACACCACCAGCAACCGCTCGGCGGGTAGGGTATGATTGCGACTGGAAGAGAGGAACGTAGGTAGGAAGAGACAAAGCAGTGAAGGTGGAAACATATCGGTTAAGGGGCGCCTGAAGAAGAGCGAGCAGGCTCTGCTGAGCAGGAGGCGAGTGAAGGTCGGCATTGTTGATATTCTCTCGAACCTTGGTAGTTGCGTAGGCCAGGATCTGGTCAACGTAGTCCAGTCTGTCGGGATAAATATTAAGCGCAAGGTTGCAAAGTGACACCAGGAGTGCAATAGTGTCTTGCACGGGGAGGTGCTGGGCCTCCACCAGGTTCTTGACCTGGGCGAAGAAAACCTCGTAAAGCTGTACGGTGTCTGTAATTGACCCTTGACCGTTCACAGCGGTGGTTTCCGTATCCGCAACTGAAGGTGTGGACTCGGCGAGTGTGCTAGAGTCGTCGTTGCTGCTCTCACCAGCAGTTTCCTCTGGAGTCTCATCAGTGGCCTTGGCTGTAGACTCCTCGCCCTCTGGTGTACTGTCGGCATCGGCGGATTCGGCATCTTCAGTAGACTCACCCGCTTTACCATCAGCTTCAGATTGCTTAGGCTCTGAAAGGGTGGCTTTCGATGCTTCTTTTTGAAGGTTTACCTTCTCCAACAGTTTTGCCAGCGCATCCGCCTCAATTTGAGCTCTATCGTCCGACTTGTCCTCCGGTCCATCGCGTTCAGCATATTCGGACAATCGATCCATCAGACCAATTACAATGGCCTTGACGTTGACATGAGGGTTGAGGCGTGAAACGGCACCAAGGAATTGGTCCAAGGTGTGCAGGTGAAATTCATCCGGGAAAACTTGCGTAATCACCTCAAGGAGATACTCTTGGGCGAGAACGTCCCGACACTGAACCACCTGCTCTAGCAGCGGTGCTAAGATACTAGACTTATACGTTTCGAGATCAACAAGCTGGCTAAGGCGTACGATATTGCTGCCGACCAGTAGCTGCAGTTCCTTTCGCTCCCGAATTCGCTGCTCACGCTCCCTCGAGTGACCTTGGTGTTGCAGACGAACCCATAGTTTGTTCATCTCGACGAAATTCGTAAGCACGAAGTTGATGGAATCGCTAATGTTGCCTTCAGGACCGTCACTCTCAGTAGTTGGCAGGTAGTCCCTCGCTTGACCAGACAGGTAATATCGGAGGAAGAGTCCACGAATAGGATGCTGAACGCCTCGGCTCATGTCCATCATGTCCTTCATGAGCTCCTTGACAGGCGCATCTTCGATGGCCATGTAGGCAGTTCCCACAGTAATCATAAGATACAATCGTGGAACGATGTTGCCTGCATACTGGACGAGCTCGTAAAGGTCTGCCAGGTGGTTGACAGGGTGATTTTCGCGAAGATGGACAGATAAGTATCGCAGGGCGTCGAACACTGACATGTACAGCTCGTAGTATTGCTTGGGACCAAGACTGCTTGTGCGAAGCTCGGAAACCAGAGTCGAGCTACCAGAGTCAGCTATGCCATTCAGGGGACCGAGCTATCTATCGCGGCAATCATATACATACCAGCACTTGAGCGCATCCATTAGCTTTCCAGGAGTATCGAGACATTTGCGCATAAGGGACGTCTGCTGTCGCACGGCAACGAGAGCATCTTCAAGCAGGCGAGCTTGATCCTCGGGGGGAGCTGGCGTGGCCATCTTGTCGGGCTATGACGGCGGGGTAGCTCGGAGCAGGTCAAGACAAGCCAAACCCCTAGCAATTCACTAGAATGCGACTGTGATAGACGCAATGGTGGAGGAGATGGCAGCGGGAGACGGAGGATGCGCGGAGCTGTCGGGTTGTCGTCGATAGGTTGCGCCGCATACAAGGCGCAGAACGAACGGGAGCGATGACGATACGGGGGGAGGCTGAGATAATGGATTGGATGGGTTGAGGTGGGCCTAAGCTCCGCTGGAAGACAGCGGATAATGGCGCTGTACCAGTTTGTCTTTAGGCGGCAGGGGCTCTAGGTCCGCCCCAGCCACCGGAACGGACTCGGGCAGTTCTGGACAAGGAAGATACACGACGCAGGGACTCATCACGTGGTGTCAGGGAGTAAGTCGCTCCTGCGTCTAAGATTATGGATGAGATAACTACAGTATATCTATGACTGAAGATGTTCAACTCCATCAATTCCCACAAATCATGACCCAATTGCTTCATTCTGTCATCGGGGGTTCAATCTTCTTCATGTTCGAACATGTTTCATCAACGGAATGTCCAAAGTAATAACCAATGCCAATCATACTTAAAGTACCTAGTTATGGTTAAATAAACTTCAATTAACTCCTTGCGGTGCAACATGATACTCAGCTGCGCCAGCTCCTCAACGCCTGAATTACTTCAAATCCTCAAATGCATACTTCAATTTTCCAAAGTCGTCAGGCATCCATTCCTCTCACATTTTCTGGACCGGCCAAACACGCCAACACCACAATACTGTGGTTGTCCAACTCGCGCAGGAATCCCCAGATCATCGCGAAGAAAGTCCACCAACGATGTGTCAATCGAAGATGAGAATGCGGCAAGGACCAGCATCATGTTCGATTCGGGATGAGGCAGGTTGTGAATATCAACAATAATGACGACGTCCTTGATCGTTTTTATCGTCGCCAGTTCCCGCGCCCACTCCAAGCTTTCATGACGAGTTGTATATAACAGCCGAAAGTCAGATACCGTCAAGCTCTGCGGGCCGTCCCATGGCCCTCGTGGCCGGGCGCCTTCAATGACAAGCGTCAACTTATCCAAGCTTTGCAAACTTCGCAGCGAACGACACACAGAAGGCCAGTCATATGAGTCTGGTTCCATCACATTTGTTGGACTGCGCTTGTACAGGCTGATCTCCCGGACTAAGTCTCTAGTGCGTGGCGTCTTATCAGTGAGGAAGGGCACCAAGGCCTCGAGGTCTTCTCCAAAGTGGAATGCATGCTTTGTGTACAGGTAATGGGAGGCTTCCTCTCGGATTTTCCTGTTGATCTGCATAACTGCAATGTGCATTGATCGGCGTGGATGAGGGTCGGCGCAGTATGTCGTTTTGTACGACTTCTTTGCGATAGTTCGCTCCATTATATGATATGCTGAACGTTGGGTCTTCGAGCAGCGCGACTCGTATTCGCGTTTCGACTGATTCCGTATCGAAATATCTTTGGTCCCGCCGTTGTCGAGAAGATAGTCGTATATCAGCATGCGAATCTCGGGCGGGATTCGCAAGAGCATAGGTTCTTCTGCCATGATGGTTGACTTGGGTAGCAATGCCTGAAAAAAGGCAGGAGGTGTCGAAGTGATTTTGCAATGAGTTTCAACTGAGGATCCTTGTTGGAGGCCAATGACTCGGTAATATCAGTCTTGGTGATTGTACTAGTCGATCGTGTCGACGAGTCACTAACACGGGGACGGACAATGACGGATGGTGCGAGGGATCTCACGTCAGAAGCCGCTTCTTTCAATGCCAACAAAGATAACAAAGACAAGACGATGATATCCTCCAGCGGCAGTGCGACAACTACCTTATTTATGTCTGCAAGCTGATCAGCAAATCGAAGGGGTCCGTCCATCAAGGTGCCCACTCCCCGGACCTTGACGACCCAATCTTGGGGCCAAGGTCGGCTTTGTAAACCCAATAAGTACAAATCCAAGCCATTGAGCCAAATCTCAACACAGATTCGAAGCGACTCAAGCCCGGTCACCTTGCCGTCGGTGTGGCAGCCTTCCCCGTCCTTGCTCTCCCACCACCTTGTTTTCGTGGGGTAGTTAGTTCTTGATAAGCCAATCTACTGTGTAAGACAAGGTGCCCCCTTGGGGAGCAAGAAAACATCGTACCTTGATATAGGATGTCAAAATAAACTCACCAAAAGGTATCCTAAACTCATCTTGAACTTATACCAAGTTACCCAAGTCTTTTCATCATTTAGGACCAAGGTCCCGAGTTTTCTTCCCTCCCCTTGCCCTCCAACCATACTCATTGGTTCAACCGGGAGCTGAAGTTCAGCTTCTTCAGCTTATTGTACTGGATGCCACCAATGGCGAAGCCGTTGACAATTCTTGCGTAGAATTGTAGAGATGCAGCCATTCACTATCATTGAGAGTGGAGTGTAATGAGACTCTTCAAACAAAAGAACGGTCCGTTGTCTTGCGGACTGTGACCCTAGAGATCGCATCGACCCCCACCACTAACATGCAGCGCGGACCCAGAAACTGCGAATGACAAGATTGAACTAAAGAAGCACTTTCCCCAACCTTTTTACAAGCTGAATCGCGTACAAGTGCAAGTCCAAGAAGGGGGCATGCCCCAAGAAACATCAATACTTTACCGCCTTGTTGACGCACGCGATCCAACGCTGTACCTGAGAGACCTTTCTTTGTCATTGAGTTCAGCTAGTCACAAGATTTATCCATAAAGAACGGCGATGATCTCATAGTTACTGGACTATCAACCTCTTTGTGGTCATGGATGCTCCAACGGGCACGGCGATGTCATAGTTTGTGAACATAATTCGCTCGAGAATCTCGTCTGGGCAGCCACTTGACACTGAGCTAGAGGTGCTTGTGTAGTCTACTGCAAAGGGCTACAAGCCTCTCGTGCCGTTCTCTAGAGGCAATTACCTGGCCGTCTTCCGTTGATATGGCACCGCAAAACGATAACTTATCTTGGAGCAAATGCCGAGTCATGCAAGTTGGGCTAAGGATGCCGGCAAATGCGCTTCTTGTTGCGATAATGAGCCATGCATGGACTTGGCGATGTCGAAGACGGAGAAGCCAACTTTCCAACAGCCTGTTTTGAAACAAATTAGGATACAGTGGCAGCAATCATATAGGTGAGGCAGGCTTTGACCATCAGCAATGGCGATGAGGCACAGCACGGCTCTCACAGACCGAAAATAGTCCGTAATAGTCAGGATGGCCGCTCTTTTTGGGGTGGACCATCCCATGCGGATATTATAGCGCCATCTACCTTACTGTACATTGAAGGTAACAATGAGGGTGCACATCCGTCAATGTCTTCGGAGAGCCTTGGAGGTTGATCCGACCGACTTATCGGATCTTGGGGTTCTCGGACTATCTCAAGGTCTCATTGTCAATTAGAGCTGAAAGTGAGACGACGCTTGGGTGTTACTGGGTGTTTCTTTTACATCTCAGTTGAAATAATGAACATGTCAAGGTTCAAATCGTCTTTTCTTCTAGAAGCTCAAATAGAAACTGCCGGGATTGCGATCCTTGCTAGCGTTACGTGTCTTATTCTTTGTGGTGTCCGCTGAACAACCATGTATGCACTGCTGGAAATTGAATAAGCAAACTTGTTGTTTACACACGACTTTTCTCTTGAAACTATACAGTGCCCTTCTTCCAGAACTCACCGGAGTTTCCTTGTTAGAGGGGTTAATCATCTGGAATATGGCGAATCATTTCTCTTTCCGCGATGCTTCTGCATCATTCAATGATGCTCAATTCATCGCTGATGCAATGGACTCGACTATACCCCACCTTGTTGCGGCGGGAAACGCTGGTCAATGGGGGACTGAGCCCCTTTCTAGACAGGAAATCTTCATGCCCAAGATGCATGAGGCTGTCTCGAAGTCGGAGCAGTTCTGTAGAACAGGGACTAGAGATCGAGAGAGAATATTCATCGCCGATGTTGAAGACGATCAGACAGACTCAGAAACAAGTACAAACGGAAATCTCTCCCGTCGTGTGGACGAGAATGGAAAATCCTTTGTGTCCGTTGGCTTCGTCAAGATTGTTGAAGAGCAGTTCGTGAGCTATCTGAAAGAGTCAGAGAGTTTGAAAGCCCAGGTTGAACCCGCGATGGAAAAGGGCAAGTTTGTCTTCCTCCAATACCTCGTCACTGATCACAGAGTTGGTGATAAACGTCGTGGGGCTGGTGCTGCTCTCCTTCAGAAAGTCAAGGATTATACTCTTGAGCGTGATTGGAAGACGATCTGGCTTGATTGCTGGGATGGAGGTAATGGACAGTTGGTGCAGTATGTCCCCAGAAGCACTCCCTCGACTCGGTTCATTCTTAATGCTTACAGATACTACGTTGATCAAGGATTCAACATCATGGGGAGCTTTAGGATTGGTAACAATGATGGAACTTCATGGAATGGCAAACTGTTCCGTATGGACTTGCCCTAGAAACTGCCACCGAAGCAAGTATCATGTAGCCAACACTGCTATCTATGCACATTCACTTCTCTAGAGGAGCTGTATCAGCGAAGCAGCCAAAGAAGGGGTCCCGCCCTCCAACAACTCCAGCCTCAACTGCCAATCTCCTCAACTCTTGATTCTCCTCCTTACTCAGTTTCACCTTTGCTGCTCCCACGTTCTCTTCGAGATACTTGACGTTCTTTGTGCCAGGAATGACAAATATGTTGGGGCTCTGCTCCAAGATCCAGGCCAGGACGAGCTGTGAGGATGTAAATCCCTTGTTCTTGGCCAACTCATTGAACTGGTCCACAATCTTCAAGTTCTTCTTGAAGTTATCACCCTGGAACCGCGTCAGGTTTCTTCGGGTATCGGTCTCTTCAAAATCATCGACAGAGCGGAAACGACCGGTCAAGATACCACGGCCAAGGGGTGAGTAGGCAAACGCAGCCACGCCCAGCTCTTCGCAAGCCTTGAGAAGGTCTGTTCCTGAAGGGCCTTCGATATCGAGTGTCCAGGGGTTGTACTCGACTTGTACTGCTGAGATGGGATGGATGGCGTGGGCTCGGCGGAGAGTGGTAGACGAGATCTCTGAGAGGCCCAAGTACTTGATCTTTTCTTCACTATGTGGGCGTGAGTCCTGTTTCACTTATTTCATGGTGGAATGGCTTACTCAACCAATTGCTTCATGGCTTCCACAGTCTTCTCAATAGGCACACTCTCGTTTGCACGATGCATGTAGTACAGGTCAATGTGCTCAACACCCAGCCTCTTCAAGCTGCTCTCAATACTATTCCTCACGTGCTCAGGTGATGAATCAGTAACGATCCCTTTCTCACCTATCTTCAACCCAAATTTGGTCGCAAGGAAGATATCCTGACGACGTTCGGGGTGAAGCTTGAACCATTTACCTACGACATCTTCACTGTCGCCGTAGATATCAGCTGTGTCCCAATTGGTACAGCCAAGTTCCCATGCACGATCGAGGAGTTTGAGACGTTCTTCGTCCGATCTGGGGATATTAGTGAGGTTCGCAAGTCGGAGATGTGATTCATACGTGGCTGCTCCGTATCCGACGCTAATTCCCATAAGGCCAAGACCAATAGATGGGATCTTGGGGCCATTCCTGGTGAGCTGTCGAAGGGTGAGTTGGGCTGGAGGAGCCATAGTGTAGTTCTCAGAAATGGAGTTTGGGTAGTTAGGGGAGATATTGACTGTGCAAGTGTCCTGGTGTTTATGAAGAAGATATGTTCACAAACACAGAGAAACCCTCTGCCTTTTATACATGTCCAACGCCTCCTCCTCATCATTTCAATCGCCCTATCCCAGTCCAGGTTGCGACATTGCTTCCTGTGTCCTTCTTGATATTTCTTACATCAGTCTGTATGGAATGGGGTTAGCTTTGCGCAGACACCTTCTCATCCCCACACTTGCGGCCGAAAGACTGCTTGTCTCCGAAACCTTGAAGCATCTTGCATGAATGACTAAGCCGGCCTCGGTCTCGGGCAATATCTTATTTACGGTGAGGTCCATGTCAGTGTAAGTAAGCTCGATCAATAGAAAACAAGTCAAAGGGAACAAAGAATTTGAACAGATCAAGGTATCAAAAACCCACAAAAACGCTGTATTACACTAGTCCCTCTATTTTGTCTTGCGCCTCGCCTTGAATGTCTTGAGCGGATCTCGCTTCCTTGAGCCAACCTTGAATCCACGACCCTTTTTACCCTTATGGCCCTTACGATCTTTCCTGAGTCCCACAAAGCCAATGTCGTTTGTCAAGGCTTGTTTGCCATCTTTGGGTAAGAGATACTCTGGGATATGCTTCAGGTGGGCTTGTTGTCTAGCAGTTCGAAGTTCACCGTCGTGGCGAAGATGGGCCAGTTCCGTAGGGTTCTCCTCGAAATATCTGAACGACTGTTAGTAGAGTTTGAATGCGATGCGTTGTTGTGCATATGCTTACCGCTTGAGCTTCTCACTCTTCAATAGCTCCTGTCGCAACTCTCTTGTTCGGGCCTCTCGAATAGAAACCTTGGTAACCGCACGTAGAGCATCGTTCATTCGGTACCGGAAAGGGTCCACTTGCTTCATGTTGAAGTTGTAAGGCTTCACCTCCTTGCCTCGCTTAGCTTGCTGCCTGATGATCTTGGCCATCACCTTCTCGTCATTCTCTGAAGTTGGTGTGGACGTAGGCATGTGTTTTCGGTATAGATCCTTGGGGACGACAAATGACAGAGCCATGCCAGTCTGTCCCGCTCGCGCTGTACGTCCTATTCTATGTGTGTAGGCTGATGCTGTTGTGGGGAGATCAAAGTTGATGACTGCGGAAACCTTCTTGAAATCGACACCTACGAGGGTTGTTAGTACAAGTCCTATGCTTGGGTAACACTCTGCCATATAAATTACAGCGCCAGGTAAACATGCCTCTTGATACGCCATACTCTTTATCACCACCCTTGGACTTCTTGGCCCTCTTCTTTGGTCGCTTTGCTTCCGTCTCCGCATCATCTCCATCGCCATGCTTCTCGGCATTCTCAGTCTCGCCTTCAACAGGTTCCTCGTCATCTCTCATCATCTCATTCTTCTCATCGGCGGCAATGATGATATCGTAAACGTGTTTGTTGAACTCCTCAACGACATGAACTCGTGAGTTCAGGGGAAGTTCGGAGTTCAAAATACAACTTCGAATACCAAACTGCTCAAAGAAGAGCTTCAGACGGTAGCACCGGTCAATGTCGCTCACAAAGATAATACATTTGCCCTTAATCAACTTAAGCTTAAAGATGACATAGGCGAGAAGAAACTTTTCATCTTCACCACACCTAGTAATATGTTAGCAACTGGCCTCTTATATCTGAATATCAGTAGGACGTACTTGGCCACGAATTGGGTGATACCCTCGCCTTCAGCCTCCTTCTCCTTGAGATCCAATAATGTCGGGTCACGTCGGAAGATCCCCTTGAGTGTGTCGACTTCATCTGTAAGAGTAGCGCTCATCATCATGACCTGAACACCCTTGGGAACCGATCGTGACAAATTCTCCAGATCCTCACTGTAACCGTAGGAAAGAACAAGATCGGCTTCGTCCAAAATAAGATGTGTGAGCTTGTCGATTGAGAGTGCTGAAGAGTTGACATTGTACCAGGCAGTCGCCGGGGTGGAGATAACGATGTCGGGCGAGTTTGAGAGAAGGGCACGCTGCACGGCATTCGAAACCTTGTCAGTCAGCTTGACTGTGCTGATATCCTTTGCGCAGAAGGAAGCAAATTGTTCGATGGCCTTGAAGACCTGGTCGGCAAGCTCGCGTGTGGGGACGAGGATGAGGGCGGTTGTGAAAGCTGTAGGGTCGGTCTAAGCACATGGCTGTTAGCAAGGTCTTCAAGGATAAGATATATTGAGAATCGGGGCGGCATACAGTTTTGCGCTTCAGAATGCTAGATAGCAAAGGCAAAACATAGGCGGCCGTCTTTCCAGAGCCACAGTCGGCCTTAGCCAAGACATCCTGTCCATTGAGAGCCAAAGGAATCGCCTTCCTCTGCACTAGTGTCGGCTTTGCAAACTTCTGCTGAGCGATAGCTTGTAGCAGTCTAGGATCAAGACCGAGATCGACGAAGGAAGTCTCATCCTCTTGTTTTGGCGCAGCCTTTGTAGGCTTTTCAACTTCGGTAGTAGCAGGCTTTTCATCAGTAGCGACCTCTTCTGTTTGATCGCGCTTTCGTTTCGATAAGGACCCCATTGTGTAAGTCGGTTGTTGTGTGGCGTGGATGTTGGTGTTTGTGAATGTTGAAGAAAGATGGCGATTTCTCAACTGCCCAGAGATAATCTTTCGCTGCTGGGTAACTTTTCCTCCAAATTTCCAGCGGGCTGAGGGGCAGCTACACGGCGGATGATTACTTGATTGGCTGGCTCACAGTCTAGCTAGCGATTTTGGGCTTAGTCTGAGAAATTGAGGAAAATCGTTCAGAGTTCGAACTTTTTTTCTTCTTATCGTGCTTATCAATACATGCACCTCGAAACTTTGTCTAACCTTGTTTGGCTGGGAATAGCTTCACGTTGCTGTTTTATTCATGCTCCTCTAAGCATTGCGGAATCCTACAACCTCGAGGCACATGACCTCAAAGCTCTAATAACTGGGACTTGATTTCTCCTGGTTTTCTTTCAAGTACTTGCATAGGTACCAATAACTCAGGCAGAGAAAGACAAGAGTCAGGCTTGATCATCAATAACAAGTATATTTATCATTCGCTCAGTTCATTATATCCCATGTCACATAATTCCAGGCTAACAGATTCCCAAAGAAAACATCATCTACATCCCAATTCTACCGGTTTTTTTTTTTTTCTTTCTTTCTTTTTTTTTTTTTTTTGCTTTTGCTTTTGCTTTCATTCCCTTTTACCACTTGATGACAGGATTGGGGAAATACTCGCTGATGAGCTCCATGTAGTAAGGCTTGAGCTTCTCAGCATCGGGCACACCGTCGCTCTTGGAGTACAAGTCATAGGGGTTGAAGGCGTTGACAGCCTTGAGCATCTCATGGTCCTTGTCGCACATGAGGTGGCGGTAAGCTCCCTCGCGATGCCAGGGGTAGAAGGAGTGGTAGCGGATCATGGCGAGAGCCTCGTCAGGGAGAGTGGACTGGTCCTTGACGACGTGGTAGAGGTACTCGTCGTGACCCCATGAGAGCATGACATTGTCGAGACCACAGTTGGGAGAGTAGATACCGTACTTGGTGTTGAAGTCGGGGTTGGTAGCATCGGGGTTGCCCTCAACAAAGGTCTCGTGGTAGATGATCTTGTCGGAGAAAGCACAGCCAACAGGGAATGTGTCACCGACAACGTCCCACTGACCCTGTGTCTCAAGCTCAGGGAAGAAGAGCATAAGCTTGCCAAGGTCATGGATGAGACCAGTCAACTGCATCCATCGAGGCTTTCCATCGCGGCGAATAGCCTCTGCGGACTGAAGAAGATGCTGGATCTGAGAGAGAGAGGTATCAGGGTCAGACTCATCAACAAGAGTGTTGAGCTTCTCCATGGCCTCCCAAATGGTCATCTCGGCACGAGGACGAGAGGCGTTATAGAAGCGGTTACGAGCAGCGAGGTTGTAGGCAACGGTCTGTTTGTGGTGCTGCTCGCGGTAGAAGTTCTTGACGCGGTCGCTGGCATCGGCGTATTGGCGGAAGGTGTTCTTGTCCTTCTCCTTGTCGAACTTGGATGTCTCGTCGTACTTTATCACGTTGACGTCGTCAATCTTGTCAGAGAGAACCTCGAGGGCTTGACCATCGTGGCTGGAGAAGTCGTCAACGACAGCGCCGGGGGCCATTGTGAATGTGAATGTGTGTAAGTGAAGTGATGGAAGCAGTATGAGGTAAGTCAGAAAGAAGAGTCTTGTATGGCTCTTAAAGATTCAGTTGTAATTGACGAGAGTGTGAGAGTGATGATAACTTGGAGAATTGAATCTCAAAAGACGAGAGAAGGCTGGTCTTATGTAGTAGTTGATGTCAAAACTATGCTTCCTCACAAAATCAACCTCATCGAGAAGTTTTCGCTTTGCCCGCCCGCGCACACCATCAATGGATCCTTTCCCCTTCTTTTCCCCCGCAAAATCAAACTTGAAGTCGGGTACATGACCAATCTGCGTCATCTGAGTGGGTGTTTTCCCTCTACAATTCTCGTCAGGTTCTCAGACTTGGTCGAGATCTGGAGAATGGTGGAACTCTGCGGGCAGAGTTTCTAAGTCGAGAACGACATATTGGGTTAGATCCGCCGGAGGGACACCACTGAGAACCCTGACTTCTCAGGTTCTTGGTGCGATATAGTTAGATCCGCCGGCTATAGCTACTTTCGGCCTTGGAAGAGACACCAAGGATAGCATCACGGCGGAAGACAGTGGAGATGTTGTCGACTTTTAACTCAAAGTGCCACGTTAATTCATCTTGCTAATTTCTTTCTACGTCACGCGGGGGATTGACCCGGAAGATTGCCGGATCTCAGGACCCTTCGCAAACTCGGTATTTTCTGTTCAAAATGTTCTAGACGTAGCTGTCGCTTAGATCTCTGGGGCTTCATCTTGCGTGGTAACATGGGGATTATTGCTGGACCCTTTAATTGTACAAATACGACAAGACAGTCTCATGTGATCAATATCAGCAGATCTAGCAGTTGAGGTAGAGCAAAACAGGGCCACAATCTAGGATTTTGTCACTGACAATAGAAGCGAAGGCTACTTCAATATTAGCTGTCAACATGTGGAATACATCCACCATCCAACACCTATCACCATTACAGTATCATAACTGACGGTGCCTCTCCCACAAATTTCCCCGTACATGCGTCTTGATCTAGATTCATCTTTCAAGAGAGGGCAAGCTGAGCCGGTCCGGGGCCGGGGTTGACGAGTTGTTTCCAATGGTCCATATTTAGATGTTCCCAAAATCGTTAAATTTCCCCGCGGCTCAACTCATTTTGTTCCAGGCATGGAAATCGGACCCTGGCTACTGGTTCCTCGCCCTCGTGGTCATTTTGTCCGAGTGGGTTAAGAATTTTAAGCGTCATACAACGAATAGTGCATACTTGTACGAGATCTTGGATTCCGCGCTAAAAATAAAAATAAAAATAAAAATAAAAAATAAAGAAGAAGAGTTACTGGTCCCTTGAGTTTATTTGGTTAGTTCCGGAGAGCTCGATTTCGAGGCATTGCCTTTTCAAGTAAGACTCCCCGATCATTTGGTCATTGTGCAGCTGCGACGAATCGTTGATTATCATCAGCCTTATTCTTCCCTCATGTCAGCTGATTCAAACATCTGGATGCCGGGCATCTTGACGAAGTTCCGGTTTATATCAAATCATTCCGTAGAAATAATCCGAATAATTTATTCTCTTAATCATCTGCTGACACTCTGACGTGGGTCAAATACTTGATTTGAGTCTTGGTGTTGTGTTAGAACAAGGGCACAACTGCGCCTCCTTAATCGCCCAACCGATCACTTATATTATGTGCAACTCAAGTTTTCGCCATCAATCTTTGATAACCAAGCCTCTCTCTTCCAATGTTGACTTTTCGTTGTCTAGGTATTGTGTCGTTTGAACAAATACTCGTGCTATCTGCCAGCTACAGTAGCTTAACCTGTACCATTTTGTTTGAGTTCCATATTGTAGGTATTGCCTCACCGTGTTTTCTACTGGCTCACCACAAGGGCCCTATTCTGCATAGAGTTGAGAGATAATATGTATCTTGTAGTAAGTCGTTCATGTCATACATATATAAGAAAGTATAGTATGTCCAAGTGAATTCATACCGGCTCAATTCAGAGGTAATTGTTAAAGGTGCCTCGGTTGCTCGACTTGCATGGCACAATTTATTGACTATGTGAAGTGATATTCTAGTTTTATGTTCCTACTAAAACAAGAAATAGTGTTATTGAAATCGTGATGCCCTGATGACCTGTTCACGGAATGCGCCAACTAGATCTAATCATCTAAGCCTGTCGTGGAGAAAGGCACTGGAAGGCCAGCTCAAGATCCGTAGGAATAACGCTCACATATGCCATTGCTTGACATAGAGGCCAGTGTATTTAATAAGGGGTACCTGATTCATGCATAAACTCATACAAGAAGAAGGCTAATGAATGAAGTTTCCATGTATGTAGGGGAATATGCACAGGGCTCGAACATACAAGTCCTTGTGGCCCTGGGACTACCAGGAACAACTAAGGATAACAATTCTATTACAGTTACCCTGTAGATAAACCTGGTCCAACGGGGCATCGTCCTCACGTGAAAGGAAACTTGAATCTCAACCTGCGCAATTCAAATCCCCGATGAGACTGAGCCTTTCAATAAGAAGTGTAGTCCTTGAAGAAGAAAGAAGAAGAAAAACTTGAGATAATGGTTAAAATACAGACTGAGTAGGCTGCTGGGAGCTGTCCTGTACGCGTATAAGAGTTAGACTTGAAAGTGAAGCTGAGGAGACTCGATAATGGTTGAAAAGAAACAACACCCAGCGAATGTTCAAATAAGACTATATATATGACAGACTTTTCAGTACTAAATAGTAAGGCCTGTATAGAAGTGTTAGACATCAAACCTTTCTGAAGATTGAAGTTTATGACCTTATAGGTTGATGCGCCTGCTCAGTCCAACCTTGCCAGATCATCATGTCCTCAAACAAAGTCAAACCTCAGTAAGATCCAGGGTATTTGGAATCAGTCGCAGTAAAACACTCACGGAAAACCGGTGACTGTGTACTCATCCCTTGAAATTGGCCCGATAACTAAATAATATCAATAAGTGACTGTGGAGTGACTGCCAAGAGCTTCAACTTTCAAGAATGTGGGCATGCCTTGACTCCCCAACTTTTCAAGGAGAACTTCTTAGCCCTCAGTAGCCGAAAGAGAATTAAGACTGGGATTCGAAACTGTCTGATACGCTCCTCGGCATCTGACCACGTCTTGTCCCCTGCAAGAAACCGCAGAGGTTGGTGCTGCCCATCACATCCTTCTGCATATGACTCAGAAATGGGCCTGACCCGAGCAAGTCATGCAAGAAAGGGTCAAGATATTAAATGTGCAGCATGGATCAAGTCTATCATCACCATAGGCCATGTCTTCCAACAAGGAAGCAAGATGATGGGCACAGATACCCTTGTCTGCCAACACAAGTGTTGTTGGCAGGATGTCAAAGCGGAACGTAACCCACAACGCATGAAACATGGCTGTCTTCACCAAAGGCTCGTTTTGATGCAAGACCCCAAGATCGGCTATCGTCAACCGAGCTCGGCAGGCTGGGATCCCGGCCGATATCTCGAGTCGCTCCAAACATCGGGGACGTCCAGGCCTCGGAGCCACGAGATCCACCACGGCACTTGAGACTACAAGTTAAACTCTCAAGGTGACATTCAGGGCTCTTCATGTTCCGTGCGAGGATTTCCTGTGAAACTTTGATCATCGTTAGAGTCGCAAGCAAGGGCTTGATCGATCGATGAAGCTTCTGATGTTCAAGGAATCAACTGCAAGTTGCGAGTCAAGGGAGCGGGATTCGCCTGACGAGATAGTGTCATCTCAGATCGATTTGAGCCAACGCAACTAGTGCATGGTTTCGAGGTGACAAGTTTGATACCAGGGGATTTCAGAGGCCCAAACGCCAAGCACCAACTCTAAAAGACCTTGAGTCCCTACCGAGACCTAGGTATCCCTGCAACGATCATTACTTTTTCGGCAGTATAGACGCAAATACATGAAAAATTATCAAATCTAAGGCTCGAGGACAAGGCTGCACTTGAAACAGCAAGAAAGCGTCCAAGCGTAAGGACCGGCCGTTTCGTGCTCAATGCTGTTTTGTACCTGAAAATAGCAATGGCAACAGTACCAGTAGTAAAGGGCTGGTTGGAGGCCTAGAATCCTTGTTGCTGATCGTGGTGAGTAAAATTCTCTGGTTGGTTCAGTCTCGGAAACTCGGATAGCATCCCATACCCCGTCAATGGCAGCAGCGGTAATTCCCTTTACATACGGAGTACATAGTGATTACTACAGAGTACACTGAAGCGGGCAAGCATCCGTGCATGTAGATCATCAAGGTTAAGCTTGTCGAGATCCTTGAGACTCCGACCAAGAGCCCGGTAGTAAGCATGTACCCTCGACTTCCTTGATAACTGGGTTTGAACCGGGTACTACGCCCGTTGAGGTTATGATTCGTCGGTCTGGGATGAATCATGTTGGTGGAACACATCCGTAATCATCGAGGCACTTCATTCCGAATGTCCTGATAATACTATCTTCAGGGGACGGGGCCTCTCCCTCTCCCACAAGCCCTGAAATTCACTCAGTTGCTAAGCGACAATGGTCACTGGACGGCGTGGTTTATCTCTTTTGGAGTATTTGCATATTCAGCCGTGGAGCCGATATGTCACCCTGTCTGATGCGTTGCAGTCAGTTGCACCAACCAGAGACTTGACTGGCGACACAAGCCGCGGCAGCTCACTGCAGCTAGATTCAAGGAAGCCTGGCTTGGCGACCAAGATATAACTCATCGCGAAGAACTCCATCTTCCATAAAACTGGTGTGGATAGGACTTTGCGCTTTGACAATGGAGGCCCACCCCTTGCTATGTCGTCGAGTTAAATCCGGGTTCGTTTCACCCATAAGGTGGGAATATGCTGTTCTTTAGCGTAATTACCGAGTAAAACGGCCGTTACTAAACGTGACAATCAGGCCATATGCTGTACCCTTGATCGTGGATGCACTGAGGCGCTTAGCCGAGATCCAAGATAAACGCCTCAAGGAAAACTACATCCGACCAGACCCCGAGTGCCTGACCTGGCCTGGGCCATTTGCTATCGAGGGCATTAAGCTTGGTGCCGCCTGGCCACTTTTGGCTTGGCCATCTTCACTAATCGGACTATCTGAAAATGGCCCAGATCTGGATCTCACCAGTTCAGTAGTTGAACTCTTCAAATTGCCTAGTACGACAGATCTGCTAAGGAGATCGTGAACAAAAACAACCGTTGGATGGAGTGTGATTGACAATGACATTTGCTATGAATAGCGAGATATAAGATACCAGCCCACATGGTAGACTTTGCATGCTGTCTCGCAACGGGGGAAAATAGTTCTTGGTGTGTGATTGCGCCAGGAAAGTAGTAGTCTGCTGCGACTAAGAATCACATGCGCAAGTCGCAGCCACTTGCTATCGTATCTATGTATGTAATCGAGTACCCAACAAGTCTTTGGGGTGGATTTCACGAAACGGTTTGCTGACAAGGGCTAGCCGGGTAGCGCAGATCAGTAGATTTAACCGTCTTTGGAAGGGGAATCGTTGTTGCGATGTTGAGTACTTTTCGCCAGATTCAGAGCATCCATCCCACTTTGCAAGCAACTTCCTTGCAAAACTGCCCTGGAATATCCATATTCGTAAAGGGTTGACGAGGATAGTCAGGATACAGTACTGCTTTGTTTATCCATTAGCCTACATGTGTAGTGTTGCCCGAGGACGGCTGAGCCCCTACCCAAAAGAGTGGCCAGGCCAACAAGATGGTTGGTGACCAGATCTAGCCTCTCATCGGCCTGTGGCACGAGGTATCTCACACTCCAGCCTCTAGCCTCTCCGTTAATAATCAATATCCTGAGGGTGTGATGTCAAAGGCATCGAGTCCACGCAAGAGATGGATGGTGCTATTTGACTACCAGGGCACAGTGGTTAGCACAACGTTCACCAGTCTATCAAAACCTTGTCGAGGAGGGGTTATCGTTGCGCCAATCCCATGTCTGTAGAGACAGCCAGGAACCACCCTCTTCAGGAACGTCTCGAACTGTGGATGGCACAATGGGAGGGAATTTCGAAGTCCACACCCTGCCCTGTCTGCCTCAAGCACGAGATCCGTGCGTACATCCAGAAGTGTAGTCTTGTTGTCTCTCTCCGCACTCTTGGAAATATCCCTCTGAGATAGTTCAACGCTTCTTAATAAACTAGGGCCTTGATCAATCCACAAAGATTAGCTTGAAATCGATGGAGAGAGAGGGCGCGTTTTCACCAGCAGATGGAAGCTGACTGGACACAACTGCGGAGATGCAATGGTTGGAGCCTTTGGGATGGTAGCATGATAACAAATCGCCAATGCCTGTTACAAGAAAAAGCCCCCTCACCTGAAGAGTTAGTCACACTATCGTCTCTGATGAACGATTTACGGGCTCCCTACCTTGAGGAGTTGTCCCGGCCGGGAAACTCGGACGCCAGGTAATACATACCAGCTCTACGGAGAATAACTGTGCAATGGGATGTTGCAATGAGGATAGGAATGATCTTGGACCAGCTCCAGTCCGGTCCCCTGGAACTGTTCCTAGATACAAGCCAGGGTCAGTTTCATGCCCAGAACAGCCACATAGTGTGGATGCCACGGACGTGGTTGTGCACAGGCGATGAGCTTTTGAACTCTGTCTTCTCCAAGAGTTGCACGCTACTGTCGCTTTAACTAAGCCGTTGTCGATTGCCTCTCCGATACAATGCGGATCTTCTCCCCGCCGACTCAGCCTGGCTTGACGTTGCATCCTGGAGCGGGGTTGGGGAGCAGGAGCTTATGCCCGAAAGTGGCAGAGCGAATGTCTATAGTGCAGTATTCGTAACTGATGGAGGGGATCGCTGAAGCGGCATCACATAGCCGTATTCTCTCCACATTGTAAAGTCGGCTTGATGGGGGTTGCTGGCCAAGCGATGGAAATTGATGCTCCTGGCTTAGTTTCCCATGATTAGCTGAGACTAGAGTGTAATTAGCGGCTCTTCAACCTTGGGTTGCCAGTCAACTCTCTCCGTCGGCGCCCTCCGATCCCAGTTGGTGATGTTCTGAGGAAAGATTTCTCTCCACTTGCGGAGCAAAACGACGACAATCATCCCAAGGGATGCAAGAAAATATAGGACTTCTACCCTGACTGACGAAAATATTCAGGTAACTCTGGCCTTAGCTTAGACGGGTCTTACTGATTCTATATTAGCATCCTTTCCTAAAGTCTCGAGTTTTCTTCCTTCCTGGGGACAATTCCTCATAATATCTGTCTATCCCGAAAAAGGATAGAAATCTTTGCGGGCGCCTGTCGATCCGGGAACGCGGAGTGGGCTTTGAGCCAGGAGCCTGGTTAGCCTATTATCAACGCTTCATCTCAGTGTAAAGTACTTATGGCGAAGGTCTGGCATTGCACATACAGTGTCGAACAGTAGCGCAGGAAACAGAGACTGCAGAGCGGTGTGTTAGCAAGCTAAGACAGAAGGAGACTATTCCGAGGAAAACCTCGCCCCTTCAATGGGCAAAGAGCTTGATGATGTTGCACTCGCTTACTTGGTAAAGTATGGGTGTGGTCAGCCCATCTCAACTTGTGGCTACCTGAAAAGCAAGAGCCATCAGGAAACGAACGAGTTGCATCTTGAGCGCATTCACTTATTTACCCTCGAGACATGGCATCTTTTCTTGACTGTTCCATTCGTGTATGTAAAGTTCTACCGCCGTGTATCAAGATGCCGAGTGTCCGAGTTTCAAAGCCTGGTAAGGCGTGAAGAGAGCCATTCAACGCTTTGTCGAGAAAGTGAAACTGGGGTCCAGGAGCTGCAGCAGAGGTTCAACGGTTAACTACCCGGTTTCCAGGAACTCGGCAAACCTTGGATTCTGTGGCTCACTGAGGACGCAAGGTCTCGACTCAAAAGCGCCAAGAGCGCCACCAACGATCAACCTTGATCCTCGTTATGCATGCACCTTGTTGCTAGACCGACGGTGGCGCCAGTACCGTATTGAACTGCCCAAACACATTCATGATCGATTAGGAAGCGAGCTTATCGAAATCCAGGATCACTAGCCACCCATGAATCTGGCATCGAGGCTCCAACGCACGAAGCAGTCAGTTATCAGGATCTGCAGTACTGAGTACAGCCCTTGAAGATACGCCTAGGCAACGGCAGTTGCACCAAGGACCAAATTGTGCTGTCGATTAGTATTCGATCGTTTATACACCCGCACCTGTTGGAAATTGGACTGTAATGCTATCGTAGACCCCATCAGCTTGACGATAATCAACCCCGCAGATGCTTCATCAAGTCTCATATCGTTCGCTGTGCGTGACTGAGCCACAGGCTTATTCTGCGCCATGCCAAACACGTCTTAACTTACCTTGAATCTGATGCCTTAGTTCATCGCTGCCGTCGGAAAGCTTGTTGATCACCTCACCCACTGGTTCGCTCCTCTAGATGAACTAAGAGATATGTTCATATCCTGCTAACATTGAAGTTCTTGATCAGTTATGCCCGGGCTTAGTCCCTTGCCTAGCCCCAAAGTTCGCCCATCTCGGATGCAGGGAGACATGGGCCGGGCACGGAGTTCATGTATGTAGCTTGCCAAGGATCAAGCTTTCTTTCCGATGTGGTGTTGCTTTCGTTCGTGAGTCTTCGGCCGAGTTGTTGTGACCTAACATCCAGGCCGCTTGGGCTCGGCCGCTGTCGGCTTGCCATGCAACACAACATCCTTCGACCATCGTCATGAAAGTATTGCATAAGCAGCGGTCTTCTTTTAGGCCTGTGGGCGTGATTGAGTCTAGATCAATCATGTCCAGCAATTGACTTACGACGCTGGGCTGCCGCTTCGTTGGCCAGAGTTTACAACAACCCTCGGAACTCACCGTTTCCACTCGGTTTGATAAGTGCCACACCAGCTAGAGAAGAGGGATTGCCACATCAAGACTTGAACCTCTAATGTTTTCCCTTTCATTTTGAATTGGGTTTACCAGGTACGGAATATGCAGATGTTGTGGTTTCTGATGGTGGCCGAAACTATTGAGACCTGGCCAAGTCTCGTCTGGAGGAAATACTAGCATCTCTTCCAGGAGTATGAGAATTCAAACGCCACCGTACCTGCTTCAGCGTATAACGGTTTGCACACTTCCGTGCTTAGTTCGAAGCCCATTCAATTCAGGACGAAACGAGACGGATGGCAGTCTTAATTGGTAGGCACATCAGGACCTGTTTCCCCTGTTAGCCTTGATACTTGATTGATGTGTTATTACGTGAGGGCGTCTAAGTCAATGCACATTCTCCGGACCTGTAGGAAGCTGGCTGCTGTAGACTCGGCATCTCTGAGAAGACATGGACTAAGATTATGATCCGAAAGGAGTCCGGACCAATAGGATGGAAAATATCCGAGGGCTTGAGGGGCTTGTTGCTGGCCCCAGCATGCCGTAGAGGCAATGGCAGGCGTTGTCTAAAAACGAAAGTTTATTTTCCCCTCACGGTCTTGCTTGGATCATGCCGTCCTCTGCTCGAGCACTACTCAGGTGTGCTTGTATAATGTGGCTGCACTAGGGTGAGAGCTGCCGTGCATATTTGATGGACCTGGTTCCCTGGAGGAGTGTTGAGTACAACTTACTGTTCCGTAAGACCTAGAGTAAAGACATTTGGATCAGACCTATCATATATTGAGTGAACCCACCCCGTCTTTTAGTCGTTATTCGCTTGATTTCATCCTCCTTGATTTCTTTATGTCAATACGGAAAACAAAGTATTGTTCTTTGCCTTGCTGTATCAGCAGCCAAATCCAATTGACCAAGGACTGACCAACCGTTCTACTCTTACTTCGACCTTTGGCGTTTCTATCTCTGCCGAATAACCCGATATAAGAATCTGCTGCAATCTGTTCGACAGGACAGACTACAAGACTCCAATGGCTGCCTTTATACACTCCTATCCTCACCACATGGAATCTCCATTTGGAAATCCCATGAACATCATGACCGCAACCCCATCACCAGGGTGGGTTATGACCCCTTCTCCATATTATACTAGAACACCATCGCCCACAAGTCGAGGAAATATGGGATGCCAGCCTGTCCCTGCACAAGTTCAAGACCCTTCCTTCTTTGAAGAGGCCATAGGTAGTTCTCCTCACTCACAAGAACTGGCACTCGGCTTCATGCAAGCACCATTCCAGTATAACCCGGCATCCAATGCACATAGTGGCCCTTTCCCCTTTTTGGCTACATTGCCAAGTAGCGAGGTCGAGCAAAGGCCTGCCCGCCGGGCTCGAAACCGAAAACCGTCCCAGTTAAGCATCATCACCCCTAAAGAAGACAGTGGCACAGGAGCTTTGCCCAGTTCCCCAAAACAAAAGAAGCGAGGCCGCAAGCCCAAAGGAGGAGTCAAGGAGTTGGGGAAGTTTCATCAGGAGATTGAGCTTGATGAGGATGACCTTCCCAAGGACCTTCGACGTCGACGTATTCTTGAACGCAACAGGATAGCCGCGACCAAGTGTCGTCTTCGGAAACGAGATGAAGCATCTGCCCTTGCTTCCCAGGAACAGGCCATGGAAGACCAGAACCGATATCTTTCCTCATGCTTCGACTCTTTGACAGCTGAGATATATCATCTGAAAACGCAACTGTTACAACACACAGACTGCAACTGTGTACTGATTCAGAAATACATCGCCAATGAAGCCAAGAAGACGGTTGATGGCCTGCTTTCTTGCTCATCGGCCTTCCAGCCCGACAATGACCCCATGAGCCCATATCGTCGAGGTTCATGCAATAGTGGCACTAGCCCAACCGAATCCCTGGGTGTGCTTACTCCAGAGTTTGAAGGAGTCTCACCAGCCTGGTCACAGCCTTTCCAGACAGGCCATGCTTCATCATCAGAGGTTGGGGAGGAAATCTTCGAGATGCCAATAAACCCCTACAGCAAAGGGTCAATCCAGATGCAGAGCCAACCGCTCACCAGCATGGAACCCCTGCATCATCCGGAATCCGAGGTATATGCCAGCATGGTGCCTCCACCCAGGCATGTGGATGGTATCAGTTGGAATCCTTCATGGGGATTTTAATAACGAGGCTATGATCCTGTACCGCCGCCTTGGGTATTGCGATCATGTCGCTTGGCTAAGATTTTCGAAAGCGGAAGGAGGCAAAAGCTTTTCTGTATATGCGATCATGGGTGAAGGCATTTTGGCTTGAAAGTAACATGTCGTGAGCGTTCTGTACCAAGGGAGGTTAGCCAATATCTTTCTGTATAATCCAGCAATCCAAAACTTAAGATCAACTGGCTGTTCAACGAAATGAAAAAAGGGGCGATCTCTTATCAGCCGAACCAGCTGGCTATGATCTGCTCGTCGTGCTTATCCTCTTTGTTTCAAAGCTCAATGGCTCAAGGCACTCACCTACTTCATGTGTACATCGTTGTATTATACTCATCTCTTGCCGAACTCATGTTAAGTGAAGCAATGCCTATAAGATGATGCAGATGTGTCCTACTAAGTTCCGGGCTCCGTTGGAGCCTTCACAGATTGGAACATTGTGAGCGTGCAAATGCCTAAATGCGAGGTGGATCGCCGTTGTTCCAGATCGAAGAGTGTGGGGTGATCCAGATCTCATGTTTCCCCTGCAGCTAGCTAATCGAACGTCTGCATTAGAGCATGCCGAATGTGGTGATGGCATCGGAGCGACCCACTAGGTCGATGGGCCAAATTCTCAATCGCCACCGCGAACATGCACGTCATGGTATTGAATGAGGAGATTCGTGACCATATGGTTGGAGAGCAGGGTTGAGGAAACTGGCTGATGGAAAATGCTCAACGGCAAGTTTAAGTAAGTCGGATGAACACAAAATGAAATCCATGTCCACCTGGTTTCTAACACTGGGGTGCCTGAAATGACGAATGGACTTTTAGTGATTTGTGTTGCCTGCATGTAGTCATAGAATAGTTGGTTGCAGTGTTGTGATTTTAGATCTATATGTTTTGATATGTCCTGGCTCGACGCAGACAATGCATAGTTCGATACTTGGAGTCTCGTAGTGCAATCGCAAAGCTCTAAGAAGATGTTGCGGCAGTGATACGGCGAGATAAGAAAGCGTCGCGACTGTTTGAGCCCGAGTCCGGCGGGATGAATTGGCAGGAGGTTATAGAGAAGTTCGCAGTTATGACCAAGTTGATGAAGTGGAGTGTTATCTTGAGTCTGGGTTGAGCTTCTGCTAGGCCTGGGGCTGGGGCTGCAGCAGGGGGGACTGCAGGTTCTTGGAGATCTCCCCGGCGGTCGGTAATTCAGCGGTGACAGCATCACGTTTCCTCGTAACATCGCTGCTGGCCATAAGCCAGGGGTTCCATTCCGCGAGGCGATCTCAAGTCGTCGAGGACAGGCTATACACCAATCAGCCGTTGCAAGGCGCATGAGCCGGTGAAGATGGCCAGACTGGAGTGGGTATGGCCCATAAGGATAGCTTCGTAACGACTAATGTACCCTTGTCGCAAGTTAAGGAAGTATGCCCCTTTGAGAAGTTGAGCCACATTGGACTTTGCCATGAATATATTTCATGCTGGACGATTCTGCAAACGCTAGGGTTCCTTCTTTCAAATTCTTTACTTGCAAGTCGGCATTCCCAAAGCTTCTCAGTTCCGCAAGAAATCGAATTGGAGTTGCTCTCGACTTTCTAAATTTAGCAAACTCTGACAGGCATCATCATATAAGGTATTCGTTGCCTCACGGCGTGGAAATTCCCCGACGCACCAGCAGTAAACAGCCGCTCCGCCTCTTCAACAAATATCGAGGCGTTGGTGCTGTTAGATGCCGCTTTGAAGTTTTTCTTGAGGCCGGGCTTCAATAACAAGTGCATTAGTCGGGGGAGATTTTAGGCGAAGTAAAAATCGTCGAGCTCGCCAGAGGAAAAGCGCCTTTCTATCCACATCCCCTTGTCGAAAGAAGACATCACCATTCTGTCCTCGTGACTCATTTGATTGCAAGGAGCATTGGAAATACATGCCTCATCGCACGTTGTCAGCGAAAGAATTGGACGGATCTCGCTCCAAATTGACCGACGTTTGGATGAGCGCGTGAGAAATAAGACTTTTTCACCGCTGACGACTACCTCACCTCACCTGAGGTTAAAGCGTCTTGTACTACCCGAGCCACCATCAGACGGGGACGGGACAGGCCAACCTGGAACATCCGACCGCGCATCGCACCTTCCCGCATACCAGATAGGCCAAGACATTTTGGTAATCACAACTGAAGCAGCTGACCTGCCTGATTGATTGTACCTTGTTTAGGTAACTCGAGGAAGGAAAGAAACAGCCCGGTGCGAACGCAAACACGCAGGAGAGATCCCGTTTGTGACGTTCCACCGCATTTTGTAATCCTCAACTCTTGGCCTTAAACTGAACTTCTACATCCTCAAATCCTCCTTCAACGCCGGTTCCCGTTATCAGTATTACACCCCGGTTACGACCGGTGAGTGCAATCGTTGCTACGGCGGATCAAGAGGTTGCCCTTTGCCCCATTTCTTGTCATTCGTTTCCCCCCGAGGGTACTTCATACACTCTTTCTTGGCCGCTTCCTGCTACCCTATCTTGCTTTCAATTTGCCAGCTTCACCATTTAGTTGGCATTCTGCTCATTGCTTCAGTCAACTTCAACTGGAATCTTCAGAGCTTCATCTTCCCCCATCGATGCAGATGCTCGATCCAAACTTAGTCACTATGGCGGCCAGCTCGCCCGCGGAAACCGCCTTGGTGATCCTGTACTACTTGTACCCAGCTCTTGTTTTTATCTACTTTTTCTCCGCCTCACTTGTTTCAGCCTGTACAGTACACTCTTCTGGCAATGACGAGCCAAAGAAGAAATGTCCCAGCCGACGGTTGACACTCGTCTTCTACCTCCTGTGCTTCCTGACATACACTGCCCAGTTGGTGCTGCTTGGGACCCGGGCAGTCCTCTCACAGAGCTGGCCAACAGAGGATCACATAATCATTGGACATCTGGCTTGCATTCTGGCGTTCGGGATCCAACTGAGCCGCCGCCTCGACACTCATGAGGGCCCCTTCTATCCTTTCATCGGGTCTTGGTTGATAGGCCTGTCTTTTGATCTTGCAATCACCGTGCTATCTGCTATTTTGGGACTGTTCTCCCCGTTCGATGTCTTCAGTATCCTTGCAAGCGTTAGCATCAGCATTCGTTGCCTGTCTTTCATATCACTCGCTAGTTTTTTTGCTGTTAGCTTTTCTGCAAAATTGACATCAGATGAAGAGCAGGAACCATTGTTACCCAAAGCTACAACTACATCACCTGATAGCCCGACAAGTCAGGAATCCGGGTATGGGTCGACACTCCAGGCCGAGGAAGAGGAAGAAGAAGAGGCCCCGGAGTATAGTTGGGAACGCAGAGAGAGGGAGGCCAAAGAGGCTATGAAGAAGAGGCTCGAGGAAGGTGGGAACTGGTTTGAGTACGCCAAAGGCTTCAAGGTAAGTAAAGAATGCTTGCACATATTGACCAATTGAGCCTCCCAATTGATGTCAATGCTTGTGAATGTGTTAGGGGCATTGCGCTGACTCATAACAAGATTCTTTTTCCATACGTCTGGCCTGTTGGTAATGTTGGCCTTCAACTTCGTGCTGCGGCTGTGTGCCTGTGCCTGTTCGCATCCAATGCTCTTCACCTACTCATCCCCCGCCAGACAGGCATTATCATGGACAGCCTGAATGGTTCCGGCAAGAGCGATCCGTGGATCTCGGTTCTTATTTTTGCTGCCCTCCGCTTAGCCGCTTCTGAGTCGGGTATCGAGCTAGTTCGTCAGTGGCTCTGGGTTCCTGTTAAGTACTATTCCCACGACGCATTGACACGAGCAGCCTACTCGCACATGATGCATCTTTCAGCAGATTTCCACGACTCGAAAAGCTCATCAGATATGATGATGGCGATCTATGGAGGCAGTGCGGTTTCCAATGTTATTGAGAACGTCTTGCTCTATGCCGTGCCCATGCTCATTGATATGGGGGTGGCTATTGTCTACCTTTCTATCACCTTTGGGCCATACGAAGGACTTATTACCGTTGCTACCGGTGTATTTTTCCTTCTTATTGCTAGCAGACTTGTTGCTAACTCCAAAGCTGCAAGTCGCAACCGTGTCAATGCACTATATGAAGAACACTATGTGCGCCAGTCTGGCTTCCTTGGGTGGCAGACAGTTAGTGCATTCAATCAGATCGGCTACGAGGATAATCGACACGCCAATGCAGTCACAAATCGTTGGCTTAGAGAGCAGCAATACGTGCTCGGGTGGTATATCTCAATCGGATTTCAAACCCTGGTCCTGACATCTGGTCTTCTTGCGAGCGCATTCCTGGCAGTTTACCGTATCAGAGCAGGCCACGCAACACCTGGACAATTTGCAATGCTTTTGATGTATTGGGCGCAATTGACATCACCGCTTCAGTTCTTTGCGAAGTTGGGAAAGAACGTAAGTGATGATTTCATCGATGCCGAGCGCCTGCTGGACATCATGAGAACTCAACCATCAGTTGAAAACCAGAAAGGAGCTAGACCGTTGAAATTCGTAGCTGGGGAGGTCGAGTTTGAGCGGGTTTCTTTCAGTTACGACAAGAAGAAGGGTATCATCAAGGATGTCAGCTTCCATGTTCCTGCTGGCCAGACAGTCGCTTTCGTGGGCGCCACGGGAGCAGGGAAATCTACACTCATCAAACTCCTTGATCGGTTTTACGATGTGGGCGATGGCCGTATTTGCATCGATGGTCAAGACATACGAGATGTTGATCTGTTCAGGTAAGACCTTATCAAATAGTCACTTAAACACTTAACACTTGGCACTAACACAACCAACTAGTCTTCGCGATCGAATTGGAGTCGTTCCTCAGAATCCAATTCTGTTTGACGACACAATTATGAACAACGTACGATATGGAAGGATAACCGCGACCGATGAAGAAGTGTTTGAAGCATGTCAAGCTGCTTGTATTCATGATAAGATCAAAGGCTTCACTCATGGTATGGGAACAGCCCCTCAGATACCTATCAAACCATTGCTAACCTCAACAGGATACAGGACACGGGTCGGGGAGCGCGGCGTGTAAGCGAACCTTGGATGTTAGTATAGAATTATATGCTGACTTAAGTAGGAAACTGTCTGGCGGTGAGCTTCAGCGGATTGCAATTGCCCGAGCAATGTTGAAGAAGCCGGACATCGTTCTGCTCGATGAAGCAACCAGTGCAGTTGACACGGATACAGAGCAACAGATTCAGACATCGTTCAAGAGGCTGTGCCAGGGTCGAACCACGTTCATCGTCGCGTAAGTTTATCCCATGTCAGTGTCTTTCAGATCATGCTAATCCACGAAGCCACCGTCTTTCAACAATTATGAACGCAGACCGGATTATTGTGGTTGAAAATGGCGAGATACTTGAGCAGGGGAACCACGACGAATTAATCGTGGCTGGCGGGAGATACGCCGATCTTTGGTCAAAGCAGGTCTTTGTGCGAACAAAGGAGGAAGACACCGATACCTCGGCTGGCCAAGCAGGATTTGTTAATGACCTATCCTCAGAGCAGACCAGAACCGAACTATCAAAAGTCAACAAGCCGACAACAGCAAACAAAGGACAACCGAAGTCATCTGAAGCCAGAGCCAGCGCAGAGGATGCCCCCGTGACTCAAGGTCGCAAGCAAGAGGTAGTTTCAGCCGAAGATAAATAGTCTTTGGTGATTCTAACCTTGACTTGCAGGGAACCCGGCTGAATCCTGTTGCCGCTACATTTACCCCTCGCAGGTTGGCCAAGATCAGGAATTACATGGAGACCGGGACCTCCGAGGCATCGACCAGCTCTACCACTCAAGACGGCCTGATAAATGTCAGCTCGCAAACGAGCCGACAGTGGTCTGACGAGGTTGCCGAACAGGATGAGAAGACATTGAAGACGACAGCCGTGACTGGCCGGCCATAGGAGGGTCGACCCATTACGAGTAGCGGTGACACTACAACGCCAGCCACTGACTCCAAAGAGAAAAAGAGAGCATTTATGGCAGCCGTTGACCGTGCTCTTAAACACAAACAGGTGAAAAAGATTGACGAAGTAAAAGTCTTGGAGCGTAAGCACAAAGTCCTAAGTTTCTGTGCTCCACTGACTCCCCTAGCTTTGGTCAAAGGTGGAGATGAAGCTGAAGGGTTGACGAAGGGAGGAGACGCGGCAGAGAGTCATGTTTTTGAATATAAGCTGCCGCGCTATTCTCGTCGTGCTCAGTCGAAGAGCGAACCATCTCAGGCATCTCAGGGGTCTGATGGACCTGACGTGGACAATGAACTCTTCCTCTCGTCGACAGGGAAGCAGATGTCTTCAGTAAGTGTTGAGTAAATATATTATCATTGTAACTAATGTAGGAAGCATCGTCGAGTTACACTGCCTCCTATGAAGGCGAGTTTAGGATCCCAAATTCCTGTTGCCACCGAGCACAACCAAGAGGTTTCTTCAGCTTCCCAGGCGTTGAAGGTTCGAGATAGCACCATCGATCGATGCTTCGATAAACAAAGCGCTCAACCAAAAGAGGAACCTACCGTGCCAGGTGAAAGCGCGACATGCCCATCATCAAAAAATAAAGATCCACAAGGCGAAGATGGGGTGACTGTAGGAACAAACACCACGGGCGGTCTCAAGCATGGCAACAATGAAATCTCGGAACCCAGAGAAACCCCAATCAGTTCCACACCACGTCGTGGTGGCCGCGGTGGTCGACGAGGACGATCTCCTTGGTACCGTGGCCGACGTGGCAGAGGAGGTTACCGAGGAAGCCCACAGGGCAGACAAGCAGCATGAAGCGTGCTACCACATATATAATGTCGCATTATAGAAATAATTGATGACATGATAAATTCATGGCAGAGGTATAAATGAGAACAACGAGCCAGAAAAGGAGGCTGGTACATGTATTAACATTACGAGTCTATGACTACCCACGAAGTAACAGCAATGCTTTTAGAGAGTGGTTATCAGTTAGTCAAGTGCGGCCTCAAGATAGACATAGATAAGGCGATTATGCCATGAATTACATATCTCAGACTCACACTCCGTTGGCCAGACGGAATAGTGACGACGGGCTCAATGACTAGCATGAGAATATATAAAGCACCCAGAGAATAGTAAAGATTTTGCAGGACAGCAAGTCTCACAAAATTGAGGTACTTCATTATCAATATATCCATCCATAAGGTACGGCCACCTAGGTGAAGTTGAAGTGATAAATCGGGCGCATGTATGGAAGCACGAAGACGACTCTGGGGTTCGGGAGGCATGAAAACATCTAGATTGATGTTGTCGTTAGGAAGCTATTTTGAGCCCTTTCTAGTTAATTATGTACATATGCATATATCTTTTAATGGATGAACGGCGGTCTCACTTCTCAGGCTCAAGCCATAATTCCTTTGGTAGGTGGCCGAGAAATCGTATCAACTCAGCTACCACGCTTGCAACTCTCCCAAATATAAATCTGGCGTCACCCCGTAAACTCACCCCATCACATATCTTCTGAACTGCATGGCCAGGTCAGTATTGATGGTCTTGAGTCAACAATACTACTCACAAGATTCCAGATCCTCGAGCAGGTGCCCAAGCTGTGACTGAATTGTGGATCTAGTATAATCCTGGTTACGAAATTTGTAGTCCAAGGAGATCGTATATGTTGGGTGGCGATTAGCTCCATAACTTGTGCCCCATATATAAAAGTCTTGACGTGCTTTTGAGATATCTTCTCGCGACGGCAGGGACTGCTTGACTTTGGCAGGTTGATGTCTAATGCCATTTTGAACTGCATCAAAACGAGCGATACATTCGGAGAAGAGAGTACAGATATCGGGGGAATTCGTATCCAAGGTCATTATCACGTTAATTTATGATGCGCTGTGAGATTGATCAAGTCGTGTAGAAGAAGGAGAGTATACTTTACACCTGAGATTTGGCCCGTTTTAAAGGCATCGAGTGAATGTGAAGCGGCATTGCGGTTTTCGATGTTGTTCTTGATCAATGTCGAGAAAATCAGGGCGAGAAAAGCTTTATAATGGTGTTACCATTTGTGTGACCTCGTCACTGAAGTTTGTGGTGATTATGAAGACTCGGTATAAGTTAATGGCCTACGATGGTCACCCTCATTAAAGCGAGGAGGGGTAAGAGGGAGCAGAGGAAGAGGAACGATAGCAATCCAATGAATTGGGTATACTTACCGGGGACCGAATACAGTTGGCCTGGCTGAGTGGTTCTTCACTATTACTTTCATCTCAAGACAGGGCATTGTCACGGAGGCGACAAAGGAGAGCAACCACAGTTGAAGAGGGGTAAAGTTTGGAGAGGACGGTTTCTGCTATTGATAGGTAGACGGTATTATGACAAGTTCGAGGCTCCTTGTAAGAATACATCGGTGTCTTGGTTAAGCTGCTGTGCCAATGATGGCGTGTATCACAAACTCACACCAGAATCACTGATAGCTTACCGAGGGGAGGCAAGATACGGGGGCCTTTCCAAGAGATTTAATTGATTATGAGTAATGTGTAAACAGCTTATATATGGTCGAAGCATTTGATAATATGGTGATGGGTCTTGGCATGGGTTTAGACTTGCTTATACACTCACCATGGAAACGTTGAAGAGCAACTCACACCGAAGCCGCGAGGCAACGCAACACACAACGAATGATGAATGAATGAGTGAGTGAGTAACCCTATCAGCAGGCAAAAGTTTGCCATATGGTTTCCCCCATAAGACGAGACTCGGCGACTCCACAAAGTTCCGGTCCCGCAGCGCCACTGACCATGTTCTCACCGACAATGAGAGCACCTTTCGGTTGAGCCATAAATCGCGTGTAATATGAGATCTTATCAAGTGGCCCCCCTCCATCGGTAGCCAGTTCCGATCCGGTCGAGGAGGCCTGTAGGGCGTGGTTTCGACGCTAGAAACTGCCATGAGCGGAGTCTAGAATGCAGTCTATTTCCCTAATTCGTTGCTAGTTTAGTCTTTGTTTATTTGGTGTAAGTGACTGGGCGGAGAGGAGAGAGAGAAAAAAGACTTAACGTTGCGGGACCACTTCCGTATAATTCTTATATTTGAACTGGCACTTTTTTACTTCTCTTGTCAAGGTCAACGAAACCGAATTCTATTCAAGATGAAAGCCACGGCTGATTCATTGACGCAGCAAGAGCAGAATGTGTTTGGACGGAATAGTCTTCAGGAAAACAGCAGCAACTGGGCAGCATTCGGTCTTGATCCCATCACAGCGACAGTGTCAAACATCAACCCAGACGCCGAAGTACAAGCACAACCTGATGCAGACTCGAGACAAGATGTCGAAACGACAATCAGTGCATGGATCTGCGTCCTTGGTTCCTTTCTGACTCTGATACCTACATTCGGTGAGTCAAAGTCAACCACAGCAAGGCCATCATCAACTGACTACAGGCCAGGCTTCATGAACTCGTTGGGTACTGTCCAAACATATCTAAGCATGAACCAACTCCACGACTACAGCGAGGGCGAAGTTGGGTGGATCAGCGGCCTATTTCTCTTCCTCTCACTCATTCTCAACGTTCAAGTCGGTCCAATGGTCGATGTCCACGGCCCCAACATCATCGGTCCCGTTGGAGCGGTTCTCTACGTTGCCATGTTTCTGCTCATGGCCGAATGCCGCAACTACTGGCACTTCATGCTCTGCCTCGGGGTATTCGGGAGCATCGGCGCCGCCATGACCATGGTTGTAGCCATCGCCATAGTAGGAAAACTCTTTGTCCGCAAGCGAGGTCTCGCGATGGGCATTACACTCGCAGGATCATCCATCGGCGCTGTCATATTCCCCATTATCCTACGGTCGACGTATCCCAATCTCGGCTGGCAATGGTCAATGCGAATCATGGCGTTTATATCCGCGGGTCTTCTCCTCCCTGCCATTCTCTGCTTCACAACCTTCAACAAGATCTACAAATCATCAACAAACGGCCAACCCAGTCCCAAGAGCTCAACACTCAACTTCACTGCCTTTCAATCACCCGCGTTCTGTTTTGTCACAGCGGGTATCTTTATGTTTGAGTTTGTCATCTTCAGTATCTCGGGTCTTCTGCCGTCCATTTCCACTCGGGCCGGCTTCACTGCCGAGAATGGATATACTCTTCTTTCTATCGTCGGGGCGGCGAGCACATTCGGCCGGGTCATTCCCGGAATTATCGGCGACAAGTATGGGCATTTCAATGTCCTACTAGCTACTCTAGTGTTGACCGTCATCTTTATGGGTGCTCTGCTCGTTCCTTTCGGCACCAGGTCAGCTACTGCTCTGTACGCCTGGTCTGCCATCTGGGGATTCGGGTCTGGGTCTTTTCTCTCCATTACTCCAGGTAGGCATCTTGGTAATGTTATAGCCAATAGTAACAAGCTAATAATTAACAGTCTGTATGGGTAAGACATGTGAAGCCAAGGACTATGGTCGATATTATGGCAAGTCTACCTACCCTCCTGTCGGCCGTCAACTTCAACTGTATGTAGCTAACCATTTCTCCAGGCATGATGAACTTTGTCGCCGCCTTCGCACTGCTCATCGCTCTCCCTACAAGTGGTGCCATGCTCGAGAACATGGGCCCTCAAGCTCTGGCTGGTCTCTTCACCGGCATGACTGCCGTTGGAGGAGCTTGCTACTTTGCAGCCCGAGCTCTTCTCATTGGGAAGTGGCTGTCTCCCAGGACTATCATTTAATTCCTAGATACCTCTCATTTTTATTTTTTCCAAATCTGAATACTTTATCGGAGTTTGGGTTATGACATATGGAGAGATTGGAAAACATCCCTAGTCTGGCGCTGGTCAAAAGAAAGGAAAATCGGTAACAAGGAGTTTCAATGTTGTACTGAGTTATTACTTTACTTTAATAATAATATGATCCATGATCACTAAACAACACCAAAGCCTCTCAGCGCATAAAGAGGAGCAGTGCATCATCTCATCACACCCCCTTGTCGTCTCTCCTCATGGCAAATCCCTTCTCGATCAATCTCACCATCAATACATTCGTCAGTGGTATCTCCCGTTCTCCCATCTTCTGCCCCTTGACCTCATCCTCCGTCGCCCAAACATAATCCTGATGTTCCTTCGGATCCAGCTTGACCTCAGCCGTATCCTCAACATCAACCTCAAAGCTGAACTTGCAAAAGAACCTCTTCCCCGTTCTATTCGTAAAAACAGCCCCAGGTTTTCCATTTGGCCCGTCAGGAATAGCACGCCTAATGTGTCGCAGTTTCAGACCTGCCTCTTCCCAGAGCTCACGGGCACAACCGTATAGAACAGTTTCGTCTTCATCGTCACAAGCACCGCCTGGAATCTCCCATTTGTTAGGCATACTATCGTCTGGCGCTCGTTGGAGAAGGAGAATGCGGTTGGAGGTGTCAAAGACGAGGGCGCCTGTTGCGAGCGAGTCCCACGTTTTATCGTGGGTTTTCAGCCACTCGCGGTGATTGACGTTCCATTCTGCGACGGACTCGTCGAAAGTGAAGGTCAAGTCTGGGGGAGAGAGGTTTATTTCTTGTTTGTCCGCCATTTTTTGTGTTGTTGTGTGTTGTTGTGTGTAAAGTTGGAGATGAAGATGAAGTTGAAGAGACGAGATTAGATGATGCTGCGAATGAGAGAAATGCCCTGGTACTAGACCTGCTTGTTGACGCTAATGCCTCACCTCACTCACTCTCATCAGCAAGCAATCGCCATAATGTTTCATGTCTGCCTAATATCCATACCTGAGGTACCTACCTGCCTACCTTAGACAGGCACAATAAAAGTCAAGTAGCTCATTTAAATTTTCCAGTTCGCAAAGAGAATCTCTTAAACGAGTGTTTATATATAAAAATTCTTCTAAGAGGCCAGGGTATCTCATCATCTCACCGTATCACTTACATACCTATTGGCTCACTCAAACCAAGATACAGGAAATCCAATCGTACACACTTCATATTTTACTTTAGCGACTCGAGGCTATGGTTAAGGTACATGATAGGCAGCAGTCCATAGGTGCATATACATGTACGCATCCTGCGATCAAACCCTTTGAGACATCTACTTTTCCCATCAGGTCCCTTTTTATCGCTATTGGCCCCCTCCCCAGAGCTCCCAGAGCTTCCAGCACATCCCGTGAACCTCGCTGTTGGGTGACATTCTCCTTGTTTAAGTTTGAATGTTGCTATGGCACGTCTGTGTGAGCCGACAGCGATGATTGCGTGTCCTCTCAACCACCAGTCGTTCTGGTGACTTCATATCCATCTGCAATCACGGCAAACCCTAACAATCCTTCACGATAAAGCAGGCAAAGCTTATACCTAATACGCAAGCTTCCAATACCAATTGTGGATATTGGAGCTGCTGACAAGACAGCCACAAAACGCCCCTGACGCTAAAACTGACAGATCATACGAATAACAAAGCCCAGAAACAAAATTTTGCAAGAAAAATCAAAGCATAGACTTTTGTGTATGATGCTCACATGAAAGATCTCATGGTGCCTAAAGCCGCTGCTCGAGTTTGCTGTAAATCATAAACAAATATCGCTTCATGTCCTTCCATGCATCCCAACGTGATTCGTGAATGCTGATACTTGGTTCGAAGGAAACAAAACTGCAGAGATGCTCTTTTCCTACAACTGATCTTACACGTGTGCATTTTGCTGAGGCATGATGGACCTCTCAGCCCGTGTTCGCATGAAGTTTGCATGGGATTCCAGGCATCGAGCTTTGAGTCGTGTCACTGGCCACACTGCAGCCTTATCAAGCATCAATGCAGTGATTCGGAGTAGCTTGGCAGCGTAGCCGTTGTGCCCACCCAAATCCAGGTTGGCTTCCTGGCCGTTCATGCCATTGACAAGCTCCATGTTCATCTTCATCTCTGCTGATGATAGCACTTCTTGGACTTTGCCCAGCAGCTTTACATCTTCCTCCTCCAGAAGCATGATGGCAGGAACCTCGGAGAGATTTACTGGATCCTGACCAAGGATCCCCAAGTAGCAGCCAACACGATCCTGCAACGTCGCAATCCACTCTGCAAGAACCTGCGCGCAGTCGAATGCACACATGGCAGACTGAAGAGGAAGTTCCCTACTTGTAAAGTCGGCAAAGGTCACACCGAGCTTATCCGACATGGCCAGGGAGTCGGCGGCGTAGAAAGCTGCCTTCCGAAGATGCTTTTCCCTGCGAGATGTAGTGTGACTCGACATACTAGAGGATGCTGGCTGTAGAGGAAGCTTAGTATTAGACAAGTCCATCGATGACATCTGTGTCGCAGGCGTTTCCACGAATCCCGAGCCATTGATTGAGTTATCCGAAGGTTCAGCACTTCCAGACTCAGAATTAGAGATTGGTGATTGCTCAGCATGCTGGACGATCTCATTTCCGCGAGAAAGCTCCTCAGCCATCCCGTCCCAGTCTCTTTGCCAAAACCTCTCTTTTGAGCGTGAAAGGTTGACGAAAAGCCGAATATACGCCAAATCGAGCAGAGGTATTGCGTCAGCTGACAGAGGGCCTTGACCAAATGGGTTGGGGCGTTCTACACTGTGATGGGGGTTGCTTGCCCAGGCCGCTTGCCACGCCTTCAGCGCAGGCTCGATGTGCCGATGCATCTTCTCTGTCTCTTCATTTGTCCAGATTTTGTTGTGGTGTCTTTGTCGTGTTTCCCAAATATAGTTATGCAGTGCGTTGATAAGTATCAGAGATCCGAATGTGCTAGGCCGAAGAGGTGCACTCATCGGGTCGCTTCCATCGGTGTCAAACTGTCCACCAAAAGTGAGTTGATGCTGTTTCTCATTGACATGAAGGAGGTCACCCAATGCATCGTGAAATGTCATACGGTTGTGGTTTGCAGCTTCGGCTCCTCCGCGTGAGTGAAACACTGCGCTGGTCTCAGCTGAGAAGAACTCTTCATCGCAGGGGAGGTCCAAGTAGATTTCCGAATTTGTCAACGCAGGCGTGTGGTTGTAGGCGGAAACCAAGAGGCTGGAAAGTATAAACACGGCGTATAGAGTTCGCTTCCGCTCTTCTCCAGACTTCCAGCGCAGCCACTCTGCGTGGTCGGGCTCTAGATTCGTGTTCCAGTTTCGGTCATCACTCATCTGAACATCCTGGCCGTCAGAGGCGTTGGGGCGATTGGGTCGCAAGAGGTCAGCTGCTTGCGCGAGGCTGACTAAGGCGGCGCAATGCGTCGAAGCAATGTCACTGGCAGTCTTGTCGCCGCAGTTATGGCCATATACAACATTTAGAAGCATGGCTTGCACAAGCCACACGGGAGTGTGAGCGCTGCCGTCATTGCTATGGTCAGTTGGGGTACTTCGGCGAATATCTGCTTTTCGGACATCGGCTTTCCGACGTTCCTCAAGGTAAAAAAAGATCATTTTTTTGGCCATTTCAAAGAGCTCTCGGGATTGGGCAGTATCCATCTCGTAGAGCGCGCCGATAGCAGCCATGGACAATATCAAACAACCACTACCACCTACACCTGGACGACTATTGGCAGAGATGGGCATATCGAAGGACAAAGTAGGAAGATGAAGAAAAGGCAAATGGGGGTGGAAGTATGCTAGATAGGCACCGACATATCGCTGAAGGTCCTGAGTACTGGGCAGATTAGCTGCTTGGGACGAGGCGGCATTGCCGGCAGATTGGGAAAGTGGCGACTGAGGTGATCCTTGAGAAGTAAAAGAATGTTTACGACCCCCAAAGGGTAGGCACTGGGACAGGATGTTCACGATGGCATGCCGGGTAGCATCTGTAATGGTGGTCACTGGCGAAGCGCCGTGGTTGCCCCCATTTAGAGAAGATGGCGTCTCCGGGCCGGCGTTAAAGCCAAGGGTCTGGTTAATGTTTTGGGTGCCGAGTCCCGTCACAACAGAGGGACTCAATGAGCTCAGCGAGGGTGGAGGCGTAGAGAAGTAAGGGTCATTCATCTTTTGAGTAGCTGGCTGAGGGGATAACGGTGCTCCGCTAAGGAGATCCGGAAAGACTGTGCCATTCATTTCCATCGCAAAAGGGTTCGGGGGCATCTGTGGAGGAGCCATCACAGATGTCGGCCACATGGTACTGGTCCCAGCCGGCGCGGGATGATTCGACCCATCCAACATAACATCGCTAATCCCACTCTGACTCGTCGTGCTGATTGCGGACGGACTCGATCCATCATCAATCACATTTTCGTTCGCAAATGACATCTGTTGCTCAAATCCAGTCAACCAGTCAACGGGGTCGTCGAACTGAGGGTTCGTAGACATTTCGTTCATTGAGTGCCCAAAGGGCGAGTTTTCCATGTTCATCACCTGCGGTGAGTCGCTGTAATGGAGATTGTTTGGGTTTACTGTTGTGGCTGTCCCAAAGAGCATGGTGTCGAATTCGAACTCGTTGAAGGACATCGGGGCCGTCCTGAGAGGGTTAACAAAGTCGAGGTTACTAAAGGCTCCTGTCTCCAGCTTAGGGATGCCAGGATGCATAGCTCGTTGACCCATAGCAGCGGACATGCCACCATAGAGAGGATCCATGGCGTGGACTGGAAAGCCAGCGAGGCTGGGGTGTCTACTATGGCCATGAACAGCCCCACGAGCCACAGAGGCATTGGCAGAGGCAGTGGCCATACTGAGAGCCGCCGCGTCGATATGGCTAAGGGTGTTGGCTCGGGGTCGCATGGTGTTTGAGGCATTTGAAGCCGGAGCGGCAGCGGCAGCTGCGTTGGCTCCAGCGACACTGTTCTTTCGGGCACGACTCTGACCAGGAGCGACACCAGTTGTGGACTCACGACGATTACGAGGACGGGATGACGGGGTCGAAGTCTGGTGCAGCTTTTGCTGGTGACGCAGCAGAAGGTCACGGCGGGCAAAGCATCTTGAGCACTCGGGACACTCAAAGGGTTTCTCCTTGGTGTGGGAGCGTTCGTGTCGCTTGAGATGTTCCAATCGGGCGAACGAACGCTGGCAAGTGGTGCAAACGTGAGGGCGTGGCTTGTCCGTCTTTGCGGGAGGGAAATTATTAGCAGGCGCTTTTGTGTTGACTGTGATAGTAGATGCTACGAGTGTTAGCATGTATAAATCGAAGTTTTGTATCCAAGGTCCTGTTGCGGCAACGGTGCGGGTCAAGTCGAGCTCAGAAACACGAGGGGCAATGCCGGGCGAAGGCGGGATAGCTCACCAGTATCGTCAGGCGCGGCGGTGCCGGCGGCGGCGGTGGTTGTCGGTGCGGGAGCGGTCATGGCGAGATTGGGACGCGAGACTCTAATGCCAGAGTCATTTATCACCATGGCAGTTCGGATCGTTCAGATTCGCATTCGCGATGGTCGAAGGTCGAAGATTTTGGACCTGTCGGACTCGCAGAAGCAGAAAGTGTTTCGTCGCGGGGCACAAGGTTGGGCGAGAATTCAGTGCGATATGATGGATGGCGGGGAGGTCGGTGGGCGGCGGGCGCGGTTCGTCACTCTTTGGTGGGGGGAGGGGAGATAAGTAAGGTAGGTGAATATAGAGGGAGAGAGATGTTTAGATTGAATGAAATAAGCGTTCTATAAACGATGAGGGCATAATCTTCTGTTTGTATAGAGAGAAGAAAAATGAAGCAATTCGGATCGTTGTTTAGAACACACAGGCGAAGCAGCAACTGCTTGAGGAAAGTGAAAGAGAAAGAGAGTTGGAGGCACTGGCGGCAAGTGCAGTGGAAGAAGGAAGGTTAGCGCCGAAAAAAGGCCCAGGCAAGGATACCTGAACCTAACGACGCAGGAGCAGCCCAGAGCAGGCGTACGGTGTTAATGGCACTGTGCACGCTCTTGTTGAATCAGAATTGGCAAGGGACCTTGTATTTGGACCTTCCCTGTTCTTTTGCTCCTGGGGGTGTGGCTCCAGTTGCGTTGCGTTGCGTTTGCGTTGCCGTTATGGAGCGCTAAGGTAGGCTAGACTAGGTAGGTTCCCTGGGGCGCATCAAGTTCCCGTAGTTCGCTCGGAGTAAAAAGAAGAGAGACGAGACAGTCAGTTTTGCAGGTTGGATTGTATCAAGAGTGAGCGAGATTTCGAGCAGTACAGGGCAAAGTAAATGGCATGGTGATCACGGAAATTCGGTCCTAAATAAAGAGCTACCACAACCCGCTCCTGCTCAAGTGGACATGTCATGGAAACAGAATTTCACATCAACGCATCGCGGCTGAGACTGTAGAAGCTCCTCTATCCACCTCATCCTCCTCCTTTCAACTCGACCAATTGCTCAAATGATACAACTCGGACTCACGCCCGAAAGGCTGTCGCCTGTCGCCAGTCGCCTCAACTGCGTCATCATAAGGCGTAGGTTCAGGCTGTATCGACCATTATCCAATGTGTTTGCTTGCGCCAGTTGAGGCTCATGCCCCAATCGTGGGTGGGTGGATACCTACCTGTACGACGTTAGTCGTCCTTTTACCCTTCGTGCGTCTGCCTCGTGATGGTGGGATGGCTTTGATTTCGCAGTCCTTGTTCGATAGGAAGCTTCCTCATTGACTCTATGACCGCCTTCTCAGGCTCTATGCTCGAAACTCTGGTGACAAAATGCACGGCAGCAACTCTATTCAGTGTAGATTTGTTACATCACGCGGCAAATGTTTTGTGAGTATGTACTTCCCGAGGCACGGCTAGATATGGAAGACTGGGCAATCCAGTCAATTGACTGACTGGCCCGGCTTACAAGGGGTACCAGATGTTCCAGGGTCTATTGAACTGTAGAGCTTACCACCTTCAAGCTTTTACATACTTTTTAACTACTTTACTGTTTGAGAACTTAGAAGTCATCACTTTTTCTGACGTAGAGCTCAGGAACCCTCACATTGCAAAGCATAAATAGGTACCCAAATTGCGCTGCACAGCGCCTTGCCACGGCATTTGACATTCTGCCCCAGTATCCAAGGTACGTCTGCATACTACAATACAGTACAGTGAACGAGGTAGGGGATGGCTGCGCCTGGGCTGAATGTTCAACTGACCGAGTATGCACTGTGCATCCCCGGGCTGTAGGGACTGCATACGCATATTGGAGTTTGGAGTCGGGTGTACTCGAAATAGCTACTGGGGTGTGATGAATGACGATTATATTGCAGCATCCCGACTGCAGAACAACCAACACCTGCATGTAACGCTCGAATTCACTTCATGCCCCGAATGGAAAGGGACTCGGAGGGAGGAGAAAGAAAGGACCCTTCACGTCCTCCCGGGCTGATTTGAGGTCCAAGATACGAGTGGCCACGGCTTTTTAGATCCATCGGTAGCTCGCTTTGACACTGAAGCCGTCTCTACTAGTGTCATTGGCACGGCCTAACTTTGGTTCGAAACCTCCCAAAAAATATATAGTTAATATTTATCAAGGACCGTTTCTGGTCGATGCTTGCTTGTTCGTCTGTTTGTTATCTCTGCCAACCTCGCTCCCTCCATAGTACCTATCGTTCGTATCCTGGCGCTTAATCTTGCTGGAACATGACGACGAGCCAGGTCTAGAAACACCAGTGTAGGATTGGTCCAGCAGCTCCTAGTCGCTGTCTGTTCTGCAGAGCTCCCAATTGGGGAATCTCATTGTGTCTACAAGCCACGCCCAGAGGCAACAATATCATTCAGATATGGAGCTTCTGCTGTTGTTGTTGTTGTTGTTGTTGTTATTATTCATTTCTCCCGATATGATGATGGCGAGATAAATGACGTTCGACTAATCGCCTGTTCCACTTCTATGAAGTTAAGCGCCCGCTGGTGTGTTGTGTGATGTTGTGAGATCCTGACTGATTTCGTCTTTGTCTGCGGCTTTTATTAACCCGAAACTCCAGTAGAGCAACTCACGTCTAGGGATGATGGCATGGCGTCTTTGAGAGGACGCCTTCCGTGACGCTTGTCAGAGGTAGTCTGCTCTTACACACGATGGAATGATCTCTCAGAGGCTGGCTTCGCTTGTTCGACTCCTGGCTGCTTGGAGCCATCACGTATTGGGCGAGTAAGGAGATTATGACCCAATCCTGCAGCGTGTCTCTCTACTTGATACGATTTCTTGTTTTACGTTTTATAATTGACGTCGGCAATAAGTCCGGAAGTGAATCACAACATCCGCTAGGTTGATACGTTAGCAAGCATGCGCATCAAATTGGAAGTTATTCGGTCGTAATCAGTCGATCAATTGCCTCTATTCCCAAGCTCCCAGCTGATTGATTGCCCAAAGTCGTCGTACCGGGGCCTGGCGGGTCCACCCCAATCAAATGGCCTGTGGCCCTTAGCGTCGATAGGGTCCTGGGTCTGTCTTCACTGTACTGTACTGTAGGGTCTGGGTATCTGCTACTGTGCGAAGGAGAATATCGCTCACGGCTCGGCCAACGACTACCTATTTAAGGTAGTATGTAGTAGACGAGGGTGAGTGGCTATGAGTAAGACTGTTCTGTTGGCTTGACTTGGCTTTGAATGATGGGTTCTCAGAACGAAATGAACAACACAAGAGAGTATCCGCATCTCTAGGTCATGTGTTCTGCCACAAGAAAATGTGCCGTTGTCAGAGCCAATTGTATGCCCAACGTGCGTTTCACGTACGTGCGTAGCTCGAGGTGAGGTGAGGTGTGTCTGCGGCCAAGCCCTAGACTCTTCTCACCTATCAGGCAACAACAACAAGACCCTCCCTCAATGATGATTGTCGCTTCTACGGAACTTTCTTTTTTTCCCTGGTGGAAACCAAGTGTCATTTGGCATTTGACTGATCGGCCTGTTCAGCCTCATCAGTGTTCTTCGTTCCGTCCAGAACATTTGCCACTCTGACCCTAGAACTTCTAGAGAATTGCCTTGTCTTGTCGTGTCCTGCCTGTACGACTGGTGGTTTGGTGGCACAGAGGAGCAATTACCACCGAGAAGTCGTTGTCGTGATCCACGAGCCCACTGTCTAGTCTGTTTCAAAAAGACCATGACCGCAATGCCATTCTCCCATCGCGGCAGAGCGTCCCTTACATTGGGCAATCCAATTATTAGTAATACCTCGAGTTGTTCGAGACCTGATAAAGACAGTCAGAGTCAGGATCAATCATCAAAAGGGCCGTGCGCAGACCCTTGACCCTTACTGTCTCTGGTAGATACCTCGTTAGGGCATGGGGCCGCACGTTGTTGTGTCACACATGCAGTCCAAGTCCAAGGTCCGTGGATAAGGTATCTTTTCTCAATGTTGGATATTACCAGCAAATCATTGAGAGGGATGCCACACTCATCCGTTGACCTGCCTGGCCCTGAGTGAGTTGAGTTGTTCTCTCCCACAAACTGCCGGGGATGGTCTCATCCGATGAGACGTCAAGCAAATGGGCCAGACCAGACCAGAACGAGATGCCTCGATGCTTGCTACGCCCCGATCCACCTGCACGCAAGCCAAAGGGACCAGGTCTTGGTTCTGCATCAGACAAGCTCCAGCGGATCCAGTCACTGCGTTTGTCCAAGGGTTTTGCTGTACTGTAGCTAGGATCACTGCTAACCTTCCACCCAGCGCAGCTTGCAAGATCCATTCTATCCTGGGGATGATGAGGCTACCTTACCAGACTCGACTGTACATTTGTATGTACCGTATCTGTGCTACGTACTGCCCGTTCTAGTGTTGAAGCGAGTAGCGGATACAGTGATAGGTAGACTGGCACTGCCGTCGACGGTCCCTCGAGCGGTGCCAGACTATCCGAGTCTTGTCTCGTAGCCCGAAACGGCGAATAATTCTCGCTCACCGCCAGATTGGATTTACAGCTTGAGTTTGGTGAAATGACGAGCGTCCATCCATCAAACGCCCGCCGCGGCAGAGAGACAAGCCATGCCCTGAGACGGGCTGCTAGCATCCATCGTTAGACGGGCTCTGGGTCTTGTTCTGGGCACAGAGCACGAATGGGGTTTCAATTGCAGAGAGCCCTTGATCCCTGTCCAACACACCACGAGCCATGTCGCTACTGCAGTCACAGGACCATCTTGCCACGCCGAACACAAGGAATGTGTGGCCTCCCATAGCTCAACGGTATCGTTACCACACGGCTTTCAAGTCGCGCCAGATTCGAATGCTTCACTCCAATTGATCAGCTAGTTCACCGAGGATCCAGGAACACGAGCATTTTGGACGCCTGCGAGTTTCTCTGCATTAGCCACGGCCGTCGGGCTCATGTATGTCCGCGGTGATCTTCTAGATAAGCACCAACACCGTTGACAAAACATCTTCTCCCTTCTTGTTTACAGTACGTGAGCACAGTAGCAAAAGGGTACATTTTCGGTCATGCAGTTCATAAATTCTCAGCCTCTTATTAATTCAACTCTGGGTGGATATGCTTGATGCAAGTATGTCTCTAAAACATCCAATTTCTTCTCTTCTTCACAAGTTCACATGCTGGCTGGTTTGGATTAGCACTTCGCAATCACGAGGTTATCAGCCTGGCGGGTTGCACCATAAGCACTTGAAGTGTCAACGACTGCGGTTAGGTTGACCCTGAGGCTCTTTCACATCTGAGATTCTCAGATGAAACGTCATGTCATCCACGCACTCCCAGAGCTTCTCCAACTCGCTATCTATCCGTAGCCTGGTCTGCTTTGACTTGGTCTTTGCTTTGAGCACAGGCTCCCAGAGTGATCCTTGCCCCTGACCCAAGTCTACCCGCTGCACAGCCCCCCGAGATGTGCCAAGCATCACGGTGGGACTCGAGTGATCCTAAATCCCCAAGCTGCACGAATGCAGAATGCAGAATTCAGCATCGGATATGTGGTGCTGGTGCCTTGGGCTCGAATCCACTGCAGAGTATCCGTTCAAGGTCCCACATCTGCTGCTACAGAGCCTTTATCGACGATACCACTGCTCTTCTTTAATGCCTCGAGAGTTTCTTCCCGTCGACGCGGCGTACTAGCTAGCATCTTGAAGTGGAATCGGGCTAATCGGAAGAAATGTCAATGCATTACAGATGCAGATATGGCCCACTATCGAGCCAAGAACGTACAGGCACTACTTGGCAAACCCGGGCTGGATGCTGCAAATCGTAACCCTCTGTATGGAGTAGCATGCGAACCACCACGTCAAGAGCTATCGATAGAGTATAGTATCAGCAACGCAGCATTGAACCAGTGAGGAATGATACCCCATTGCTGGGCTTGGAGCATTTGGTCCCAACAGCTCAATCTCTTTCCAATCCATGCTGGCCGGGGACTTTTTCTTGATGGAAACAGGATTTAGAATCTGAATCAGCCCTAACGATTTGGAGAAGGGACTGGGTACGCAGTGGTTCCCTTTCTCTTGTCGTCACCACACAGCATAAAGAAGCCAGACACAAACAGACAAGGCCACACAGGGGAGGCCTTGATCGAGGAATCCTAACTCCAGAAAGAGGCATATCTCCATTCGATCCAAGGGTTAAGGAGGTCAGGTGCAGCCGTGGCCCACAGCTAGAGGCTCCTGCAACCCATTCGGGATTGGGATTGGATACTTTTCATTTCGAGGTCTCGAGTCCAAATGAGCGATGTCGGTGGTTTAAGGAACAAGACGGGGCCAAATTGAATCATCATGACGCTATTCTAGAGTGCCAAATAGGTAGCCAAGGAATGCCGCCATAGTGATGACTGAGCCGTGTTCTGACCCTTTGTGTCGAGATCGGTATAAACTCTCCAAGAGACAAGAGACACTTTCATCATCTTGCTTCAAAGATTGAATCGAAAATTTGACAACGAAAAAGGTCTGCCACACCACGCGCTTATGCGTGTGAGACCAGCTTCTGGGATTGACCAACGAAGCCGCGGACTACCCAACATTAGGCATATTGACCAATTCTTCCACGTTTTTAACCTCCCTTCAACGCCCTGAGTCTTGGTCTAGCTCCAATCCCTGCACGCCATTTTGTTCAACTTTTTCGTTACTCACCAGTCGGACAATTGAGCCATTAGAACCAAGACATCGCCTATTGGGCCAAGTCATTTGAGATTTCAGCTCTGCAATTTCGCACAGTACTCGGTGGTGGCCTCTTCCCCCAGTCACCGAGCCCTCTAGTTACCCCAAATTCTGCCCGGATCCCCCCCCCCCAGGCTCTCTCCGTTGATGGATGGGTACTGCACATATTTCATGGTTGGACGGATGGATCATGGAGAATGAGAAGAATCTGGGGCCGGCCCCCGGACGTTGCGTTAGTTGGCAGGGTCCCTTGTAGTTGACGGCGCACACACCATCTTCTAGCATCCCATCCCTGACTTCCCCAGATTTTGCTGTTTGCGGCGGCGTCAAGCATGGCAAGAGCTGGAAATGAAATGAAATGAGATGGGCTGAGATCAGATGAAGAACCCGAGATCAAATGGCTGATCTTGCAAGAAAGCGAGGCTAACAAGCAGCATTTCCCCAAGCGCTCTCCAACGCCCGCCTTGACGCGTCCTCGGATGCTGCGGTTCTTCTCGAGGCTATCACGTCCATTGCCTGTCCCTGGAACAACGACTAAGATTCGAGGCCACGAACCATAAGCTCTAAAGGTTACGCATGCAACCTCTTCATTGGCGACTAGACATGAAGTCTCGGTGCATGCGAGGGTCCCGGTCGGATCACCAACTAATTGGAGTGCGTGCTGCTGTACAGTATGTACGTTGGTTCTCGTGCAAGTTAGCAGCCATTAATCAGAGCTGACGGATAATCCCATCTGCTTGTTATTGCCGTAATTGAGGCTCAGGAGGTCCCCGGAGCCACACTGAGCTAGCCTCGTAGCTAATCGAAAAGCAGAACAACTTGCGTTGTAAGAAGGCGCCTCGCTGGCGATCTGAGGATACCGGTGGATACCGACAGCCCCGTACTTGTCCGAGGAATATAGGCGAAGCTTTGGTGTCAACATTCTAGAGATCCAGAAGCTGACTTGGTTCTTCCTTTAACGAGCAAAACCTCGAATTGGTTTAGAGAAGTTCATAGACAGTGTCTACGCTAAACACTCAGACTATCGAGTGCCATGGGGTCGGTAAGCTAGGAAAAAACACCCCAATGGTAATAATGCCTGTTGTAGAGTAGAGCCAACGAGTCGCAAAGATTGTCGGATTGGATGGAGCGAGGCATAGTCTGATTCAGTTTAGCTGCATCATGGGAGTCCTCTCAAGATTCATGGAATCGAAGCACTATTCAACACATCCGTCCGTACAAGGTCCTCGGGAAGATGCAGGGGCTGCCACACACATGAGATATTTTGAGTTTGCCCATGAACGGCGGGCCTGTGGCGTTTTCCTAACCAGGAAGTTGCATGGTGATCAAATTCAAGTCCCTGTGGGTTATTTTTACAGACCTGATGACCCTGTAGTTCAAGGGGTATCTTGACCTTTGTGCCGCGACGGATATCTATCTGTGAGAGAAGTCAATATCACTTTTGGATCCATCACGAATAGTTTAACCATAGTACGGCTCGTTTGTTAGCTCAGCACAGACAAATCAGCCAAGTCTGGGGTTAGGACCTCCAGCGGAAATGTTCCGTAGTGGTTAGAATCGGCGGTTGGAGGGTATCGTGGCCGAAGACCACCTCAACCAATGTGGCCAAATATGTGATCCAATGATACCTCAGCATCTAGAATTGCATGGTTAATCTTCGGCCCGGAAGACAATCATGCAGCGAGAATCTTATCACATTCGACAATGCAACATAGACAATGTTATGTTTCATCTGCCTACGTAATGTTACAGCAAGCAAGCAGTCAACTAACTTGGCTTGCGGACCGTTATATCCCAGGGAGCGGCTATGCATTCCTCTCTGGTTGAACTGGTCCCACTGCTCGTTCTGCTGGTCATCAACTGCTTGTTGGCTGTTTGTTCAGTTCAGTGGCGATGGTGGCGCTCACCAAGTTGACTAACCAGAATAACAAGAAGAGTAGTTTTTAAAAACTTGGTTTCAAGCGTGCGAATGCCCAAACTCGGACAAGGTCCTTTGGCTCATAGAGATATACGGCCTACGTCGAGATGATCAGCAGGGTCCTGAACAACTCTGAGCGAATCACGTCTTGTTTAATACCTTTTTTCCCTACTGATTCCTTTGGGGGTGGATATCGCTATGTCTTGTTTGGGTGGTATAGTGGCATGACAGTTGTTTACATTAGTGGTTTGGAGGGAACATCTCACGATCGCCGCAGCGTTGGTCGGAGCTTTTTCGCTTTTTGCCTTGATTTCTAGTTTCTTGTTTGGCTTGCTTAAGCATTTCTGTTGACGATGATCTGCGATGCGACTTGACGTACGTGACGATGTTGGGGTTGCAATGAACTGGTTGTCTACGCACGGGAAGGAGACCGGCACTTGTGTCTATTTGCCTCCTGAGAGCAGGTGTTTATGCTTAGACTAGACCTCATGTTTCAATGAACTATTCTCAGCCATTCATGAAATCGTTGGTGATTACACAGAGACTCGTTGTAGAATTAATCGCTCAATCATGGCCGGTCATCGGCCATACACATTTGAGAGCCGGACCTCTATTCTTACTACCGTTTCGATAGCCCACTTTCACGGTGGGATCTAGAACTCGGCTGCGATGAGAAGGGACCACTAGAATCCGCACGAGTGCGTTATTAGTCGACGAGTACGCGCAGGAGTGGGACAGGGCAGGGTAGGACAGACAAGGCAGCAGAATTAGATTGTATACTGGGTACGGTAAGGTATAATGCGGGTGCGATACGATGCGATACGGTGCTGTACAAACAGTACAAGACGGTATGGTGCGGTAGATTCAGCCGAACCTCTCTCGGACTAAGCATCCGGTGAGTCATACTCTCTATCACCTATGCCTATTATCGGATGGGAACCTGTCATGCTTTGGATTGGTTGCTGTGATGCTCTGTTAATCTCCATGGAATCGGCTATGCATGTCAACGACCGCGGATTTCGAGTAGTAATAGCGTGGGGGGTTCAAGTAGGTACTGTGATCAATCGACAAGAGGTAAACATGTCAGCAAATGAGATGAATAGGTCAGACAGTCAGTCAGTCAGTCAACAAATTGTTTGGTTAAGCGCCAATTGCCGTCATTCTCACGTTGTGTTCAGTAAGATACCTTAGTAGGTAGTTTAGTTTACGCTGAACACCCTTCCAGTCCGACACCGTCTCAAGTCAATCGAGGTCTTGCATACCTAACCTATGGCTGTCAAACCTCCACTAAAAGTACACATCGTCTTCATCTTTAAATACAGCTACTGAATAGCTTCAGTTTATATCTCACTTATGGCCAGCCATTACCCAGTCTTGTCCCCCGTCATCAATCAAGTTTAGGGCTAGCTGAGCCATGTGCTGTACAGCTATTGGCGGTAAAAGGCATACGTCATAGGCCCGTTCCAAGGCCAAGATAATGGTAAATCAGGCTGAGAGGACAAATGATAGAGTTAAATTTTCAATCATCCTTTTGCTTCTTTGTGATTAGACTTTCTGGAGCAACACCTGTGATTCTTATCGTTTGCCTTCTTGCATCGCGTCTAAATAGCTTCAAGGCGGTGGCCTACCTACTCAGTTCTTGTGACACCACTTACACGGCCCATACCCCGTACCACCAGCTCACGTCTCACAACCATGAAGAACTTCTTGTTTCCTCTTACCGCCCTCTTCATTGGCTCAAGCCTCGCTGCGGATGTCACAATCACAGCTCCGGTATCCATTCCCTCCAATGAGCCTGAATACAAGCAAGGCAAATCCTTCACATCAGCCGTCCTCAACAGCACCAACTTCTATCGCGAGGAACACAACGCAACCGCACTAAAATGGAACAAGACACTCGAGGAGTTCGCAACAGATTACCTCGATGACAATGACGACTGCGAATTTGAGCACTCTGGTGGACCCTATGGTGAGAACTTGGCTATAGGTTACCCCAATGTTACTGCAAGCATCGAGGCTTGGGGTGATGAGCGAGATGAGTACAATTTCGACAAGGCCAAGTTTAGCAAGAAGACGGGACACTTCACACAGCTTGTGTGGAAGGATACTACGACTGTTGGGTGTGGAAGAAAGCTTTGCGGCGAACGAGGCTGGTTTCTCGTTTGTGAGTACTGGCCCAGGGGTAATGTCGAGGGCCAGTTCAAGGAAGAGGTTTCAAAAGAAGAGGGCGGTGCATTCAGTACAAGACCTGGTCTTGGGCTCTCTCTGGCTCTATTTATTGGCTATATGCTTGTTTTAATATAGATGTTTCGTGTTGTTTCCAGCGTTGGATAGGTGTACGAGACGGGACTCATGCGGGCATGAGCTATGTTGGCTACTTTATTACAATTCTCATGTATCTCATTATAGAGTGACATAGTTTCTGATCTTATATATATCATCTCGTTCTATACACTTTTGGCTGCTAGTAGTGTCTTGTTCTATTCATGGTGTTCTTGCCATCATCAATCCACGATGAATATGTGACTTGATGGTGTGCCTGAATCTATCACGATCCTTTGTATCTCTACAAAAGATATACATTTGCTTGATATCGTGCTCACATGTTCGGGGACCCGTTTTCATTCCCTGGAGAAGCCCTACGACATGACCACACTGCCTTGAGCATGCGGCTCGTTTACTATAGGTGGAAAATGGATAGTTATACTGCGTTATTTCATTACCTGTCTGCGGATTACATTTGTCGACACTAATCTCTTAGTGCTCCTTATAGTTATCAAGATGATTTGTGGAACAAGGTAATACTCGCTTTGTCTATCCACGAAGGGGCAGATCGTTGTATGTAAGGGCGTCGCAGCATTCTCGTCTCTCCTCTTGTAATACCTAGAGATTTGGTTCCTGGCAATCTGCCTCGCAGGTTCTGGTAGCCATTATATCTGTTGGGAAGAGCTTCAACTTCAACTTTGGCGAAATCACATTTTGACAGAGCCTGACTTGTCTGCTCCACCTGTTGCTTAAAACTTCAGATTCTATTTTATCAACTGTGTATCGTAGAGCTTTACTAACATCACCGCTTTTTTAAACCACACGCTGTCATACCCAGTTATGTCCTCTCTCTCCCGTTCGACTTGCCCTCGGAATCTCCCCTTCTAAGTATAGAGGGTGATCAATTGTGTAGATAGTATTTCAGTAATCGGGGGTTCAATATGACTTCCTGGACGTTTCGCTGACAATCCTTTCTGGAGATATCCTTCGTACAGGATCAAAGCTAGACCCCCCCTACCTTAGCCACACAAACTTTATGCATGGGGCCATAATATATGTCCCATGGCAGGAGATAGGTGGAGGGATAGGGGCGGCCCACGCAAGCTATGCTTGGGTCGACACATCGTAAGGGGCCCTTGCTAACATTTCCTGACATGTGCAGAACAAGGCTGGCAGGCGCCGTTCGGCGCTGATGAGTCGCGAGGGTTTCTTATATTCGTCTTGGTGATGCTTGTTGAATCTTTTCCAAGATGTTGGGACACAGAGGGTGATGATTTCAGCGTGTAGTTCGCGTGGGAGTCGAAAGAAGAGAGATTGATTCTGTTCATCTCTGGGCTTTGCAAAGTGGAAGTTCATGATTGGCTGTTTGATATCAGATAGTGAGTGACGAAATGATTCAGTGAATTTAAAAGAACGATAGAGATTATGAAGAGAATTTTGGTATCGAATGTGATGTTGATGGTTTCTAGGTTGAGACGGGCTAGCAGAGGCTGGGATACTACTACTCGTTGAGTTTGAGGCATTGCTCTTTCTCCCCTCCCTTCCTACTCAAATTGCATGCGCTACGATCCTCAAATGGCGTAAGATGAACGCCGTATGTTTTGGCAGGTATTATAGACCAGAATAGTCCGTCGTTGCCTAACCTAAGTGACTTCTTTCTGTAGCAGGCTTGCATCTCCTATCTCTTCATCCATGTGTGAAAGGTTGGTATATTAAGGGTTAAGTAACGTAAATGAGCCGCTGGCAACGGTTTCATATTTCCAATGGCCATACGATAGATTACAAGATGGTTTTGGTTGTTTTCTCGTGAAAGACTTCAATATCTTACTTCACTTAATATCTTACTCGTCATGTACGTCGTGATCTAATTGCGAGTTCGTTTGCGCGGGGCGATAATCATATCCAGACCTGAACGGACTAATGCTTGAGAGCAGTGTTAATTACAAGAGTACCCAAGTTCCTAGCAAAATTACATAGACTAGAAATATCAGTTTAAATATTTCTCAGTATATATAGGACAATATTAATGCACCGGAAATAAATGATTCATTATACTCAGTAGACTTGCGTCGTGGTCAGGCTGCGAATATTCTCAGTACCTGAGGTATGTTGACCTACCCGGGAGCTGTACTGATGTCCCGGATAAACATTGCCCCATCTCCGTCAAGATTTTGGGTTGGTGTTTAGAGCTTCCGTTTCGATCTTGCGACAGTAGAATCGCGGTGATCAAACAATCGAAACTCTCTACCTCCCATTCCAACCTCGATTCTCCGCGCAAGAGCACCCCCAACCAGTTTATCGATATCTTGCGCTACTTCTCACAAAATGACTGGTCGTGGCGGTGGCGGTGGTCGCCGTCTTATGCTGCCTCCCATGTAAGCCTCGAGCTCCCCTCTGCGACGCGATCGCATGGTTTCTGGATATTTGGAGCATTATTCTGATCGTTTGATAGCAAGTATATCTTCGAGCTTCTCCGAGAAGTAAGTCTTTGTCTCCACGAGCGCTACCGATCGCTTTTACGCTTGACCGCTGGAGGGACATCGAAAACACAAATTGCACCGATTCTGCGCCCGACGATGTCGATATTGCAAAAGCTGAACAACTCCATGTTTCTTACGCGGTGGTTTGCTTTCTTTTGTCATGGGACTGCTGTGGTTGAATCAAGTTGGCTGTCGGGCGCGACAGTCTCGAACCCTCGTGAACAGACTGGAGACAATAATAGCACACCGTTTCCCCACCAGGATCCGAGAATCGGGATAATTTTGTGTTTCGAGGTTCTCGACAGCGAGTCAAAAAAAAACTCGGAAAGATCTTTGGATTTTGCTAATACTCGCAGCACGCCACAGTCAGCATCTGGTTGTACGAGCAGCTCTCCATCCGTATTGAGGGCAAGATCCGAGTCAGTACATGTCGAATTGTGCTTGAGAATGACTACTGACTATCGATAGGGATTCGACGAGTTCATGAACCTAGTCATCGATGAAGCTGTGGAGGTCAAGCAGGTCACTAAGACCAACGAGAAGGAGACCAGGAGACCTCTTGGTACGTCCCCTAAATATGCCAATTGAGAAGCCAACTAACAGCTCCCAGGCCAAATCATGTTGAAGGGAGACAACGTCTCATTAATCCAAAACGTCTCGAAATAACAGCCTTGGAAGGGAACCTGGACTTGAAGTCGATGGAAACAAGAACGAATACCCAAACCCGCCTGGCCGAAGTGATGGCCAACGAGGTACTTTCTAGTCATGGTACTCAGTATCTCTTGAGCATGTCACTGAAAATGGGTTGAATGGCGCGGAGAAAGAAGACTTCGCCTGACCATAGAATTGTGTGTCTTGCAAAAAAAAGACAACTTGTGGACCAATAAACACGATACGCGTTTCACCTTTTCGTCGTGCTAAACCTGGTGCTTTGCAATGTACTCAAACCTCTTGAACGATGCCAAGGATCTTCTGGATTCTCTGGATGGAGTGGTTATGGATATCATCTGGTGAACGACGAGAACTGTACTCGAGCTGACTCCACCTTATCAACGTCACTTGTTATTCTTCTGAGATATAGAGGCCAAACGGACTTGGCTATGGTGCAGGATCGATATATCTACGTTCAAAAGGATCCAACAAAGCTCCATCTTGGGTCTATGCGAGCTGGTAAGAGCACATTATGTGACAAGATTATGCTGCCGGGGGTTATTCATTGGGATTGTTCATTAGAACCTGATGAATTCCTCGCACTTCCATAAGTCATAGTAAGGACCCTTAACTCATATGTGCGTCGGTTATTGGAATATCCCGACGATTGCGAAGGTAGCTGCTTATCCATCACAACACCTCAAACGCGATATAGTTATGTCTCCATCACCAACCAGACCTGTCACATTACGACCTCTTTGACACTCTCACCTCATGCATACATGGGTGAGGCATCACACTGTTGGTTCCACATGAAGATGATGGCGTTGGAGAGTCATGCAATAGTCCTACGGTATCAGCCGCCATCCTTGTTTGGAGAGGGGTAATTTGCGCAGCTTCAGCTTCCCCACCATTGTCGCATGATGCGAAGCCAATAGGATATCGGCTCCAATGTAGGTGTCAGTTGCGGCTGCATAATAGTTTCGTAAAGTGTGACTGATTGCAAAGAGCGAGGCTTGGGAGCTGGCATATTAGGTACATGTCAAGGCTGTGGCCTCAGGCCCAAATGGAAGGATTCTGGACATTTTCACTCGATGGATGCTCAATCGTACTCTGCTGACCCAGGCCGCCTTTGTGTCATTAATCTATACCTACAACAACAGATCCATGCAGTTAATTGTGGCCTTAGCTTGCTTTGAAGACCTACAACCCTGCAATGTACCTTTCAAGCCAACCCAGTGCAGCGTCTCACTAATGAATGTCACCAAAGCTACACTGGCGAGGTTATGACTCGGTGCAAGACACACAGCTCACACCGATCAGCTTTCAAGAAGGATGGTAACGCTGTTTATTGGACCAGCCATTCAGTTACATTGACCTCAAACTTTGGCAGAGGATGGTAGTCTAGAAGAAGTCGAAGCTCCTCATTATGATCAGATGAGGCTTTTCTAGGCCATATTCTATGCCTCAGTAGGCGCCATTCCCCTCATATCGACCACCAGATCTTGACCAGGGGAGTCTGGGCCCTGGATATTAGATTTATGTGTAATGGCCTCTCGGACATCTTCGCGGGGTCCGCGATCAGGGATCTTTATTGCTGTGTGATGCCATGTTCATGTGAGAATAAATTACTTCTCGTAAATCAAGAGGAATGTCATTGAGCCGATTTGATCAGAGTATTGTGTTTTAAAAACATGGGGAGAGCTTGTCGAAGATGATTGACGTCTGTGGAATTTCTTAACAATATGTACCCCGGATTTTCTTCCCCGCATCGACGGTGGGGAGTGGATCCCAACTTAGAAAGCCTTACTCTGAAAGCAGTATTGGATAGATATTGGGTTATGCGGTACATTGTTCATTTATAAGTTGTTCTAGTACCAAAGCACATCAAATAGTGTTGCCATCGTATTAAAATGTGCGGTTGTTGCCTTGAGTCAGCCAGGCGCCAGTAGCTCAACACGGTTGGGGTATAAGATCAAATTAAGATAATGTAAGCGTGGTGAACTGGGCTGGCTGGGAAATTGACTACCTGGAAAGGACAATATCTTGAAGGCTGTTGTTCGATCTCTACGTGACCTAGCTAATGCAGTCACCTCGATTAAGTGTATGCTAGTCTCATGATCGTCTAGACTTGGCTTGGCTTGGGCTGACCATGGGCTTGCAATCGTTCAAACATTACGCAGGCATCTAATCTGGCATTTCTCGATAAAGCTTACCACAAACTGCGGGTGGATATCGCCAGTCTTATGCACGCTTAGGTCTGCGAATGGCACGCTGAAAGTCTGATGCTGCTCTCTGCTCGTGGCCACATGGACGAAGTGAAGCTGATTTGCTATACCTCTTGTACATGAGGCATGGCAAAGACAAGGCCCTGTCCTTTGCCTGATATACTGAATCAGGAAGTGTTGGGTTAGTGCCATGTATTGCACTCCGTGTGTCGTTGGTTTTCAATACCTCTGGCATTGTAGTTGAAGTTGGTGAGGCTCTACAGGCCCATCCTTGACAGTGGATCGCCGCGCTAACTTAACCACTATAGTGGAAATCCGCGGCTGAAACACCACAACTTGAACAAAGTCCAGCACTGTTGTCCGAGATCTGTAATAATCTAGAGCCTGGTCTACACGATAGGCGAGCGGGCGTGGAGACTCTGGCAACCTTGAAAGAGGAGTCGGGGAACCGGTGTGTGGAGCGTTGCACTCTGGACTTTTTGTTTTGGAGCCTAGAGAGTTTACGGATGCATGATGTTGCAAGCAAGTGTTTTAGCAAAGGAAAGCAGGAGGACAAGAGTTCCATTGTTTGCTGGGATCGAAGAAAAAGTTGATCCCTGTTCGGTTGGGGCTTATCGAATGTTTAGGTCATACCAGGGGTTGCTAAAAGCCTTGAGCGATTGGTTGTTAAGGCGCACGCGACATGCAAAAGCGAATCCCCTTACGGGTGCTCATGGACAGGGAGTCCAGAGGTTGGCTGTTGCTTTTTGTAGTTTTGCTTTTTCTCTGTGACAACCTGGTAAAATCTTCAACTCTTTCGTGGGTCCGGGGTAGAGAACAAAGGCTCCTGATGGACAATTCACCATTTTGGCGATATTGCCAACTCCTAAAGCTTCCCCTATCCCGATCGATCTTGAGCTAACACCTCCTTCGCCATTTGCCTTCGTAAAGCTCAAGCAAAGCCTCGGCTCCCACCCCTTTCTTTTTAGCTGAATCCTGTGGGCCCAGGTGAACTTGGCTACTGGGACAAAGAGCAGCAGCTAGATCCCAAAGAGGAATAATTCAGCTCCACGGGTTGAAGATCCCCAAGTCGGAGTTATCCTTCCAGCCGTTTCTGGTTGTGTTTGAGCGTTGAGCACTCAAGAGTGAGGACGGATCCTATTCCGAAGGTCCCGGGAGGTAGGTACGGTATGGTATGGGCACTGTACTTGTGGTTGGTTAGGTAGGGCTACCTACCACTGGGCGCCGAGGTGAGTGCTGTGTCCCAGAAAACGGGAATAGTTGCAGGTCAAGACAGGGTTTATTGCTCTCGAGTCAAAGGCTACGAGTCAGCGAACAACAGATTTGTAGCCACGACATGTTCTGATATAGGTAGGCTTAGCGTGTTAGAATGATTTTCCCCAGGAAGCCTTGACTCTAGAATACTTCCTTGAAGAAATGAGTGACTGCTGCTTGCTGCAGGTGCCGTGCCATTTTCGCATCCGAGGGTGATCCCAGGTTGAATGGCCGTTCTCAACAATCTAGAGCTTAAACGGCTTAGTCTGGTGCGGGGAGAGTGAAACCTCGTTCGGAAAAGCGGAGCCCGACCACGGTCCTTAACACTTCAGGGCTTGTCCAGGGACAAGATGTGCTGCTGGGTCAGCACTCTAGTGGCTCCAGAGGGGTTGACGGCCCGCTATAAAGCACATTCCACTGGAGTAGACTGGTAATGCACATTCCTCTTGGTCCTTGGATTGGTCCTGTCGGGTTCCGGTCTACTGTCGGCCTGACCTTTGCCCCGATGACTGGGCTGGATTTCAGTGCTAAGCAGCCCCATCCCAGCCCAGTCCACCACGCCCCAAGCATCAGCACAAGCACAAACACAAGCACAAGTACAAGGCATCGGCGCGGGGCTTCGCGGCAAATCTCATTCATCAGGGCAGGTAGGTCCATTTTTGGGCCCATTCCCCAAGCTTCTTTCCACCTCAGTTTCATCTCAATCTCATATCCTCCCACTAACATTCATGTTGCAAATATTCTTCATTTTGGTTTAATCTTTTGCTATATCCAATAAGTTATTCGCCTGTTTCACAATATACTCGTCGCTATACCTTCGTCGCGACGTGACTGTAAACCTCCGATCCTTCGGACCCCGGCCCCCGCGGCCACTCATCGCATTTTAACTCGCCTTCACTCACAATGAGACGCCAAAACCGTTCGTGCGACCAGTGTCGCAAAGCCAAGCGGGCATGCGATGCGCCTTCGCTATGGGATATTCAGAGAAACTCGGAGAGGCTTCGAAACGGTGCTGACAGCACCAGCGGTACCTCCCTTGCTGAGGAGCATCTTGGTGAGTTGTTTGCTCTCCCCAACCCTCCTCCCCCCCGCGCCTTTTCCCGACTTCGACAACGCTAACCGAGGGGCCAATGAAACCACAGATGAGATTGATTCTAGAGCTCTACGATGTTCATACTGCCTTCGTACTCGCAAACAATGTACATTTCACTGGGTTCGCGCTCAACTACAGACTGGACCTGCTGCCACAGGCTCAAATATCAACAACGAAGTACCTGCTCAGAATGGCGCACCTCGCCGCGTCCTCGATCAGTCGCGCACAAAGGCCAAGCGCCAACGTCCGCGCCCTCAGCAGCAAGAACCAGGACCTTCGCCGACTCAAGCCCCTCTACCAACGAACCAAACGCTTGATGTTAATGCAACTGCCCTGCTGGATATGTTGCAGGCACCTCCCACAGCACACGACTTGTCATGTTGGGGGCCAATGGATACAACGGGGTTCGCCAACTTCTCTGCTTTTCCTCACACGACTTTCGATACCATGCCTGTGAATGGCGTCTTCGATCAGACTGCTTTCGATGCTGGCCTCCACAATAGTGTCCTGCAGAGTCTCGAACCTCATTCGACACCAGCACACCCACACCCCATGGATCTTACGCCTTCCACAGACCTTTCCGGTCAAGGATTGCATTCACGACATCAGACTGCGGAGGAGGAAAACGGAGATAATGGCTGGCCTCTCTTCCAGACTCATTCGGTTGGCAGCGATGTTCCATTCCAGCCCTCACCTTCTGGTTCCAACTCATACGAAAGCGACATCTCTTCTCGGTCTCTCAGTGTGCGCCACTACCCGGAAAGTATAGCAAGAAGCTACAGCACTTCCATTTCGCCATTCTCAGTGACACACAATATGATGACCAAGACGAACAACAATTTGATCTCGGACAACCTGATGAGGATATACCATGATGTTTTGGAGCACGCCCTGTCTTGCTGGCTGTCAGAGGAGACATGTCCTTATAAACCCAATACCATCACTCGTCCATCCAACAACGGTGTGAGTTGGCTGGCATCTCATTTTGAGGGTCTCAGCGTTGGTCAGCCAAAACAGCAAGACAATAGAATTTACCGGCGTGTTATTCAGCTCGACAAGCAAGCACAAAATACGAAACTGATCCGACTCAGTAAATCAGAGGACCGAGCTGCTTCGAAGGCTCTACATTTGGCCATCATGGCATTTGCTACCCAGTGGGCGCAAGGCAGTCAACGTGAGCGAGACAGGTTTCCACAGAACTTGACGCAAATGGATAGCATGAGATCAGAGTTTGACGATATCAACGAAGACTTCGACCGCACACTCCAGAGGACTTTTTGGGCCCAGGCCAAGCGGGCCTTGCAGGACTGCTCAGATATGGAATGTTTCCGTGTGGTTTGTGCTGACTTGATCATGGGACTAGCACAGAAACCGAGAGATGAGGAGGATAACAACAACGATATGCCTTTTGGTATGGGTAACTTTAGCGATAGTCCTATTGCTTCGGGTGAGGGATCAATCGCATCTCAACTTAGCGAAATTATTGCCGCAGAAGGACCACCGGTATTCATGGAGCGAGCAGCAAGGAAGATGCATGCGCTCAAGTTCCAGTATGAAGCTCGTGAGACAGGCGTGTTGGATGCTTCTGGAAGTTCTCTGGGCTTGGAGAAGGCTACATCTGCGGAGTCTCTGAGCGAGGAGGACAAGGGTACTATTGGTCTTGTCTACTGGATGACAGTCATGTTTGACACCGTGTCTTCGTCGATGAACGGCCGGCCTGTAGTTGTTTCAGATGAGGAGTGCCACCATGATCCAACTTATCCAGACCACCCAGAACACGAATCCTACAATATCGAGTATCGACCGCAGGACGCCAGATGGTGGGCAGAATTATTTGTCCGCGAAAACAAGGAGGGTGTTCTTCGTTGGCCCTGTTCGTACGATGCTGCATCCAAGGGTGTCGTTACTGCAGCTCCTATCAAGGTCATTCTCTTCCGACATGTCTCGTACCTTCAGAACACGGTCAGAAGTCGATACCGAGGCGAACCTGTCGAGAAGGTCATTTCGAATGCCATGGCTGTGTACAAGCATTGGAACGTGAGCTACGGCGCCTTCTTTAGGGATCTGGTCGAGCAATACGACAGTGTCCCGACACTCATTCAGAGCTGGTTTGTGTGTGTGGTGGCTCATTTCCATTGTGCTGCCCTCCTACTCGCGGATCTGATTGAGCTTGTGGATGAAAATAAACTGGGTTTAGATTACTCGACTCAAGTGCGACATGCAGCCAGCGTAGTTGTCTCACTACGGAGAGACAGTGCAGCTATTTTGTCGGACCTCGCACGAGTTTCAACACGCCCTCGAGCCGGTGATGTTCCTGGCACGGGTATCTCGGACCTGCATTTTGCTGTTGTCGAGGGCTCCATCCTGACAGAGCCTTGGACCATGATTCTCATCAGGGCATTCACCAAGGCGGCCATTCTCCTTCTCACTGAAGTCGAGGAGAATGTGCGACATGAACAAGCGCCACTCGAGACCCCTGGCGTTATGAACCTGGTCCGCCGTTGCGAGGACTGCACCAAGGCGCTTTGGTGCCTGGGCAAGAAGTCGGATATGGCTCGCAATATTGCTAGCATCCTGTCTTCGGCACTGGGACCTTACATGATCCCAACGACCATGTCACATATGCCCATTTCATCTGTCGAACCGGTTATGGTGTAAAATGGCAAATATGTCTTTTTGCTTACTGGTTTCACGAGCGTTTAATGGATCCGAATATCGAGGTGAGAGTCAGTATAATCAGCGACACAAACGAACGAAGTTCATGCTGTAAATGTATTTATGGGAAAACATAGGAGCGAAACAGTCATTATCGTTGACGGGCGTTTATATAAGGAGGTTCAGTATGGTCTGTGCCTGTATGTCATCAATGTCAAATTGTTGGAAGCATTACCTTACACATGGTGGTCCTGTTTAAATACTGTGAACGAAATTGGCTATTCGTGGTCACCATCCTTTGGGAACTCCAAAGAGTAGGTACAACTGGTCACGGCGTTCTCGTTAATATGAACCAACATGTGTGTGCTGTACCAAGGTTCAGTCGATGAGTGATGCTTTCTTCTACACAGGCACCAAAATGATGGAAACATGAGGTTGCAATAATCTCAGACATCTTGCATGTTGTTTCAGCCTTGCCTTGATTGACATCACCTGAGGCCCATGATGCAATGTAACAACAACGTTCGTGGGACCCAGTAACGCAGTATGTTTCCTGATAAGGAAGATCGTCGGGTGAGTCAATCTTCCTATTGGCTGAGCTGGCTCGCCTTGCTTGACCACACATCTCTGATTTGGAGAGACACGAAAGCTTCCAAAGCTCTGTGTCCTTGTCGATAAAGAAATAAGACTGGACCTCATACAAGTTACGCTGGACGACGAACTTCCTTTTTTAATATTGCTAGGGCATATGACTTGATGTGGAGTGACATGTTCTGTTAAGGAACGTATACACTCTCGTTACTACCTATCGATCAGCCAGTACCTCAACAATATGGCGACTCCTATGCTTAAGTAAACTAAGACTAAAAGTGCACTAACAGTGTTATCTTTCAAAATTGAGATCGCTGAGTCTCTATGTGCTGGTGCTCTCAAAGTACTAGAGGCAATTCGTAGCCTTACAGGACTTCCTGCCAGCCCTAAACTCCCTAAACGCCTCAACGTCGAGGATAGACTAGAGAGCCTCAGAATTTGACCAGCATAGTTTTGAGATATTTGCAGGCGCATCTATTAATATCGGTTGGACCTCTCATATCTATTCCAGCTTTACAGGCAGTCGTGGGCTGACAGATTACATATCACTGTGGCCGCGACAAGGTATATACCATACCAATCTTGTAGTGGGGTGCCGAACCATTTGAAACTTGGATGATAAAAAAGAGTGCTTCATTAATCAGTGCTTTAACTTTACCTTGAAGATCTCAGACAGAATGGTATACGTGAATATAACTCAAAATCCACCCGAGGAAACTTTTCAATGTATGGCATGTTATGCTGTATTCGAGGGCTTTGGATAAATGATATGTGACGACGAGACTCAAAAAGCCATAAGAATTTATAGGATTTCAAACGAGTAGCTCTTATCACTACAGAGAGACAGAAAGTCTGTGCTACATCACCTAGGGATATGTCGTTGTAGCTACAAGAGCTATGTTATCTGTACTGAAATATTAAGTGTTTGATAAGAGTATCACTTCCACTCAAAGTGGACTTGTTCCGCCATCATTCTGAGACTTTATGGGTAAGTTAGTGCAATGAGCACCACTGGCTGTTGGATATATCTTCTTGCCGTCCAGGGGCCAGGTTCGTTCCAACGTAGTGAAGATTCAATGTCGTCGGCTACATGATGTATAACTTTATTAATCACAATGAGTTTCAGGTATCTGGCTTAATAAATTCCCCATTTAGAGAGAGTAATGAGTACTGGTTGTGTGACCGTAGTATTAGAAGTTAGGTGATGCATCTTTAAATTTGCCGTATGTGTCAGCATATAGTTTCTTCAATGTCCGTGTAACCTTTGATATGGACCAGTATTAAATCGACATTAAAGATTGAGGCGGTGATTAAAGAAAAGCACTATTTGGATGTGGAAACAAGACTTCAAGCCAACAAATGCTTGAGGGCTGACTCACTAAAGCCTTGTCGTTGCCCAAGTTCATATCGAACAACCTCCGTAAAATAATCATGTACCTATTTAGAGAACGCAGCAAGTTTAATCACACTTCTTTTCCAGACGGAGAATTGCCTATTCACTTGCTCTTCGGCCCCGTCACGTCATCAAGATAGAAGTGACCCCCAAGCATTTGCAAGAACTGACAGCCATGTAACGAAAGCCATCAACAATACAAATGAATGAACTGCTCCGTTTATTATCACTCATGAATCAGATATGCTCTCTGAGTATATAAAGAGCTCTCCAGTTACACTTTCTTTTCCGCCAACTACACCTTGCTATCCAAGTCTCAGTCTATTTAACAAAACACTCCTTAAGAACACTACAATATCTTACATTAATCCAGAAATAGCTCAGGAAAACTTCTCCCGGCAAATGAGTGACATCTCCTCAAGCTTCGTCGAACTCACGTACGAAGCCAACCAGCGCGGCAACCTTCCAGGCTGGCCTGAAACCTACAGGCTGCAGTCCTTGCGTTCGGAGTTCAACTCTTGGGTCAGAAATCACGGTATGATACTCGACTCGGGGATCTCCAGTACTACTCTAAACTATCCAAGCGAAGATCTCGTCAAACGATCTGCAATTAGACAGGCACTTTCCACCCTAAACTCCCAAATCCAGCTGCGTAAGTATCCGACTCCAGGCTATAAACTAGCTGTACTGACATCACCGGGTAGTTATGCAGGACTATCGGGATGGGCCTGATGTACGCACGGCATCTGGAGCGCAGAGTAATGCAAGCAGTGTTGAGAGGAGTTTGAGTATTCTTTCGAGGTGGACATCTTGAGAAGATCCTTGTTAGGATTAAGTTGTGTCTTTCTGGACTCGGCATCAGCTTTTATATTCAACACAAGAAAGAATATCAGGAAATTTTATCCAATCAAGTTGCGTTCTTGAACCGCGTGCCACAGTGTTCCAACAATCGATATCAGTATGCCAAAGCCATATTGATCAATTCATGAGTGACACCCTATGTACGGCGTCAAACTCCCATCAAGTTGAGTGTTGATTATCGCTTTAGTACCTTCTCTGCTCTGCCTAACTACCTAGGTATGCTGTATTGTTAGTATAGCTGCTGCACTTTCAGTCAATGGGGACAGTGGCTACCAACACGTATAAAATGATAGCCGTAGGCAATCTATATGTTCATACAGGAACCGTAACAGTCACTCTGCGAAATTTGCGTGTTTTGGCAGTTTCTCTGTTGCAGCATCCAATGCTTTGGGATGAATGCTATACACATTCTAACCCTTACCTTGCCACGTGATTACTGCACATACAACTACCACAAGCCTCCCCTCGAGACAAAGATTCATTTTATGACGATTGAGTATGAATATTCGCTATTTAAAAGACTGAACTCTAAAATGCTAGATGCGCTCGTTGAAAATCCCAAAGGACGCAGGTAGACCCCAAGAAGATAACCTGAAGACTTGTAATGATCCCTTGAAGCCTGATAGAATACTTCCATTGCGTCTATCAAACCGTTCAATCCTTTCTCTCTGATTTATCTGGATTTGGCAAGTGAGTGGTCCCCTTTGGCTTTCAATTTTCTATCACTAATCAGTACTCCTAAGATATGTGTTAGCTTGGCGGTTACCCAGTATAGGGCGAGGGCTCCTTGCCACAATAGTAAATTTCCTCAATCATCTCGATGGGGATGTGTAAGTAATGAAAATAATTCCCGGTCTTGTGTAATAGCGCTTGGTAGACTGGGCGTTGAGTGTTAGCCCTGTCCAAACTTCCATAACTGATCGTTACATACGGTCCTCAACGGTACGTCGTACAGTCTACAAGCATACTGGACGGCCTCGTGCTACAAACGATTGCCTCAATAGGGCTGGATTTCGATAACTAGTAGAGTAGGCCCTGGGGATGCGGCGTGGTATCTGTCTTGGCGGAAATGACTCGCCTTCAGGGATGGTCCTATAGTTTTTGACCCAGTTCATGAAGACCTCCTCCATTTTGTCGATAGTTTCACAGTCCGGGTAATAGGTATCTCCGTCTCTTAAGGCAGGCCCTACTTCGGGGAGGTTCCTGATTTTCTTAAGACAGAGGCGGACGGATAATGCGATAGACGATACGCGAAGGAAATCGCTATGTCATACAGTACGGAGGCGTCGACCAGACATATTGATTATGGATAGCTTTCCCTGGTAGTAATTTGATTGCTAGGTAGGACTTAGCGAAACAGTATATATGCTTGTTCTTGATGGACCTGTTGCCGATGATGTAAAGTGCAGATATGTTGTAAATTGATGTTGACTTGATCCGTAGTTACCTTCTGAGAGGAGGGTAAACACTGAACTCAATTTGGTCCTACCTACCTTAAAGTGATCATAACTCAGAAACTGGAAGTTATGAAATACTTAGGTTGGCAGGTAGGTATGGGCCATAGGTAGTTTGTTGCTTCCGTTTTCGACAGTATTGTTGAGTCCATTTCAGTCAGTTACGACTCCTATTGCTAATTGAGAATGGCCAAGGTCTAACCATCACTGAGCATCATCTCTAACGAACGGCACACGATCAGCATCACCCGTATTTTACAGTTCAAGTTACAGAGAGAGATCAAACTTCAAAGCTAGATCGAGTTCTCGAAACTTGATTCTTCATTTCATAATTTCAATCATCAACTTTGATCACCATGGGTCACCTCTCACAAATCGAAGCCGTCATGGAAGCCTACGACGACATCCTCTACCACTATCCAGATGGCGGCGAACATCCTTTGAACATGCCAAAGAAAGAAGTCATTGTACAACAAAAGGCGGATTTCAAATTCTGGGCAATACATTCAGGCGTATGCATGCCAGAACTCGACCTTGAACACGACTTTGAACGCGAAGCGGTAAAGGGACTTGGCACCTTCGTCGAGACTGCACATAAACGTGAGTTGCACCAAATTTAGGGTTAATCTCGATGGTTCGCTCACATTTTCAGTCGAGAGACTATATCAAGAAGAACCAAGTCCTGATGTCATATGGCGGGTAGATGAACATGTGGCCTCGCTGTCACAAATGCTAAGCCAGCTGGCCCATGCATTCGGCGTACTTGTACCTTCGTTGCAGAACACAGGAGCGGCTCCTGGACAGTGAACTGGAACTTGATGATGTTTGGGGAAAGTTGGTTGTCACACAAGTATATACTTAAATAAACGCTTTGCAGCAAGTTGTTCATACGAGATATCCAAGACTTCGACAAGAAACAGAGTAGAGAAACAAGTTTCATACTTAAGTTGATCATAAGAGATCCTAAATCAACACAGTATGGTCTTGTATTTCCTCGCCCGAAATATTGGTCAAAGTGTTTTCAGTGCGAGCGGGAACCCTTCTAATAGCCAGTCAATTATGCATAATATCTTAGCATCTCCTTATAACTAATTCACATTCTCAGATTGTAATTTATGATTAATCTGGAGATCTCCAGTTACTTTCGCTGTATGGAAATTACTTGATTAGTACAGGGTAATGTTGATGCGCTGACGCGTGGTGTTATTTGTGGCAGGCTCGATAACTCGCAAGTCTACGAACAATGATGAATCTTGTCATAATTCTGTTAATTTTGGTATACCTATCTGGTGTATGCGGTCAAGATAAGCTATGAGGATAGCTGTGATATCATAACCGTAGGATGCTTACCACTGCTGCACTCTGAATACACCAACCATAATCTCGAACATAGCCTCGAAAACAATCAACGTACGAATCACATGTGATTTGGAGATTGTTCGGCATCTCTGACGTGAGCGGATTGACTTTGTATACGCTGCTATAAGCGCTCAACAAAGATGAGCCATTTATCAAAAGATCCAACGTTGTGGCGTTTCCCAAGCTTTACGCCATGATCATTGACAGAATCCTCACCAGACATGTTCATCCTGACATTTCCGAGGGAAACGGGATGCATCCTCTCGGCTGTAGTGCCACCCTAAACTGTTACTGTGCATAGTGGACTGCCAGTTGGATGCTGACCGCACTTTATGCCGGCTCGACTGAATATACCCCGCGAAACGCGGGGAGGTCATACGCAATGGTCATGTCAATGCAGACTGAATCATGTAGAGTCGCAATAGCGCATAAGCATGTCACTTTTTGTTTTATCTTGCCTTCTGACAATATTGGAATCATGCGATCGATTTGGAGAAGCCAGTAGAAGGCCCAGTGATCAACTCCAGTCGGGTGAACCGTCAGGGTCTTGATCAGCATGATTTCATGGAGGTTTGAGAAACTGTTCGATCCAATCGTGGTGGGTGACGATGAGCACTTCGTCACCTCGGAGGGTTGTCGTGCAGGATAAGCACTTGAAGATTGGTGTGTGTAGTCGCTGGGAATTAGACGGGCAGAGAAAAGTGTTCAGCTGCTCGGGTCGTTAGCTGCTCGTGCTACTGCCCGTCTTTTCGGTGAGACAAATTCCTCGATCTGACATTGCCAAGACGGCATTCTACGATTTGAGATCTGCCATCGAGTGACTATTTTTGGAGGACAATTTTTACAGACCTTGGTCGGCTACCGTTCGCTTAGAATTTCGGTCGTCAAAGTGATTGACATCAGATATCTTCAACACGTTGTCACCGTGGATCTGAGAACCAAGACTTTGGATCTTAGATGAAGATCAATGCTGTCTTGGATCTCAGGATCTACCCCTTTTGGGCATGATCTTGCAGTCTCGAGTCAGGGCAATGGATTGTCGTTTGTATAACGTTTGTCAGTGCATGCTGGATTGTAGAGAGCTGGCGTTACAACATGGTTCCCGCAAGATACATGGAGAATATTCAACAGCGATGATCCTGGATCCTCACCGTTGGAAGAGTCACACGGCCACAGAACTAGAAGGCAATGAGTCAGTAACAAAGACCATAGAGACTCTCCCCAGTTCGCTATCGACGCAGATCTTGAACTGTGATTGTGATAACGTTATCCACAAAACCACCAAAAAAAACAAAACACCTGGAGTTGGAGCTTTAAAGTTTGGAATCCCACAACGTTCAAAATCCATAAAAAAGAGAAGAATGACCTCATCAGTTGTTGATCCTGGGTCCCTTCCCCAAGGACCGGGTACCCCGGTCTTGAGGATTGAGGCTGGATGGCCCAAGCTCTATTCACGGCCTTGCCCGAGATTGGAACGACTGAGGAAACGAGACTAGAAGGCTGATAGAAGCCTTCTCTTAAACAAACATGTAGCATGGACACCCACAATCAAGGCCCTTTCAGCAAAGTGGCAATTGGTTACAGGGGAGATGCTTCCAGCTGAAAGGTGACAACTCATCGCTGTCAGGACGACGCGTGTTGAATGTTTACGAAAATGAAGGCCTAGACGAGGCTTTGTAGAGCGTTACATCCAAGGAATCTTTTAGAGTTGGCGATCAGCACTGAGCTGGCAAGCCTGGACTCTCTGTGGACCGTTACAACTCCCGAGCGCAAATCCACGGTTCATCGTTTAAGTTACTGAATCGCAAGAGCTTCTGTTTTTAAGCCATGTTCAAATTAATCTAATTCTAAGCGTTGATGGCCTGGTCGTCAAACTGGAACCACTGCCTCACCATTGAATGCACGAGCCTTGTGAGCAAGGGTCTTTTATGACCAAGAAATTTGACATGAAACTAGGCTCTTCAAGGCGGCGCTGAAACGAGGGCCGTTCATTGATGAGAAAACATTCGCTTTGGATAGAAAAAAATATAATTTCATATCGTGTGATTCGTCCGAGATTGAAGTTGTTCATTGAATATATCAGATGACCGGAAATGAAACGGCTACAAGAGTCTTATTATAGGGAGTACCTCCGACGATATTTCCAAGATGCACTGAAATCATATCATGTCAAAATGCACAAGTAAGCTAGAAACAGGGCGAAATATCAAGCCTCATTCAGCTGTGCATAAAACTCGCAAGTATCGCTTCGGCATTTTCAAGCCGGGTAAGATAATCGTCGGCATCATGGATCAATTTCGGTATTTCGTGTAACCGAAAAAGAAAAAGAAGAAGAACAGAAGAGAATCCTTGCTTGCTGTGGATGGCGGATGATTTGTGCATCTACGTATCGCCACTCCACCCAGCCCATGTTTCTATCCACTCGATGTCTTTGCAAAGTGCCTACCACACCTATTGATCAACTGGCTTTGAGAAGAAAGGTACATGATCCTGGCGAGTGCCCTGTAAACCTTGAGGCTTTTTCACTTTGAAGAGAGAAAATTCTCGGATTGGGTTGAGGCTCTCTGCCATATTGCTCCGTACTAATATCATGCATGAATCTGCTCCTCGGAATGAGGCCTTGGTACTGGGATGAGCTAAAAAGTGAAGCCCGAACCCACAGATTACGATTCTGATGTCAATGTGAAAAGTACAGCACTTTATTTGCCAATATGTAATATGTAATATGCAACGTGCTGACCTTTTGTTATGTCATCTCCATCCCAGATGGATGGACCCTAAGATCTTGGGATTCTTTTAGTGGAGTCGTTCTTTTGTTTCGGGACCGGAACGGCCACCAACTTTTACACTCTTCGTTAGTGTTAGTCAATCATCGAATATTCCTCTCTTATCTAGTTCTCCGGAGTTTTCTCGGATCTTCTTCTCAGTGACAGTGACTCTGACAAAGCGGAGGCTGTCACAGCCAGACTAGGATATGGTATGGCATGAGTTTATACATTCGGCACATGCCATGTCACGACCGCAGCACACATTACGTAGTACGTTGTCGGGGCTTAAACAAAGACCCTTACTCTATCTGCATCTCTAAAGAGTAAAGCCTTTGAGTCTAAAGACAGGATTTCGCCTGGTGCCGCGTCACCGAAAGTAGCGAACCCCATTCAATCGTACGGGGTTTGGGCTCCGTAGCCTCCGGAGCTCCCTCGTTCAGTTATTCTCTCAACGACAGCGAGAGGCATCGATGAAGCTTTTTTCCCCCTGTCTCTGTTGACTGCTCCTCGGATAGCACGGGCAGTCTGTCTGAGTGTTTTCCTCGGAGGGGTGGCTTAGATTCCATGGTATGACTTCAATTTGACGGGAATATAATTACCCAAGGTCAGACTCACCCAAACATGGCACGTAGATGATAAAGCTTCTCTCTGTCTTTTCCTTGTTCTTCTCACACATTCTTGCCGCCCCCATTTGTATGCTCCTCTGTCTCGATCTGCTATGACTGCATCATCGTCATCATCATCATCACTACCACAACCACCAAGATCTTTTTCGTGCAGTGTCTTTCTCGAGCGGTACAAGAAACCCTGTCCGGGACAGCTGTCGCCCTTTTAGGTCACCTCAGTTCCAGTTCCTTGTCAGACCCTAAGTTGATTTGCTCGTTGCCTTGGTTATTCCTGTTGCAGACCTCGACTCGTACGTATTAACCTAATTTACTTGTCGTTTCCTGCTTTTTGTCCGACGACCAACTTTCCTATACCTCTCGTCTCATTTCCCGCTCAACCAGCCCAGATCTGGCCAGGTTCTCGCTTGTCTATTTCGCTCTGGCCGGTCTCAAACTTCAGCCCAACAGCCCCAAGTGAACCGTGCTTCTCATCCGTTTGGCGTTGGTGTTGGCGCCCGACGATTGCTTTCTTATTCTTAATTTGTTTTATTAAGGATCCTATTCTTCTTGTCCCCGCTGTGTCATTCATTGTTCTCCTCCGCCTCAGCCGCCTTGACCGCATGTTTTAACTCACCATCGTCAGGCCGAGCTTGAGTTGAGTTGAGCTGAGCTGAGCTGAGCTAAGAGTCTCCAGAATCTCAGGCGACACAGAAACAGAAACAGAAACGGAGAAGCGAAAGATCAGACCCTACCAGGGTTGCCGGGGCCTCAAATTCTCATCACCACCGCTGGTGTCTTCGCGTCAGAGGCTACAGGTGCACTAGCCACAAGCGAATCCCTTGAATCTGATGTTTCGGATTTCCATGTTTTAGCACAATTAAAAGGTACGTATTTTTATGTTTCTCGTCTGAATATTCGTATCCAATGCAAAGCCTTGATCTCCAGTCACACGCCTTGTTTTTGTGTCTTTTACTAGATTCATCAATAGTCTTGATATTGAATCATGTATTCAATCCTAAGTGGGATGAAAGCGGATAGTATCAATCTCAGACAATCTTGCATCGATACTGCACCTGCAACAATGTCGATCACCTGTCAGAAAAGCAGGATATTGTGTGTTGAGTGTTTTCTCCATCGTCTCTTCGCTGCAAATCGCCCTCTGCCATCACCGCTAGTTCTTCTGCCTATTGATGTGTGCATTCCTCACAGCCATTCATAAGATGTTCTGCTCTGCACAACACAACGCCAACAATACATACAAACCAACAGCCCCTGTTTTCGAGTCCCCATCCCCAGTCCCGTAATCCTCTGCCCTGTTTCTCCACCTTCTTCCTGTTCCCTGTCCACGTCCTTGCGCACCAGCATCATCCCCACTGCCTGTGGCCAACCGCCTGCGAGAACAAGGCGTGACGCTTCCTAATCCTGGTCCCCTGACGCCTCTAGGCGCAGAGTCTAGTGCCCAAATCTGGGCGGGATGCGAGCCTGGGTTGGGACATCGACAACTTCAGGATCCAATGCCAGCGCATGAATTTATTTACTTGGGGAATTGATGAGCACTGCCAGTTTACTGTCCTGTGCTTTTCTTTCTTTTTTTGATGCCGGGCCAGACCAGACCCATCTCATCACCGCTGCAACACTGCAACACACCGTCTCGTTTTTATTTACTCGTGCTCATCTTTAGTTGGCCCTCCCTTGTATCCCATTCTAATCCATCACCCTCGTCTCGTCTCCAATATAACGCCCTGGATCTATTAGACCTGGGTATGATCCCGCTCACATGTTCACATTCACATTCACATTCGAGCTATCGTCTTGTTTTTTTCTTTTCTTTTTGGATTATAACCAGCCTTAACCCTCCCTTACGCGTGTGCTAGACTCACAAATTGCTATCCTGCTTGTGTCTACGTCTTACACTGCTCTGCTCTTTGTTTTGAAAACTTCTGAGCGCATACCTCCACTTCCTGCGCCTGCGTTGGCCTACATCATCCTTTTACACGCACTCCTTTTTTGCGTTGCATTCTTGATTCTCGCTCCTTGGCTGGCACCACCCGCATTTTCTCTTGGCTTTATTGGCCTCGTCATCGTTTATTAGATGCGAAATCATTTCAGTCCAACAGTAGAGTACAGTTGTTAACCGCCATGACAACAACAGCTTCAGTCCCCGAATCACCACAGCGTCGATCCGCTTGGGTTACTTCTCACGAAAACATCTACTATCGACCTCGTCTCAACAAGAAGTCTGTGTCGACTGGTCGATTTCCCGCGCCGTTAATCGGTCCTCGAAGATCTCGCCCCCAAGCAATTCACATCGTGAGCTATCCCTCGGGATACGTTCCACGAGAACTACGAGCAGAGAGCAGACCTCAAACACCTGAACTGCTTGCCGAGCCTCGACGCGCACCTTCGTTGCAACCGACTGCTACTAACACGTCCAACGCGACGAATAGCACCAGCGATTACTTCAGCAACGGTGTAAGCAGTAGCCGGAGAAAGAAAAGCTTCAAATCTCGTGCCGCCGTACGCCGCAGAGATAAGCTCCTGAGCTCATTTACCTTTACGAACCCTGACTCTGGCTCTGAACCTTCATCGGCATCAAACTCAGTATCTGCAGGCATTGATACTTCGGGTCTCGTAGCAGCCGAAGCGCTATCGACGAGTACAGGTATTGACCGCTCAACTCGGCAAAGTGTGAGCGCTATTTCAAGTACAGCAAGACCAAGTACAAGGACATTGAATACAGGCCACTCAATTGGTCAGTCGTGCCAATTAGACCTGGACCTTCCCGGCGAGTCTGCGATTGGGTCGAGATTTACTGGGGCAGGTGCATCCCCGCCAGCATATGACGACATAAGCTCACGCCCTGAGTCCGCGGCACCTGTTGGTATTGACTTAGCCTCTGCATCCACTGTAACGCATGTTACCAACAACTCGAATTCTGCCAATTGCAACACCAACACCAGCAGCAACAACCAGGCACAATCAGCCGCCGCCGCAACAATGGCGACCGCGCGATCTTCACATCCGTCCTTGGCGTTGACCAACCCCAATCGCAACAGTTTCATGTCGGCTCGTTCTTCAAAATCTGCCGTCACTTCAGTCTCTGAGTTGCCGAAACCCGTCGCTTCCGGCAGTGGCGTGTCATGCTCAATTCTTCTGGCTGAGCCAAACATTTTCCTCTCAGGTTTTGATCATGATGGTCATGGTCACCGCGAAGGCCAGAGCGGTACCGCTCTATTAAGAGGCAAACTTCAATTGCGAGTCACAAAAAATGTCAAAATCAAAGCCGTTCAACTCAAACTTCTTGGCCGTGCTCGCACTGAGTGGCCCGAAGGCATCCCTCCCCTCAAGCAAGATGTATTTGAGGAGGAGAGCCTGCGCACCCAAGTACTTACATTTTTCAATGCAATGAATGACGGCTGGGAGTCCGACTATGGCAACCAATGCACTTATCGCCTCAAGAGCAGTTCTCCTAATGGCAGCTCTACAAACCTCATCCGCTCCAACCCATCATCATCTCTGACCCCGCATCAAAATAACCTTTCTGCCAAAGAAATCAAGCGCTTATCTTTGCAAAGCGTCCAGTCGCGAAGTTTCCAAAAGGGTGACAGTCCTATTGCCACTCCTACACAAGCCAAAGGATACAAGGTCTTCTACCCTGGTACTTATGACTATACTTTTGAACTACCCATCGACCACCACCAGCTAGAAACAACCAAGCTGCAGTACGGATCTGTGAAGTGGGAATTGCATGCGACTGTTGACCGAGCTGGAGCCTTCAAGCCAAACCTTCACGGCACCAAGGAAGTGTCTATTGTTCGCGTACCTGATCAGCTCTCCCTTGAGATGACAGAACCTATTTCTATCAGTCGCCAGTGGGAAGACCAGCTGCACTACGACATTGTCATCTCGGGCAAGAGTTTCCCTATCGGTAGCAAAATTCCCATTGCCTTTAAACTTACACCACTTGCCAAGGTTCAGGTGCATAAGCTCAAGGTTTATGTAACGGAATCGATTGAGTACTGGACCAATGATAAGCGTGTAACACGTAAAGATCCAGGCCGCAAGATCTTGTTACTCGAAAAGTCTGCCGGAAAGCCTCTCGATTCGTCTTACGCCTCATCTGAAATTCGGACTCTTCGCGGCGGCGAACTCGACCCCGAACAGCGACGAGATGCTCGTGAAGCAGCTGCCCGAAGACGCGCACAAGATGCTGCCCGAAGACAGACCACGGCCGAACCCCTTCCTGAGCCTTCGGCTAACCTCCTGGGCGACCTGGATCTGGGACTCGAGACCATCTGGGGCTCAACAGAAATCGAAGCCAATGTGCAGATTCCTACATGTGAAATGATGGCCAAGAATAAGGAGCTACGACTCAACCCTGACTGCAGCTGGAAGAATGTCAATGTCTTCCATTGGATTAAGGTATGTTTTTTTTAATGATGACTTTGGTGCCGGCAACTAACCGTTTCAAAGGTTGTTATGCGAATCAGCCGTATTGATCCTGAGGACCCCAGTGGTACAAAGCGCCGACATTTCGAGATCAGCATTGATTCGCCGTTCACTGTTCTCAACTGCCGTGCGACTCACGCCAACACTAATCTTCCGGCTTATTCAGGCGCCAACTGCAACGCCACCACTTATCAGTCTACTTGTGGATGCCCTGATGCCTTCACTGTTCCCACCGATGCTTCACCTAGTTCTTCGGAAGGTTCACTACCCGGTGTTAACCCTAACGCTGAGAACCTTCCGGCGCCACCACAGGCTGCCCATTTGGCAGACGGTGTTAGTGGACAACAAGAACCACGTCCGATCCATCTGCTCAGAGTTCCAAGCTTCAACCCTCCCGCCTTCGAAGATGACATTGCGCCGCCTCCTGCTGCCGAGCTTGTCACAGACGTACCTGAGCCTGTGATGACTCCTCCACCACAGTACGATGTTGTGGTCGGAACTCCCAGTGTCGACGGTTTGGCGGATTACTTTGCACGATTGGCCGATGCAGGCTATGAGGGACATGAGGACTCAGAGTCGGATCCTGATGATTCTCCACCCAGAATTTTGGACCGAACTGGGCGTGTCAATGTCGCCAACCCTCGAACTCCTGGAGGTCGAAGGATGCCCAGTCGAAGTCTGGAGATTTCCCGACCCACCATTCAACTCGATATGAATGCTCTCCGCGCCCGAGCTGGACGGGCAGTGTGAAGAGCACTGGCCGTCTGTGTTTTGGATATGATAGGAGATACTCTACAAAGACATACTCTACAAAGACATACTCAGCCTGAGCGTGTCAACAGCACATATTGGCATTTACGCTATTTACGATATTTACGTCTTTTTCTTTGTTGTATTTTGTCTAAAGGTTGTAACAATCAAGCATATGGATTGCGTTTGGCATGGCTGGAATGGATAAGGTCTCGATGGCGTTACATCTTGCTACAAGTTTTCCAATAAGGGCCAGGCGTTTACGAAGAGGAAAAGGATGACATGCAAGCCAGCTACTCAGCATTTATCTAAGCGACGGAAGGGGGATATACCTTGAATTTTGGGGTAGGACACATGCGCTGGATAAACGCATGCCCACGTATCGATACCACATCGTTTCCTTGACACTATCAATATATTTAGCCCGATTCGGGTTTTGGTGCTCCCATTTAGTCCGTTCCATGTCAGATAAGCGAGCTGAATATGCACCTTGTTCGGATATAAATAGACAGTTATCAAAGGACTTTGTAAGATCGTTTAAGGGTCGAGCCGTGATGTTCAAGGTCCACTTCGCTTATTGGTTACTTCACGAAAAGCCCCGATTCGTAAGCGCTAAATCGAGGCACGTAGCGCAAACAGTAAGACGTCTCATCATCAACTAACATCTCTTGGCTATCAACCTCGTGAGTACTTACTGATCAACAACTTTTTAAGAATAAGTCTCCAGTATTGTTGCCCTGTCTCAAGTAAGTCAGGCCGTACCCGGTAACCCCGACGAGATGCGCCTTGACTAGGTAATCAGGTCGCTCTCATGGAACAGGACACAATGGCTGTAGGAGGTGAAGACAAGGCTGGTAAAGAGACACCAGTGAGACAGCGGAAGGCTCACAAGAAGTCTCGTCTCGGATGTAAGAACTGCAAGCTGAGGAGTGTCAAGGTGAGCTGATCGCTATAACTCATATACCACAGCCCTGTATTTCAGTCATACGCTTTACTTTACCTCAGCACTAACATCTTTTCAGTGCGATGAATTAAAACCATCGTGTAAACGTTGCACCTCATCTGGCTTCGTCTGTTCATTCACTGAGATATCCCCTTCATCATTCCAACTCGCCCACCAGAGCGCAGGGCCAGTCTTCTCAGTTGTTGATAAGTCTCTCGGTCCTATCAACCCTGGTTTCAGAGTCCCCGTCATCCAGCCTGTAAAGGGTGGTGTCGGTGAGATTATACTAGGCGATGCTGCTCTGGCGGCCATTGAGAGGTTTCGACTAAGGACAGTGTTCTCGGTTGGTACACAGAAAACGAGAAGTGTTTACAGCGAAGGCGCGTTTCTGCTAGGGTTGAAGGTGAGCACTCACCAATCTCCTTATCGTGAGTGACACTAATATATATAGCATCCTTTTCTCATGCATGTCTTTATTGCTCTGGCTCTTCTTCATGATCAGCATCTAAACCCCTGTCAAGCACCTTCTCACCGCACCGCACTCGCTTTCCACTGGTATCAAGCGACAGCCCTCTTCCACCGCCGTCTCATAGCAGCAGGATCGGCCCCCGACGTGTCAAAACTCTCTGGCTCTGAACGTGACTCCCTCTGGGCATCAGGAGCACTTCTCGGCGCAGCTTCGATGGCTCTTTTGGATGCTGAAGATGTGTATGGAGTATGGCCGCTCAAGAAATCCGACTCTCTTGACCTTGACTGGTTGAGAATGAGCGATGGGAAGAAAGTTGTATGGAATATCGCTGACCCTACAAGAAAGGATAGTATTTTTCATCAGTTACTTAGAGAATGGGACGGCATTCCTGATGGTTCTAGACCCATTCCACCCGATGCGCTTCCGACTATGTTCTACGAGGCCTTTGACATTGGGTCATCCTCTACAGCCCAGAACAACCCATATCATGTCGCTGCGTCTTTACTCGCACAGTTGCTTCCCCGAAGGATCGATGATGATACAGTGATCCAGTTTCTCACTTTCTTGACGCAACTGGACCCGCGGTATAGGAAGCTACTGGAGGAGAAAGACCCCAAGGCTATGGTGTTGCTGGCATGGTGGTATACAAAAGCAGCGGCACACAGCTCATGGTGGATGCAGAGGAGATCGGTGGCAGAGGGGTTGGCAGTCTGTATCTATCTGGAGAGGAACTGTGGGCATGAAGCATTTATTCAGGAGCTGGTGAAATTTCCAAGGCGTGTATTTGATGCCTGTCGTGGTAATGGGGGTTCAATGCCCGCGCAAGACAGACAGCCTTTAATTGAGGGTGTCCAGGCCTACTAGTCATCACAGGATAACATTATAAACTCATAGCATTTTTGAGACAACTTCTTATACCCCGGACAGCTGCATGTGAGGTTACTAATTAAGTCATCACATCTTTATTAAGCCATGTGCATATCGCCTTCCAAAGGCTTGAGTTAATTGGGACTTTTCAGCGTATTAGCTTGACACATCTCGTTGATCATAGTCTGAGCTTCATGGCGTTTTAGAACCCCGATAGATGAATGCGGCTTGAGACGCGATCCAGGGCCCGTGCATACAGATTGAGCTCTTATCGATAGACAGACATGGTGTGGAGTGCTCCTTGGGGGAAAGAAAACTTCTAATACTAAGCGAGGGTGTTAAAATTAATGGACCCAAAGGCTTGCTAGAACGTAGTGCACCTACCTAAGTCTTTTTATCACTTGGGAAACAAGTCCTAGGTTTTCTTGCCTCCCTTCGGGTGCCTGTCGGCGTCGAGTAACCCCCCGCGCATCAGGTGCTACCTTTAAACTTATAACTTTGATTGTCTATGACTCTTCCGAAATCGAAGCTTCAAAACAGTCAGACCGAGAGGTGGCGCAGCTTTCTTGAGAATCACTTTCGATTATTTAATTACTTCTTTGGCCTTCCATCTCCCTTAACACTTGATACTCTATATGATAAATCGCATGACATCACCAGGGGAGACAAGCATCCTTCGGCGGACTTTTATCCTAAGCGACAAGAATACTTAGGTAACTCAGCATAAGCTTAGGGGAGCCTTTGCTGGGTTTATTTTGGCATCTTTCAAATCCTGTCATAATGTCGACAAAGCCATTAGCGCACGAGAAGCGCAAAGGCGAATCGGTTCGTCAATCTTTGAGATACACCATATGTATACTAATACTTGACTTATAGGCGCTCAGCGATTTCGCGGATTATGTAGAGCAACAGCAGAACTTACGGTACCCAACCGCACGAACAACGACGACGACGACGGACACTGCCGAGACAATAGACGCAAATACCGAACACCACGAGGAGCTCGATGAGCTATTCGATAACCTCGACCTTGCGGAATCAGCACCGCGAGTGCCCCTCAAGGATCTTCTGCTTGGATCGACTGAGGACACATCCAAGCAATTGGAGGAAATCATCTCTGACCGCTTAGAGGAGGGTTTCGGCGAATGCGTTTTCGAGATTGGATATGAGAATAATGGCGAATCGATGAACCTGACCCTCGATCAATGGAATCAGGCGTTCAAGACACTTCAGGAAGCAGCAAAAGGAGTGCATGCCGACTGTGATCTGTTGTTAACCAAGAATGTCGGTGGCGGCCTTGAGGCCGCAAGCACTACCGACAAGCCTACCAAGGATAGGAGCTGCAGCGGCAAGGTTCAGATCCGCCAGAACCCCGCAACAATAGAAGATGTAATTGAAACCCGGATAGCGGTGGTAGGGAATGGTGAGTTGTTCCAAGCTCCACCTGGCCAGTACCACTATTGACACGTTGTAGTGGACGCAGGCAAGAGTTCCATGTTGGGCGTGCTTGTAAAGGGAGATCTTGATGATGGACGAGGTAAAGCTCGCGTCAATCTCTTCCGGCACAAGCACGAAATAGAGTCAGGTCGAACCAGTTCGGTTGGCATGGAAATCATGGGCTTCGACACCATGGGCAAGGTTGTCACCTCTGACACCCCGGGGCGTATGTCACAGCGATTCTTAACTGACACGGATTACCATACTGACATTATGTAGGCAAATTGTCTTGGGAAGAAATTGGCAAGAGGAGTGCAAAGGTTATCACCTTCACTGACTTGGCCGGCCACGAGAAGTATCTTCGAACAACAGTATTCGGATTGCTCTCAAGCAGTCCAAACTATTGTCTTCTGATGGTCGCAGCCAACAACGGTCTTATTGGCATGAGCAAAGAGCATCTCGGGATTGCCCTGGCTCTCAATGTTCCCGTTATGGTTGTCGTTACCAAGATCGATATCTGCCCTCCCAACATTCTAGAGCAGACATTGACCCAGATCACCAAGATAATGAAGAGTCCTGGAGCTCGAAAGATACCAACTTTCATCAAGACTCGCGAGGAATGCATAAATACAGCGACTCAGTTTGTCAGTCAACGAATATGCCCAGTCTTCCTTGTCTCCAACGTTACAGGGGAGAATCTTGATCTGGTCAGGACGTTCTTGAACATCCTCCCCCATCACGGACGCTACAACTCGGATGCCCCATTCGAATTCCACGTCAATGACACTTTCTCAGTACCTTTTACAGGTACTGTCGTGTCTGGCATAATCAAGTCTGGTGTAATTCATGAGGGCGACAATGTCCTCATCGGGCCTGATTCATTGGGCCAATTCACACCAACCTCTGTCAAGTCAATTGAACGCAAGAGGATACGAGTCCCCGCTGCATCGGCTGGGCAGTCTGCTTCTTTCGCTTTGAAGAAGGTCAAGCGCAAAGACGTGCGCAAGGGTATGGTGCTTCTGCCCCGGGTCGAAGGCCAGGTGATGCCAAAGGTGCACCGTGAGTTCGTTGCAGAGGGTAAGTAATGAGGTCAATGCCGCTAGAAGCCACACTAACATTGTCAGTTCTTATTCTCTCACACGCCACCACTATCAAGACCAAGTACCAGGCCATGCTTCACGTCGGCCCTGTCTCCCAAACTTGTGCCATCATCGACATTGACAGAGCGCTCATTCGCACAGGAGACCGCGCAACTGTCGCCTTCCGCTTCGTTCAACGCCCCGAGTATCTTGCACCAGGCGACAGGCTCCTTTTCCGCGAAGGTCGCACAAAGGGTCTTGGTATTGTCAAGTCCGTTGGATACGACCCAAATCATCCATTGATGCCCAACAAGGATGGAGAGAAGGAGAAGCAGCCTGTTAACTCCGAGGTTAAAGTAGGTGCATGAAGCGATTGTGGAAAACCGCCATAAGGCTCGATGCCTACGGCTGTCACGATATCATGTAAGGACAAGGGTATCGCGTTTTGTTGTTTTCTCAAGAAGATTATTGAGTATTTTAGCTGGTCTTGATATGCTGTTAGGTCTGTCTCTCGTAATTGTAGCGTTTGTTCAAATGTATGTATTGCCAGTGGCGTTTCGACTTTTAGAATCCCATGAACACCACAGCTTCATCAATGGCTACCCCCTGTTGGCCAATAAATTGTGACATGCCGGTATCGGAAGGTTGTGTTGGATGCGAACTAGAGGTGGGTTTTTGCATCAATTTTCTTTTGCGATATCAATGCTCTATCTATCTAAACCTTGAGCTAAATATGTCAGGGTGAGCTTTCCAGCAACAGGAGCCACTTGTTCAACTTCGACTTGGCTTTTGCAGGAGCACAATGTGGCTCAAAGGTTGTATTGCTGAAGGATATTGAACCCTAAATACTGGTATTAACACAGTCTTGGGCTGCTGCTTTCGGGATGCTTTGAGCAGCTTCGTGCCTCAGACTGTCGTATGACGCAACGCGAGTAGTTGCTGCTGAGACAGTGCTTGCACATTCGAGTGAGTGCAGGGTGTAGTGATTCATTGTACCCCTTCTAGAACGGAACCCCAGGTGAGATCAGGACAACACTGTCGCCTGACTTGACGTTAATACACAGAAACGACTGATCCTCAGATCGGCTCACCTCTCACAAACAACATCTCAGATTTCCGGCTGATAGTCTAAACATCAGTTAGAATCGACTCAGAACAGTCTCAGAACCCCGCATACCTTGAGTTCCTCATCGTCATCGTCCTCATCCACAGTGTAGATGGTCTCCTCGACTTCTCCCAACACCAAGTTGCAGTGACTGTCGTAAGCCTGTCTAAGATCAGTATCTCCTTGATCAAAGTAGTCACAGGCCTAACTGACGTGTAGCTTTCCCTTGAGCTCACGGTCTCCTCGAAGCTTGACAAAGACAACCTCGTTGAGAAGAAGCCGAACAAGGTCGAGAGGCTCCGAAACGTGATGAGGCTCTTCGCCTGTGTCGGCCATGATTATGTGAAACAGTTATTGACTGGGCTAGGTTCGTCTCGGTGTGTGTAGCGGTGACCTGGGCAGGGCTGAGCTGGATATGCACCAAGGACGACGATTTAGTGTGGAAACGGAGTTGGCAGGGCTGGGAAATCCTCGGAGAAATTGCCATGTTATGAAGTAAACCACAACGGTATTGAATGCATCTAGACCATACATTACCCCATGTTTTGATGCACTTAAGCAGTGCGGCTCATGTGTGATCCTTCCCGATTTGGGTTACACGGCAGCCAAACGCCCCTCGCGTTGAAAGAGGAGGTGTTCAGTTACATCCGAGGCCTTCCCACCTTCATCATATTATCCTGCAGGCTCTTTTATTTCTCTCGTGTTTTCGTTTTTTCTGTTTTCCGCGACAACTTCAGTGCCATGCTTTGGCGACAATCCCTTCTAAGAGGGACCCGTCTCGATCATCCTTCGACATCTCCACTCGCTTTCGCGCTACGGATCTATGGGACCTCGCTAATACACCAACGACCCGCTGAGGTGGGTCGAAGACGATGGTTAGCATCAATATCTCCCCCGGTTTCAACTTCGACTTCGACTTTTGCGCATCAGCGAGGCAATGCACCACCAGACGAAAACTATACCCACCGTCCCACGCCTTTAGATGCACTGCTCAAAGCTATACGATGTCAAGAGACTGGTCGTATCCTCCCTACGTTCCAAGCCTGGGTCCAATCGTTGGTCAACGATAATGTTGAGCTCGCCAACGCAGCTCTTCAAGAGCTAGCAGAGCTTCCTGTTGCAACCTTCTCTGAGATTCTTCGAGCACTTGACCCCGTTGCAAACAAACACCTCGATGTTGCACACGATATCGCCATTTCTCCTGGCGAGATGCAGTTCACAAACGCACACCACATTGTAGACAAATTCGGCGTACGGCATCAGCATCGCTTTGTTCTCGACGCCCTGAATATTGTCACTCGAGCTCGACATGATGGTGGCCGTAGCCTCGTCATCTCTGACTTCGAAATCCTCATCCGTTGCGCGGGCGCTGCCGGAGATTTGAAAAGTGTTGCCTTATTTTTCAGTGCAATTAAACACCATGGATTGGGGTCAAAACGCAGCACGAGAACTTGGAGCGAGTTCTTCAAGGCTCGCTACATGACCGATCCTGTATACTACCAGTATCACCGACAGAGAGTCCTCTATAAACCTCGTGAGGGGTACAAAATATTTTTCAGGATGCCTCTCGACAAGCTTAAGCGACTGGAAAGTCTCCGACATAGCCGGAATGCCCTTGCCGTGACCCCCTTCAATCGCCAACGACATCGCTTATGGGCAGACAACATGCTATGGAAACGTAAAAAGACAGGTTTCCAAAGTTACTTCGCACATTGGCGCCGCAGCAAGGATTCTGGTGTTCTACTCAATGAGGAAATGCTTTGTACCACTCTGATTGCATTCGCTCGCAGTGCCTCGTTTCAACACATACGAGGCATTGTCCTCAAAAGAGGCTTCGGTATCGGACTGGTAGAAGACAGAGAGACCGGCACCTTCACCGTAAATGGTTTTAAGGTGTTTCGTCCAGGCAATCCACGAGCTCCCACTGAGCGTCTGCTGAATGCTATCGTCGAAGCATTTGGGTCCATGATGCGTATTCGGCTGGCATCCCAGCTCCTCATCCACGTCTCTAACGCCTACCAAATACCCATTCCGCGCGAAACATGGCGTAATCTCCTCAGCTGGGCCTATGTTTGCGGAGTCAAATCAAATCAGCGTCAGCGTCGCTTCATGTATTTCTTTCCTCTCTCTTCAAACGTGACTCCGTCAATGGTCACCGAGATTTGGGACATAATGACTTCAGAACCTTACAATGTCGAGCCCTCGTTCGAAAATTACATCGTCTACATCAATTCGCTCATATTTAAGCGTAGTTTTAGTTCGGCATTAGACATGCTACGTGACCATGCTATTCCTCATTACCGTCAGCTTGAGAAACAGCAACTACAGAGCGTGTTTGACGACGTTCTCCAGGAAGCCTCGGAGCCCAGCCACAGCCGCCGGACAATTGAAACACAGAAGGAGCACGCTTGGTACCAGATCGCAAAATGTCTGGGAAATCTCCTCAGTACCGCTTCCAAGGACAGTCGCCGGCGAAAGAGCAACTTTGCAACCACTACCATACCACATATCATCACAGAATTCAGCGAATTTCTACACGATCAGATACGATATCGCACCTCCCAAGGCTACGTATGTCTGGAACGCTCAGTAGAAGTGCCACGGTTCAAATGGGTTACAACTCTACGAACAACACTGCCTCAGTTAAAGGGCGGTGTGGAAACGCAGATGTTGGTGAGCAAGGGCGCAGTTGAAGAGGCAGAAACCTACGAAGAGCGCAAAGAGAACTGGCCCAGAGACCTTGAGATGAAGATCCTCGAGTGGAGGCGTAAACCGCGGCCCAGACCCCGTGCGAAGGGCCCTGCACCCGAGAGGACAGACGTGAATAAGTTGGAGTGGTGGAAGAATTTAGAAGATGAATTAATGGTGTAGATAAGAGGTAATGGTTATAGATCTAGACTATAGTCAGTCATCTAGATGCCACGTATCATAGACTTAGCGTACCGAGTCAAGAAGCGTTTGTCTTCACTTACTGGGTGGTTCATCAGTCAATCATGATGGCCAACCTGACATAAACAAGACTGGCAAATAATAACAAAATTTGATTCATAGCTGCTATATTCTGGTGTCATGTTATCGTGGGTATCTAATCCTGCCATAATCTCCTGATAGTCTCTGTCGGAGACATGCGTGTCATCCGTGGTATAACTACATAAGGTACATAAGTTCCAACAAGGTATACAAAAATGATAAACTCTTTTCCTTTGTTTCCTCAGTTCCCATCTTGTTCTGTGGTCCAGTCCATCTTACAGTTGGCTTTGTTGCATATCCAAAAACGCAGTGCAGAACTCAAGTCATAATAAGGAAATGACAAAGGGAAGTGCATGGGTAATATGATACGGAACCAGCCCGTTGAAATCAAGATGCTGCTTCGGCGAGGACGCTCAAAAGGCTCACCGCTGCACCGCCAATACCAACAGCGCCAAGAGCTTCGCCCCATTTCTTTCTTCCTTGGGGGCGGTCTTCCCTCTTGGTGCTTCTCCTATCGCGATCTCTATCGCGATCCCGCTCACGGTCTCGGTCACGGTCACGATCTCTCTCACGATGGTACCGCTTTCCGCTGTCGTAGTAATAATCGCCATGTCTATCGCTTCGTGAGTGGCGATCTGCACTATCAGAGTATCTTCGCGAACGTCGCGATGATCTGGTAGGGCTCTGTCGCCGGCGCTCACGATGATGATCATGGTCACGATCACGATGGCGATCATCCCTGTATGACCGGGGACTTCGGGCATCAACCTCGTACGGCTCCGGGTCGAAGCGTACGTGGTTTTCGTTTTTGTTCTTGAGAATTGGCTTCGGCATTGTGGTGCTCGAAGGAGATGTCGGGTTCTTTATGGGAGGATTGACGATATACGGATAACTCTTGGTTCCTTTCTCAGACGACTTGTCTTCTTCATCGTCTGAGATATCTGTTTCGTCAAAGACTCCGCTATCATCATCATTTTCTTCTTCCCGGCTGCTCTTCGAATCGCGCCGCTCAGAATGCGGGTCGTGCTTGCGAGGCACAGGATCGCGTCGTGAACGAGCAGCTCGACAGGCAGCACTTTTGCGGGCGAACTCGGAGACTTGTTCTCGAGTCAAACGGCCCAATATTGCAACGTATTCTGGGCGAGCCTCATAGCGCACACCAGCTCGTTCAAGGACCTCGGGGCTAACCAGCTCCCGTCTAATTCTGGTCCACTGGGCATCAGGAGGGATCTCATTACCCCATCGGTCAGGAGCAAGTCGAGGAGCGCTGCTCCGTGGACTACTACCATAAGAGGGGGGCCCGCTGTTGATATAATGAGGCATATGGGGCATGGAGCGTGGAGATGACTCCATGTGGTGTGTAATTGGGGAACCCGACAACTCTGGGACATCGGGCAAACTGTTTGGTGGCATCTGTCTATGTCCGGGAGACAGACTGTACTGGTCGTTGCCCTGAACATTCAGATTTGCCATTCGCGTGTTGAGGTTATCCATGGCGAGGAGATCCTGGGTCGACACCATTGCCATGGAGTAGTCAGATTCATTGTCGGCATCTCTTGGGGACGAGGAAATAGGCTCTCTGGCGGTGTCGCTGTTTGACCTCGCTCGCCCACCAGTGATGATAACGGGAGGATATTTTCTGTAGGGACTGCTGTCAAGCTCTTGGGGAGAGGTGGGCTGTGATCTTGCTTCATGCTCCAAGAGACCCCTCACGGTGGGATAGTTACCGCCGTACTGGTTCTGAACGGACTCGAGCTCGCGAACGTATGCTCGTAGAACATCCTGACGCTGTGTTAGTCGTAACGATCTACAAGGGAGATTTGATCAACACGTACTTTGTGTTTGCGTAGCACTTGGGGGGAAAACCCTTGACCTTCGAGCTCCATCTTGAACTCGCGCCAGAGACCATCCTCGTCTTCAGTAAAACTGCCCTCGTTGCGGTTTCGGAATAGCTTAGTGGCGATTTCGTCAACCACATCCTTGATTCTCTCCAGTCCCTCTTGGCCTTCGATAACCCTGGTGGGTCTGTTTTCGGCATGCAGCTGAACGGCGTCGAGGAACATCTCTACACTGGTCTTGTCCCCGACCAATTTATGCTTGATGACCGAGAGTTGTTGATCGCGCTGGCGCTCATCTTCTGGCATGACAGGGCGGCCATCTCCATACTTGTCTAGATGGCGCTCAAGTTGGCCGAGGGTGAAATCACAGTCATCGACGAGAGGCTCGAGCTGGCGACTATAGACGGAGGAGGACGAGGCTTGGATATTGCTGAGTACAGAGTCTTGGTCGGCTGCTTCGATGCGCAGATGTCGCAGGGCGATATGTAGATTTCGAACTGCAGTCGCGACGTCGGTAAATGGAAGACCTGATTGTTTTGCGCGAAGGTAGAGGGTTCGAGCAAAGGCATCAAGAGCATCGATGCGTTGGACGGTTGAGCCGCCGCTCATGGCTTGTTGTTTGAGCTCAGATGAGCTTCTATGGTGTTGTCAAGCTAAACGTGTAATATAGTATAATTTTGAGTGGGTGGTCTCGAGTAGTTGTTAGTACTCAAGGTAGTAAGGAGCAGGTAATCGTTTGTAGAGAAAGAGCCGTGTTGTTTGAAGTGCAAGAGTTGGGTGGATGCCAAGTAAATAAAGGCAGGTAAATATTTTTCAGGGATAAATGAGAAGAAGAGAGCGGCAAGGAAAGAAGAAGGGTTGGGACGGGAAGAAAGGGAAGATTGGATGCTACAGTAGAAGAAGATGGAGGGGATGGTTTATCAGGTTATGGATCAACGAAATGGAGATAGTAAGTCCGTTTGGCTGGAACAGGCACGCGGAAGAGGCGTAGGAGCAGAGAGAGAGGAACAGCCATCACTTGATGTAGGGAATGTGTGTGGGTGTGTAGAAATCCGGGCTTAGACAACCGTAACCGTAATTGTACAGGGAGTGAGTGAGTGACTGTGCAAGTCAACCTAGGTAAGTAAGTGGTGATGTTGATGGTGGGTAACGGTACTGTACGTAGGTACGCTCCAAGTACTAATTTGGTGGGCAATTGTACTTGTATGTTCCTCAGTGTCGCTCGGTGTATCCTCGTGCTTTGAATCCATTTCACCTCTCCTCTTGTCTCCTCTTGTCTTGTCTTGTTGATGGCCCCTGCAACCGCACCCTAATTCCGGGGAGCAGTGGGGATTGACCCCCCGGTCTTTGTCCTGGGTCTAGTGACGTAGGTAGCCGCTGTCTACGCTAACAGCCTTACATCATCGCTTGTGCATTTGCAAGGCTGGTCTCTGGAGATCTCTGTCGCTGCAGGGTTTGCGACTGGAATTAGATTGCCAGCTGTATCTGTGACCACCACCCTCTCAAGTGTAGTAGGTGTAGGTACCTTGGTTTCAGTTTGATCTCTGATGCTCAAGTAATTGGCTCTGTCCCTTCTTTACGAGAGAAAAGTTTCCAAGCGTACAGTATGTATTTTTTGCCTCTTGGGTCCTGTACTGCGCCACCCGCTCGGCAACGGGGCGCAACGTGGGGCATTCTTGGTAGACCTAAACTGAGTTAATTTAGCGGCATCAAGGAACTCTCCCAGGATAATGACGAACTGAACACAAACGGTCGCAGGGTCCCTTGACTTTACCCGGAGAGGAACATGTCACCATCTCATGTACTCTCAAGAGATGAGATCAAGTGTTTCATCTTGCTCAACTCCTGTCTATCATTTCATCACCGGTTTCCTGAATTAAACATGTATGTACTGTACTGTCTCAAGGATCATGGCTTGCTTCTCTAACCCAGTTCCTTTTCCCTTGCTATGGATACATCATCAGTCACGTCTTTGTACAGTACTCGGCCTCGGCCTCTTGGCTTATTGCTACAGTACGCTCTAGTCTCTCGGCTTTCTCCATTTGTCATCCGTTTTCCTTCTAGAACATGACTAAGGTTTCGCAATGCGCTCCTCATTCGCCTTTAGTTTATGTCTTCGTAAGAATGTCGCTTTTGCTGCAATTCCCCACTACCTTATCAATGGGTTCTCACAACTCATCTCCACCAACCGAATGAACCGATATCGATCTGCGTGTAATGCAGGGCTCGCATGCTGCAAAAAAAAAAGAAAAACCTCTTCTCTTTTTTACCTTATCTCTTTTCTCTAATGCATAAATGTTTGCCTGATTCGATTCATGTACTCCACTCCTATTGAACCCGTCCTCGGTTACCTGCAGCCTTTCTTTCAACCCGTACAGGCCTTCTATCTATCATCTGGTAGTTCGGCTCCATGCATTAGCTAGCTAGCTATAGTACCTACACAACCCTTCCATGCCGGCAGTGCTTCCGCGATGAGCTTTGGCCCATTTCTAGGCTGTGCTCGTAAAGTCAAGACCAACACTCGTACTCTTGAGCCGCTTGGGTAGAGAAACAGGCAACCATTTGAGAGAGTCTCTGACGCTGATCGATGGTCATGCATACTTTCGAGGCTCTGATATCCGATTGTACTGTACTTTCGGGTTTCCATGAATACGCGGTGACTCACTCCCATAAGAGATCAGCACGTCATGCCCTAAAGAGCCAATGGATGATGAACCACCACGCTGGCTGCACGTAACCGCAGCGCAGGGCTTAACGAAAGGCCCATTCCCTCACAATCCATACTTGTTCGGTCCTTACACTGCATACATACTACCTAGGTAGTACATATGTATTCCGGTTCCACAGCCGCTCAATGGTGCTCTGTGGTTCGTCGCAATATCCCGACGTCTCTGAAACACTCGCGACTAGCAACAGAATTATGCGGCTGCCTTTTCTCCAAAGCGAGTAGTCATTGCATTGCATGTCACGCAGTAAGCAAGTTCCGTCGAGCTTGGTTGCACGTTTCTGTCCGTGACGCCGAGATTAAACCATCCTTTCTTTTGATACGCCTGTCTCTATATCTCTGCGACTGCATCGGTAGATGAGATGCCATATGCAGTCACCGAACTCTGCCATGCTGACCTCACAATATCGCTGTAAACAAACATCTTTGTCTGATAACCCAAAGCCTCATCAACATGTGATCCTAATTAACACATCAACACCCCTCCACCCCCCCCTCTTGGCTCTAACGTGCGCCGTGGGTAGCCGATCTCCTTAGCTTTGAGCTCTGCCACACGTCTCTTTATGCTTCACCACGGTTCCTGGGCGTAGGCTCGCCTATCTTCTTCCAATAGACTCTTCGGACCTGGAACCCCTCCACCATAAGCAAAGCCCTAGGACTAGCTCCGTTGGTGTCAGAATGATTGCTGCGACTTTCAGCCGCATACCATGTGGTGTCGCAGACAGGGAACGTGCTTCCAGGTGAGAGCCCCCGTAGCGCATTCTTCTGGTTGCCTTCTTCGAAAACCTTCTTTTCTCTATAACTCTAGATTGCTAGCTTCTCCAGCGAGTATGCCTCCACCTTGCGGCTGATCAGCTGGCCTGTCTCTCGGGTGCTTCGCTGCACCACTTCGCCGCCCGACACAACCTTGCTCTTGGTTGGCAGTTGCTTTGTCTTGAGGCCCAACGGGAGCATTCGAGATTCCTGGCCCTCCAACTTCATGGGAACTGGGTTGTTTGTGTTCCATGGTTGTCGGCCGGTGCCGCTCTTTTGAGATGCAAGGCCGAACCGGACTGCCTCGCCAACGATGCCGTTGAGGTACACAGCCTCCTCCAGACCTTCGAGAGCCGCAGTCACCTCAAGCTTGAGTGCTGTCAACAAATCGCCTGTCTCAGACTTATCGCTTGAGATGGCATCGTTCAACAACCATCCTCCAGCGCCGACTGCATCAATACAGCGACCGAGAAGGTCCGAGATCAGAGTGATCACACCGTCCGGGGGCGGGTCGTTACCCTCGGAGTCAAAGCTGGTTGGGTCAATGTACAGCGATGTCCACGCACCTCGGACAAGTTCCACTCGTAGGGTGTAGATTAGCGACAGGATCTCCTCCGTCTTTAGCGTAGCCCGGATGGCCTTGACTGTCGTAAGAGCTGGGAGCCGCCATAGCTTAGCGAAAGCCAACGTGAGTCCCCGCGAACGGCTGCTGCTATCATCTCCAAGGTAGTACTCTGTGATCGCAATGTCTCGCTCGAGATCGTCAAGGTCCATCTCGTAGTTTTCAGCCCCGTCATGTGCCTCGTCTTTCAAAAGCTTGTTATTAGCTGGCTTCTTGGGATCGGGAATGAGGTCAAGATTAAGCATCAAAGCTCGGATAGCCAGAAGTAGCTCCAGTTCGCCAAGTTGAGTAGCTTGAAGGTAATTCAACACCAGCGTCATAGACGGGTCAGCATCAGTCAAGCTTGTCAGAAGGTCCTCGACAATGGTTTTGCTGTCGAGAGCTTCCACATCCAATTCTTCTCTGAATGCAGCCTTCAAGTTTGAGAGGGTCAAGTGCCCAGCAACAACCAAATAGGATGTGACGTTCGTGTTGGGCAGGATCAACTGCAGCTGAGGTCGTGATTCTAGTGCTTCGGTTGTTGAGATGGAAAAGGTTCGCCCAATCGCATAGAGTACCCAGCGCCGATCCACAGCAGCATATCGGTTGCCTCCTGTGTGCCACTCCCATTCAGGGAGTTCCTGGGCGTCCTTCTCCTTTGCTTCAGTACTCTCGCTCGTTGATCGAAGGCCCACGCGGAATCGCTTCCGTAGGAGACCTTCCCACTCCCCAAGGTCACCCTTTGTAAGATGCGCATCTGCAATTTCAAGCTCGTTACGTAACTTATTCATGTATTGCTCAGTCATTGAGCCAGGGACAAATTTGGAGAAGTCTGCTGATAGCTTGTCTGTTTTGGCCTTCTTCGCTGGGATTTCAGTGGCAGTTCCACGGCCAATAGAATCAATCAGAAGGCCCTGTTTGCGTCGCTTGCCGTGGCTCTTGGGGGGCTCAATCTGGATTGAGACCAGAACGTTATCAATCAGGGCCACGGCTAGCTCCTGGCTTCGCAGGTAGCTAACCAACTGGCACGATTGGGGCTTCTCATCATCCTCAAGGACCTCGGAGAGATCGAGGGGTGCATTAGCATGGATGGATCTATACTGGTAGTTATAGAGACTGATCGACTTGAGTGAGCATGACAAGACAAATGGTCGAGACAAACGAGCGAAAGAAACTGCGTTCTCCATATGCACCACAGACTTGAGCTTCGGAACAGGAGTGGTAAGGTCGTAGATGTTAAGAGCGCCTTGTTGTAGCTGCATGAGCAGAGCTGCTTGCACATCAATTTGGTAGGTAGATTTATCAGTGCCAAGGGGCGAAGGGGTGCCGATGGGAGCGATCTCGAGAGGTGATAGCTTCTGAATGTCAGAGGTTGTCGAAGTGCCTGCAGCGACAGCGAGAACAACCAAGTGACGGCTCTCCTGGCTCTGGCTCAACGTCTTGGACACGAACGCAACCAGCTCCGGGTCAGAAGCAGGTGTCTTAGGGAGCGCACTGAAAATCTCGGGCTTATCCTTGAAGATACCTTCGCTGAATTCGGCAAGCGTGCCCGAGGTAACGTAGTCCAACTCGAAGCTCTCGATCTGGGTAGCAATAGCATCCTGCAATGCGGACTTTGAGGGTGAGGTCCACTGAATCGCAAGGGTTTCGGGAGAAAGTGAAACGAACTCTCCGTTTTCGCAGACTGCAATCATATTGCCAGTACTGGAGGTCTCTGACACACTGGAAGAGCATGTCAAGTATCGAACAGCTGAAGACTTGAGAACCGGGGAGGTGGTCGTTGTGGAGGTAGTCTTGCCATCCTGGTGGACAACATCTTTAAACAATGTGATCTTCTGGCCTCTAGAATCGCGGGTAGAGATATATGTGTATCGAGAAACGTCGTTCGATCCAGCTCGTCGGATTCTAACCGAGTAAGGAGCGCAGGTAAAAGATTCTTGAGGAGGAATAGGATAAGAAGTGATCAATCTCGACGCCGGAACCTATGCAAAATCAGCAACATACCTAGAATCTGGTTGGAAAGCATACATCGTAGATGCTAATAGTTTCTCCATCCACACCAACAACCAGTTCTGTCCTCTTTCTCTTCTTCTGACCATCGCGCAAACCATAGACCTCTCGTGCAACGATGCGGCCTTCAGTATGGTCCAAGGGTCGGGGGAGGGTCGCCAGCACAAATGGCTTGTGTATTCTATACTCAGAAGCCATGGCGACTACGGTGCTGTAATGGCGAATTATACTGTGGGCTGAAAGAGATACAATTCGTTGTATCTAGACTTTCTACCTGCACTTTTTCCTTTGGTGATCAACAGGTGAAGCTCTCACAAAAAAAAAGTTGGAGCGGGCCGATACAAATTCCGTTGGTGGGGCAGGATCAGTGGGTCTCAAACGCCTGCCACCAAAAATGATCCCTGACGTTGAAGAGAAGGTACGTATCTAGCGCGAATCGACGCGTTCAGTGGTTTCTACCATTTATTTCCATTAACGCGTACCCTAGCGAAGCTCTTTATTCAACCATATCCACGGGCAACGCTTTCGGTTCATTCGCATCAAGACAGAGGCTCGCCTCGCGTTGGAATCTTTTCTTTATTACTATAAGGTCCTAGTAAACTTTTCTCTTTCTATCATCCTAAGAATCCATATTACGCTGTTACATTCGTGAAATGGTGGTTTAACGTTGAGCTTAAAGGTGCTTAGGCCGTCGAAATCTCCAGCTCGTTGCATACTGACACCGCAATTCTCGCAGCTTTCGACGCATCAATGGGATCGATCTTGGTCGAGAGGATGGCCCAGGAATGCGTTAGGGAACCTGAGGTGAAGAAAGTCCATCCTTTCTTTACTAAAGGTCCTGCTGCCGACGTTACCCACCCCCCGAACAGCGCAGAACCATCGCCCAAAGTTTTGAGCAGCGAAAATCCTCACGAAGACACTGAACCAGTGCCAGAAGCTCAAACCAGTAGAAGACGTCGAAAGGCCGACGCGTCCCTCTCACATGAAGCATCTGTATCGAAGAGACCACGACGAAAACGCCAGAACGATGCAGCTTCCAGCAACTCGAACGCGACTATTGAGCAGAGTCTTGGAATCAAGCTGAAGGAGCCTGCCTCTACCAAACCTGAAGACGAACCGACCAGTATCGCATTTATAAAACTCGCCGAGACCACTTCACAATCCAATCCTTCGAGCAATACGGATCCCAATGTCAAGGGCAAAGTACTAAAATGGAACCCGAAGACAGGGACATTGGGGTCGCCCCCAAAGACCAAATCGAAGAGCCCTCCATCTCGAATGGTACGCATAACATATGGACGTGACGAAGCCAACCGAAAAGATATGGGGAATAAGATAACCCAGATCCTGGAAGGAAAGATATTGTTCCCGCCCACACCACCAAAGAGAAGAGGAAGGAAGGCAAAAGAGGACTGTATGGCCAAAATCGAGGATATATCAAAGACTACACACCCATTCTTTACTGGGAAGGCAAAGCAAAACACGAAAACGGAAAGCCAATCTGCTTCCAAAAGGCAGCCATCCTTGGCGCGACAGACTGTATTCATGTCCACGCCAATGTCTCCTAAAAAGCCTCGCAACCCATTCATCGTGAACAAGCAGCCCCCGCGGTTTGGCGTCAAGACCGGCGTAACCAGGGTGCCCGGGGCTATGCAGCCTCTGTGGCCAGCGAAGGGAATGGCTCATGTTCGTGGGTTTGATCTCGAACTTGATTCTGCGTTGTTATCATCCGAGGAGCATATGGATAAAAAGTCCAAGGGCTCTACTGTCACAATCACCCCCGACGAGTCTGTGTTGGATAGGTTCTGCGCCAATATGGATTTTACTGCTCTCCGAGAATCACTGCCTAGGAATCACGATAATTTTGAACCCGCACCTAAGGAACTACGAACCCCTACCCGACATTTTGAAAGTGGACGAAAGCTTCAAAAACGGGTCCGGTCAGAACTCAGGACCCTACGGACGGCGAGCACCGCCGATAATGATGATGCGATTATGGGCGACACATTCAAGGTCTCTGCAAGAGAAACACACCCCGCAGTTAGCCGGTTATTCGAAATGCTTGAGACTAGCCTTTCTGCGTATGATAGATCGACGTGTGAATCTCTGGCCTGGACGCAGAAGTACGCTCCAACTGCAGCATCAGAGATCCTCCAGGCTGGAAAAGAGGCCCTCCTACTGAGAAACTGGTTACAAACATTGAAAGTTCAGTCTGTAACTACCACAAGTGACAATACAGTGACCAAGGGAAAGCCCAAAATAAAAGCAGCGCCCAAAAAGAAGAGGAAGAAGGATGAGCTGGATGATTTTATTGTCAGTAGCGAAGAGGAAGCAAACGAGATGGATGAGATCTCTGAAAACGAGGAGGATTGGGCACCTGCCGGCTCAGGATTGCTGAAGAAGACAGTCGTTCGAAATAGCAACTCCGGAATGGAGCAGGGAAGACTAACGAATGCCGTGGTTATCAGTGGTCCTCACGGGAGTGGCAAGTCGGCGACGGTTTACGCGATAGCCAAAGAATTGGGATTCGAAATATTCGAAATCAACTCTGCAAGTAGGCGAAGTGGTAAGGATATCTTGGAGAAGGTTGGCGACATGACACGTAATCACCTTATTCAGCAACACCGCGCAGATCCCGGTTCTGGAACCACGGACGAAGATGAGACTTCTCGGGATCTGAAGTCGGGGAAGCAAGGCACGATGACTGCCTTTTTCCAGAAGTCAAGAGTCTCCAAACCACCCGCCAAGAAACCCGTCGAAGAGAAGTTGCCCGACACAGCAAAAGCCAGCTCGGCTAAGAGCCAGAAGCAGTCGTTAATTCTGCTGGAAGAAGTTGACATCTTATACGAGGAAGACAAGCAGTTCTGGGCAACACTGATGGGAATGATGGCACAATCGAAACGACCATTCATCATGACTTGCAACAACGAAAGCCTGGTGCCTCTCCAGAACCTTAGCCTCTATGGCATTTTCCGATTCGCACCTCCACCTATGGATCTTGCTGTCGACCTCTGTCTTCTCACTGCAGCTAACGAAGGGCACATTCTACGACGCACAGCTGTTGAGGCCTTGTACAAGTCTAGAAATAACGACCTCAGGTCCTCGCTAACAGAACTCAACTACTGGTGCCAGATCGGGGTCGGGGATCGGAAGGGAGGATTCGACTGGTTCTGCCTGCGATGGCCCACGGGGACAGACCTAGACGAGAACGGCGATGTAGTGCGAGTGCTAAGTGAGGACACTTACTGCAAGGGCATGGGCTGGATTGGCCGTGACCTGATCACTACCTGCCCTGATCCATTGGAGTCAGAAGAGGAGGCAATGAAACAGGCATGGGATTCCTGGGCATTAGACATGGGCGAGTGGGACACTATACTGGACTTAGCGTCATGGGCCGATGGTGTCTCTCAACACGTATCGCAACGAAGCCAAAGGCTTGAGGCACTTGTAGCCTTTGATGAGTTCTGCACCTCAATGAGCGATGCAGATCTTTTGACAAGCGGCACTTTAGGGATCAGATTTCAGGAGATGATCGATCCGGAACTGCCTGAAATGCCAGTCAAGATGCGAGACGATTTCATCATCGGAAGCCGGCTTCTTGAGGCAGACCCCAAGGTGATGCAGTCCTCACCCAGTGTCAACCTCTCCTTGTCTCTCAGGTCCCTAGCAAGGCAAAACCTTATGCATGCTTCACCCACGCTCGACACTGCCAAGACACTCCTCGAACCACTCACAGAGAAGCGAGTGGTTGCTTCCCTTGACCACTCATTTGAGCCTCAAACCGCGCCGCTGAGCCGCATGGACCTTGCATATGCGTTCGATCCTATTGCTGTAAATGAGAAGATATCGGCGGCCAGTTATCTTGACCCATCAGTGTTTGACAGGACCACAAAACTCATCGTCCTAGACGTGGCGCCATGGGTACGCGGGATCGTGGAGTTTGACAACACCCTTATTCAAGAGCGGCTTAGGTTGAGTAACCTCCTAAGCGAGGGGGGCAAGCGGAAGAGGATGCGCACGACACGCAGTGCATATTCAGCTATGGAAGGGGGCGAGAGGAGAACTACACGTCGTGAGAGGTACTTTGGAGACACCCTCAACACGGTCTTTGTGAGACGTACCGCCGGCAAGGGCTGGCAGGATGCTGTGGAGAGAACAGCACCAAGGGAGACAACAGGGAGTCTACCCAACAGTTCACCGCCGTCCTCGCCAGCATCGAGCATTTGACGAGGGCAGAACCCTGAGTGGGTTATGCGGTATATACTAAATGCGAATTGACTTGGAAGGGTTATGATACATACGCATATGGGTCGGCAAGCTTGGTTTTTGGGAGTCTCTTACCGGTGATTGCATGGCATAGTCTCAGAATTGCGGATATTATAGAACACATTTTTAAACCCATATTTATAAACCATTCCCATGTGTATCTGAACACCATGTCATTCATTGTCTCATGTAGCATATAAGTCGTAAGAATTACCAAATAAACACTCGACAAACTCCGTTGCAGTACAATCCAATTCCATCCAAACCACCCAATAGACATAAATGTATGAAAACTCGTCTCATTGTCAGGCTATGTATGTCACCACTCAGGGTGCATAGGAGCAGGCTGGACGACGGTCCTCCTCCGCTCGGCATAAACTGGTTGGGCCTGAACATATTGATCATCAGCAGGATATGGTGGCAATCGCTCAGCAGGCTGCCTCATCCTCTCATACTCTGGCCGTGGCATTCGCTCAAAGTTCTGAGGCCGCCTGCGATCAACTTCTTCGTAGTAGACAGCATCACCACGACGTCGAGTTGTTCGTTCGACTACACGCTCACCATTCTCCAGTGAGCGGCGGCGACGATGATGATGATGAGGGCGGTCTGAGCGGTGATGCTTGGAGGAATGCTCCCAGTCTTCATGATCACCATACAGAACACCCTTGGGCCAGACCTTGTGGGCTACAACAGCAGCGACACCAATACCGGCTAGAAGACCAGCCGTAGTCTTGAAGAGCCCATGGTGATGAAGATTGTCGCTGCGCTTGGAGCGACGAGATGGCGAGCGTGAGCTTGATCGGGACGAGAGTCTTGCTCGTGATTTAGAGCGCGATGCCATGCGAGATGAAGGTCTCGCACGAGGTGCTTGTGATCGACCACGAGAGGGTGAAGGGGTACGGCTCCTGGACAATGGCGATCGGATGGGAGATGGGCTTGGCAGTCTATCATGGACAGAACTGCGACGTTCAAAGGATCCAGAGCGAGGAGAGTTCTGCATGATGGGCCAAGACTTGCTAGTGCTAGCTAGTGTTGGTAGTGATCTGTATTGTATGTATGTCTCACTTGATATGAGGTTTCAAGTGTTATATAAGTCTCGGCAAGGGCACAACTCCAACGGTAGATTTGTGCCCGATTGGGTTTTATCTGTTGTTACTTGGTGATCTGAAGCAAATTTTCTTTGTGTTGGACAAGGACCAGCGTTCTAACGTTGGAGAGTCAGAGTCAGTCCTCAGTCGCGCCAGATGGGGTTTCTGTAAGGATTGTACCTGAAGCAGGACCCACGACTCAACAAGAAACTAACTGGAATTTGTCTTCTAAGCACCTGGAAGACTCTGGTGCTGGTGCTTATAAAGACCTGACAGGGATGTCCTTGTTGAAGAGGACTAGATAGGTTATGACGTACAAGAAGACGGAAACACGACGGGGCTATCACGATGAAAGGGAATTGACAATTGCTCTTGGGAGAATGGAGATCATCCGAGGGAGACACGGTCGATTTATGAGTAAAAGACCCCAGACCGATAACTTACAGGTCAGTGGCTTAGACGATATTGTCGATCTCTTTGAGGGATAAACATGCGAGAGCTATTGATAGGTGAATGAATGAATCAAGAGACGAAATGATACGGGGGAATCAATCAGGTCCAGGCCAAGAGTATAAGCCTCTTGAGCAATATAACACGGGTTTCCTTTCCATCTGCCGTCCCTTCCAACGAGGCGAAGCAGGATTTGAGGATTTGAGGATTTGATCCTATTAGTCCCCCCCCAAAATAATAGAGTCTTGTTCACTGCAATTATCGTAACCGCCCCTGTTTATGCACACGACGTCACACTACAAGGGGTCCCCCAACGCCGCGGATCCGACCACTCACTCACTCACTCGCACAGGCCTCGGTGACATTCATCCAGTCTTGTCATTTGCTGGCTGGTAATTGACTGGGCGATTTTCTATTCGTGATTCTGAGACTGAGCGGTAAAGTGCAGTATTTTTGATGAGTTGGCAGTATCTCTCTCGTCTTACTCAAGCATATTCATCGTGTCTTGTCAATTTGCACTTTGGATGAGATGTCTTTGTGAGACTGCACTTGCAGGGCTAACATAAAACATTCAACACGGGTTCCTACATAAGGCGTTCGAATGTGCAAGTGTCGCCCGGTTGCTTTGTCTCTAGTATATCGATAGACATAGAGCGTGCTCTTGACTGTCTTCAATGTGCGGATTGCCCTACAATATTACGGCCAACTCTCACCTGAGACGAGTCGAACAAGTGAAGCACTTAATGTACTGTAAGCCAGCATCGAGATTGTTATCGGAGTCGGGCAAAAGCTTCCTGGTGTGTTTCAAATATCGATATGGCCCACGTTAAGGACTATGATTGTATCAGCACCCGCCTTATGGGCTTGTAGGGCGTCTTCATATTGAATCTTTAACAGACAGACACATCCTTGCCACCGCACGACAATCTCCTCGTTCGAGAATACACCTGGTAACTTCGTTGGAAGATTTGAGGTGAATCTCTTGTGCATATTTACCCTGATTAAAGCAGCGATAGGGATGAGCACCACATCAACGAGAATAATACAAATGTTGTATGAGCTTAATACTTGTATTCTCACTATCGCGGGCTGACTTCACTTCTCGATATCTTGATATGAGGCCATTCAGTGCATCTTGTGCCCTTTGCGAGTTCCACGCATGTACTCAAAGGATATAACTCGCTATATTCAACCTGACCATTCCAGATGTCTATCCAGTAAAGTTATAAACAGTATCTAATACCACAATATTTACCAATTAAAGATACTCCTCATATACTATGGCTAAAATCAGGTCTTGCGGTTCGATAAAGTCTGTATTCACCATACCTTTCATCAACGTAAGGACAAGGACTCATGAAACATCTTATCAAACCGGATAAAAGAATCAAGATAACGAGTATCCCTTCCCAAACGCACAAGAAACAGTAAGCCAGTACTTAATTACTCTCCTTCCAGGTTGTCGATGTACAAAGTTCAATCCAGATCTCATGCAAATCATATATGGACAATGAAACAATAGCATCACTGCCTGCGGACAAGCTAGCGAACATGTAGATGATGACATGTTGTGAGATTATGTTTATGGTGTAGGTTTGTGCTGTGACGCCTATTCGAAATGATGGCATGAAGTTGTAACCACCACGAATGTTGTGGCAGTCCGTCCACAGCCCATTCATCAATCTTTCACTTTATCCTTGTAAGATTCAGCCACCAAAATCTTCTTACGAGCCATGAATAGGCTGAGCGGATCAGCAGTCCTGAGCCTTGGTGGTGTTAACTCAGAGAAAATGCCCTCGATAAAAGTTTTGACATGTCGGTTGGCTTTAAGTTTCCGTCGTCATGACAAGATTTTCCTTCACATATACTCAAGTAGACTGCATTTATTCTTGTTTTCTTTTTATTGTGTTGACTCATTCGCCGTCACCATCGGGTTTCGTTGACGGGCAGGTCAGTCCACAACATTACATACATATCCCACTCCACCATCGGCCTGTGCCAGATGACTCTGGATTCCAGCATGCTTCTCCTTCCATTTCCTTCTCTTGTATCAATCCAGCTCGGTCTCACTCTGCTACTGGCAACGCAGGTTCGGCCTGGGAGATGGGCGAGAAAAGGGCCCTACCAACAACGCTACATACTCGTCAACACCACGCACGATATCAGTGGAATCCATTATATTCAAGGCTGTGTCATTCCCAGAATCTCGTGGAGCGTAATCCGGCATAGTACTTACATACACAAACTTAATTACCGCCACTTCAATCTCAATACTGTTCCTGTTTGAGTTACTCTGATCACTGTCAAATGTCAAAAGGGTATCAGTTGGCTTAAGTGGTATTAAACCCAGAGTGAATGATCTTGCACCATCTGATTCGATGGCATACCTCCATAGATATATCGCCTACGACGGGCCTGAACATCTTTCAGGTCATGAGCCATTATAGTTGTAAAAAATGTTATGTCTCAAATGATCCACAGACATAAGAGTATCCTGAAGTCTAACGGGGCCACTCATTGCAGCATCGGTCAAAAGTAACGAACCCTGAATCCCAAAGATAAATAATTCACCGGATGACCTCCAAGAGTTTCCTTCTTGACAAACTCACTCGGCCAAAAGAACTCTGCTCTCCTATTTCCGAGCTGGTGCCTGTGTTGTTGTCAGGTGTTGAAGCAGGAGTCCTCTCATGAAAGCCCATGACCCAAGTCGTGATATCCTGGCAATTCACAGATCCGATCCTTCTCGGTCTTTTTTATCTGGAACATATATAAGATGGTGCTTGTTGAGGTTTCGAACTTTCTGGGCCTCAACACAGCCATCATCAACCTTGGGTATGCCACTTGGCTTACTCTGGGGCGATATGCGCACATCAGTGCCAGCTTGAGGCTGGAGAGCCTCGAGACGAATGGAGAAGGCAAACAAGCAACGAAACGCTATAGCTCAAGTTCAGGGTCTGTGGTAGCGCTGGCGACGGAAGTTCCAGTCTTGAAAATGCAGTTTGCGGGAACAGGCCCAATGAAACGAGCGGTAGTGTGTCCAATCGGTAAGCCTTACGGTGGGAGGCCTTGAAATGGGACACATGCCAAATACTGCGTGCGAGTCGTGTACTGCATACACCTCGTGCTCATGAAACTAACACATGAGATAGTTAACAAAGGGAAAATCTGCATCCGCCGCAGCCCTGACCATGGCCGCAAGCACAGCTGAGCCCTGTTCAGTACGGTTCGGCTCAGCCCAGCCCAGCTCAGCCAAGCCAAGCCCAGTCAGTCCCCGGTTCCGCACAAGAATTGACTGTTCCACGAGGCTCGAGCGAATATGAGCCCCACAAACAAAGCGAAGTAAATTCTAACGCCGCCACATAACACCGTGGACATGGGGGCGTGATTTTCGACGAAAGATCATATCAGATCGGATCACTCCTATCATCCAAAACATAACAGAAACATGCTTGGATGGAATACGGGTAATAAGCAAGGCAAAGCAAGACAAGCCAATGTGAGGGAGGGGAAAGAATTGGCTCGGGTCATAATGTCAGTCTCCCCGCCTCGACTAAACGCCGCCTGAACGCGCCGCGCGTAAAGTGCTTGCATGGACCGATGGAAGGCCAATGGCTGCTATTGATAGCCTCTTGCTCCCTCTCCCTCCCTACTCGAACCAGGACCCCTCGAATCTTGTCTTTCCCACCCCTCTATTCCCCTTGTTTGGTGTCTCTTATCCTTTTCAAATGAAACAAATAACAAGCAAAGATGGTGATGGCCATCAGGGAACAAAAAACACAACTACCCTCCACATTTTGTTCAACTGCCCCCCCCCCCCCCCTTCTTAAACAAAAATGATCGTGAAACCCTCTCTTGCGAAATCCAGAATTGAGGGCCATCATGAGGACCACAGTTCGGCTTGGTAGTTGGCCCGTCCAGATCGTTCAAAGGCCCCGAGATACACGGATGTTCTATCATCGTCACCTACCCTGTGGTTTCAACACCCGTGCCAACGACAGCCTTTCATCATGAGCATTCAAACTGAGACCACCACCGTGTATTTTGAAGCCGTACAACCTTTATACCTCGTCAGTTTTCTTGTATGATGAATTTCATAGGCGCTGTTGTGAGGCGCACATCAGCGGAGAGTCCTAGAAAGTCGAGTCTCTGGACCAAAGTTTCAGGTCAGCTTTGATCATGGCAGGGATACCAACCAAGACAGTAGAGATGAACACCGCCGTGCCCCTTTTGCGATGATGATGCCACCATTTGGCTAGGTAGTACCGAAACTCAACGTCGACACAGAGGGTATTAGCCATACATACTATGTATAGGTGCCCAATTGTTGAAAGGCGCGCAACAGCTCGTACGAAACGGTCGCGTAGTGCCATCGACGAATTGAGGCTGAGCTCTCGCCCAAACTATGATATGTCGTGGCATGGCCTGGACTGCTCCGAAAGTCCAATAATGAGCAACATGGAGTAAAGATCACCGTCGGGCTTCACCTTACGCCACGGCCAAAAGTGATGTTGCCAGCTTACCCTTTGTTCAATGGATGTCAATTGATCATCACCCGAGGGCTGAGAGGAACAACGCCAAGATGGTAAGGAGAAAGCATGTGTCCCAGCCGAACAAGAGTCATGTTGAACCAACAAGAGGTCAAATTTGATCAATAGCAAAGCAGGGGATGGCAGACCCCTAGCAACCTCATCTCTACAAAAGCCCTCATCGAAGTTGTACGTAGACTAGACTGTAGGTGGTACATATGTATGTACAGTAAGGCCAGCAATTAGTGATGGGGGAAGTAAGCGTGGGATTTCAACCGGTTCTGAGCATCCCTGCATCATAAATTCCTCACGCTTGAATCAAATAATTAGAACCGTACATGTTGAGGGGCGTGGAGTGATAAGGAGAACGTCGCAACAACAGTCTTTGAGCAACCAAGTGAGTGGCTTGCTAATGAAGGCAAATCTCTAATAAGTTAGTGGATACGATTTACTCTCCATGCCGAACGCAAAAGTTGCACTGCGGAGCATGATGCTGGAGTGGCCTTTGCTCATGACGAACCAGGGCCAACTGAGACCTTGTCATTGTGGATTGCGAGCCACCTGATTCATGGACAGAGCTGCAAAGCATCATATTTCATCAGGATGTTGACTGTATAGCTCCATGTAGGGGAGGTGTCGGAAACCTTCAGTGCCGCCTTGTCTGTTAATTCAAGGCAAATACTCTAATTATATCTGGACCAGTATTTGCCGAGCCGACTTCAAGGTTGCGCCTTAAGATGTGCTCTTGCGCATAATGCTGGTGCAATTTTCCTCAAGAGGCTTCAATCTGCTAACCGTCTCATTATCATCATCTATCAACATAATGGATCATCGCCGATGGATGTGGTACGTTGTCATAAGGATGGCGGGACCAGACCAGCCAGACTACCAGGCCACAAGCGTCTAGCTGATGATTCTCATTCGAGGCCCGGTCGTTGGTTGTGGTGGTAGGCAAGAATTAAGCACATAACTAATATCACCAAGCCTACGGTGCGCACGAAGGTGTATTCTTGAAGTTAGATAGACACCGAGCCAATAAGAGCCCAGTGTGAGACTGACACTACCAACCGGACACGATGAAACGACCCGTCTTTGCGCGATCTCGAAAATTTCGATGACAAGGTACTGGCGAGGCACAATGCTGGGGTATATCAAATATTGCGTATTCAGTCTTGGCCTCGTTTGCATTCACAGATTACCGACTGATACGTGTGTGACCTGCGAGTGTTATCAATTGTCGGGCGCCGACAAGTTGGAATGCCGTATTCGCGACCATGGTGTGATCCAATGCTGTAGACGTGTGGACGCATGTCCGGGGCGAATTCCGCAGCCGCAGTCGGACGGATTCATATGCCTAAACAAGTGCTGCGGTTTGAGGCATCTTGTCTCTGAAAATCCTTGGGTTAGGGGTGTCACACAGTGTTGCTATTCATTTCGAATTCGCAGGGATAGGCAAGCTTTTCGATAATGGAAATGCCAAGATGGCGCCTGGGCCGGCGCTGTCGAGCTAGGGATTTGTAGTTTGAATGACGTCTCCTACAAAAAGATAGGCAGTCTTGGTTGGCGCTGGACTATGTACATCAACAGACAGGACGGCGCCCCAATTTGATGCTTGACGGTGAGAAGGCGGCCGTGCGGGAATAGGTTCATCGAGTTCAGAAGCTAAAACGACACAGAGGCTGTTGGCGACTCTCAGAGTCAGCAGCCAACATTGAGGATCGACCGTGATTGGGCGGCAGATGTGTAAGTGTGGTTATTTGGCACAGCCCTTTGTCTTCTGTCTCGGAGCGTGATCCTTTGTGTTGGTTAGATCACCTTGTGCAGCTCAGCGGAAGGGCCGCACGGCAAGCCTTGAATGCACATACATATCGGTTACCTCGTCAAGTGCATTGTCAATGATGGCGGAGCACATGAGTATTTGGCGTATATCAAAATGTGCCTGTCTCCGAAAGATGCTGGGCGGGCTCATCAATTCGAGTTTGGTTACGTTTGGGTAATAAAGGACCATGTAGTCTTGAACCCCACCCCTCCAATACTAGGCACCAGACTGGAACCGAACATATGTCATCAAGGCTTCTGGTCAACGATGCAGTGTTGAGGGCGGGTGCAGCGGAGGATGTAGCAGCGGTTCAGCCAAAAGTGGCATAATGTCGACACCGGGGAGCGAGAGCCGCAGATGTGTTTTCAGTCAAGCTTCATGGCAGAGCAGAGAGTCAAGTAATATCACACTGCAGTAACAAATTAAAATGGACCAAGCCCAAGCCCGTTCATGACTCCACTGTATCCGGCTGGGATTGTTGGTTGGCAGTCCAGTAGCGTGTCTGCGTTTTGTGTGTTTGCCACAGACGCTGGAAGCTCTCCAAATGTTGATATGGTTAAAGCGTCTGATTGGTTTCTGTCTTCAAAATCAATTCGAGTCTGAAAGTATTTCTTGTGGCTCAGTGATACCTAAGGATATATGTGTGTACGGATGACGATTGAATCGATTCTTCGCTCGTGGCTGCTGATGCAAGTACACACATCACATGGCTGTACTGCACAGTATGTAGTACTTTGGGTTGAGAAAGGATGAGACCGGAACTGGGTATCGTCTCCAACACCATTTGTAATGCCTCCAGCACGGACAGGCCATGGTGGGCATGAGACGGTCATGGTGGGTCGTTGTTGATAGTGTTGAGGAGATGAGAATGGCGGCTGACTGGTACACAAGTGACAAGCGACAGGACTTCTCAGTCAAGAAACCACTGCTGCAGTGCTGGCTTCAGCTCGTACTGGAGGTAAGGTAGGTAGGTAGGGATCCGATGGTGGTGAAGTTAGACGGAAGCCAATGACACATGTGGGAAAGCGCCAGTGTCTTGGTTTTTCGATGCCTCCTTCCCTGCCAAGGGGTGCGATGATCAGAAGAGTCGTGATGATTTGGGCCAACACCGAGGTTTTTCTTTTTTCCTTTCTTGACGATTTAGAAAGGCATCGGCCAGAGCAATCAATTATTATTATTACCTTTTCCCAATATACAACAGTAAATGTTGATGACTGTAACGCATCGCAAATAATAACGGTTTATTCTTGAACCCCGAGGGCTGTTAAGTAAGGTACCTACCTACCTAAAAGGTATTACAATTGCAGATGCTCTAGCCAATCATAGCAGTGTCAGGCTGGAAGAAGTACCGTTCCTCCCACTTTCCATTTTCAGGGAAGGTAGTACTCCGTAATCAAGTCCGCTTTCCTTCCTCATCCATCGATCATCCATGAAGTGATTGCCGATCCTTAAGTACCTATCTTACCTTACTTAGCAGTGTTGACGCTGAAAAGTCCAATACCAATCAATACGAGAGACACATCGAAGGCTTCGTTCCTTTTTGCACCGAATGCTCAAAATGTTGATGCTGCCTCACATTCTTGGAGTGCATTGTGTATCAAATTCTGTTACAACATTCAGAAGTGATCGACCGAAAATTTCTCTATCGATATCCAACCTAACTTCCTTCTCTGATAGTTGCTTAGCTTGGCGGTCCCGTGTCTTCTTTCACCCTAGGAAGTTTAAAGACAATGGGGCAATTGCTACTCCATACGAGTGAGTGCCTTACCTACCATTTAGGCCCTAGGTAGGTGGCCAGGTAAGTAGATAGGTACCTAGGCAGTTATGTGCCTGCCTGCCTCCTGCTGACAGAAGATGGGCAAACTTGGTAATGTGACCCATATAGACGGGGTTTGTTTCATACTCGAATACATCGTCCTCCAACTAAATCATCTTACATTTTGACTCGCAAATCTGACATGCATCTGCTTGGTTGTCTGCCTGTCACTGTCTCATGATGTATGTATCCATTACATGTGTTGATTCACTCCTTCCAGTATCCAACCAATCATCCCTGCGCCAAAGTCCCTACGCAGTACTGCTCCTCTGCGCCAAAGTGAGAAAATTGGAAAGCAAGGGTAATCTCCAAGGTTAGTGTCCCTGTCATTAGTGACTCACTATGGTTGGCTGGCTTCTGTACCATCCTGATTCCTCAAGAGGTCATCACAGCACCCACTTCACATCCTCATCGCGAGCTTTGCGCCCACGTACATACGAGAAAAGTAGGGTGCGGCGGCATGGTTTTGCTCTCCATACGAGGCGACCGCAGGCACGCGTCGGGATACAACCAACATTCTGTACCAAGCCCACATGCGTACGTACTCGATTTCGCCAGCTATCGCTGATCAGGTAAGCCTGTCTCGCTACAAATGATTTATGCGTTACAGGTTTGTATGCACTGCACATCTTGTCCGAGCTGTCGGAGATAGCATATCGAGCTTTCCGCTACTAAGAAAAAAGTAAAGAGAGACGAGACAAGTCACTCATTCCCTTGCCCCTGGGCCTCTTATTGGCGATGTGAGCAAGGGAGCCTTCTCTACTGCGCGTAAGTGGCCTGGACTTGCATATAATTACAACTGGGAAGGACCCGTACCTCAGGTTGAGAATACGATGATGAACGCCATCATAGTGTTGACGAATGACCTGCATGATGATCCATTGTCAGCCTGGCCGATGTCATATCAAAAGATTCCTTTGAAATCATCAATATATTTTGCATTCTTTTGACTGGCAAGATTATAAGACAAACATCACAAGAGTCTTGGCCACAACAGAAGCAGAAAAACCCTCGGCTCTATCACGAATTACACAAAAGGCAACTTACGTCTATATGCATGCACCCGGTACGCAGCAATCATCAAGCTGGCTAATGAATCGTCTTCTTATGCCTCCTTGTACGAAATTTATTAGGCACGCCAATTTTGGTTCTCGCAACCCGCTACCAAGATTTGTCCATGTCCCTTTGGCGCCTGTTGGGCACGCCAGTTGTTTTTGGCCAAGCAAGGTTGCAGCCAACGGAATGCAGTGACAGGCTTGTGCACAGTTGACTTACTTCATAACGGCAATAAGCCTCTTGCAACACAGGACCTGAACGTCGACATTTTCTGTCATCTCTGCACATTCTGCATTTAGGTCTCGGCGAAATCAGGCGCCCTTCAATGGGAAGGACGATCTGAGAACAGACGGACGTCTATGCTTGCAACAAGTTTACAAGGGCGTTGTCCATCCAAACCGACTCCGGACCATGTGTCGATTATTAGTGCTACAAATTAACTCAACTACTTGGCGCGCGGCCGTGCCGGTATTGTCTTGGGCTGGCTGACACAGCTCGAGGTTTGCGAGATGTAGATTCGGTGCCGGCAACAATTAACTGGTCACTTCTGGGTTGCTCCGGTTGAGTTTTTGGATCATCGTCCTTAGTCTCCCTTTGTCGGAAGTGTGATGACGGTCTGGGCTACTGGGCTCCGTTCATGGTGCTGTCCAGCAACTCAGGGCGAGGGGGAATGCCCGCAGCCGCAGGGATTCCCACCGTTCAATGCCAGGTTATCGGATGGGGCCAGACGGTGGCTTCTAACTACGTTCTAATATGTACTTCATTCAATGGTCGATAAGACGGATTCAATATCCTGGTTCCATTTGGAAAGAATTTCAGTCCAGTACTGTACTTGTAGAAAACGACTCGGCGCCATACCAAGAAACCAGGAGACCTAATATACCTGCCGAAGCGACGCTGGTTCAGCAGGCCCACCAACTCCGTCCGTATACAATACAAGGTCTTACAAACGCTACACCACCAAAGAACGAGTACAGCCATAATCCCAATATGCTCATTGCAGTGTCTCAGAAAGTCATGAGGATTCAGGGATGAAGCAAAAGGCTCATATCTAAAGCACGGTGCTCGCGCTCGCATGCTGGGTGACAAAGATGCAGAAAAACTTTAGCCGTTAATAGTTTGACGAAGCGGCACAGATTTGGAGCGCCTCTCAGCGAATGGGTGTTGATCCCATTTGGAAGGGAATGGACTTGTCCCTTGTTGTGGGGGTACTTGACAGCTATGTTTGATTCCTTGCTATTGTTATTGCCCTCGGGCTTGAAAGCTGGGACCATTTTCGTTCCTTTCTCAGTCATGTCGTGCCGGAAGTTCTGGTGCATTTATTCTCCTGAACCATAACTGAACTTGTCTAGCAATCTAACGATGGTTGCCGCCTCAATATATTAAAAACATGGCTAGCCGACCCCAAACCTACCAAAGCCAAAGGTGAGCACTGCACCAGCTGCACAGCATAACACAAAATAGCAGTGAATGAGAACGGAGCGGTATCATCAATGAATGGGGCAGGGAACCTGGTGATTATTTACACGCGGCCTTCATTCACGCTTTCACGTTCCTGAAAAAGCCAAGCAGGGAATAGCAGTGGAGTAAGCGCCGTGGCATGGCTCATGGCTCCTCATGGGTTCAGGCTCATGATTGACGGACAACTCATGAGGCAAGCAGCATTTCAAAGATGGAGTTGCACCACTGTTGCGGGTTGGGTAAGTACAAATAAGTGAAGGTTCCGACACACCATCTGTCTGGATGGCTCAGGACTCGTTGGACAAGCGAGCATGCAACACAATAAATACCTACCTACTCCGTAGTTAAGAGAGAAATGCTGAGTTGAACTCAGGTCGATATGACCGCCTTCCACAACACAAATTAATACGGCACATAGAACAACAGCACTGTAACTTACTGTATCTGTACAGGGCCGATGGATGATAGGCTTTGTGCCAGTCCCAAACCGAATTGTGCCCAATAAGCTTTCATTGATGATTCGGGAGACACTCCACAATGGTTGTGTTTGTCGAAACCTCCATCTTTTCATGTCAAGGATCTCGCATATGGTAACAAGCCCCAGGCTTCATGGATGGGCTGAGAGGAATCCAACATGTGCATAGAGGTGTGCAGGTCAATCACACAGGGCTTTCAGGAACGACGCACTCATCTGCCGCCGTTTTTGATATCCCTCCCGGCCGAGCAGGTTTCGTTACGAGTCTCACTCTCATCATCTCCATTTACATTCAATCCCCATCTCAATATCAAAACCAATACCGCAAGTATCCCTTGAGCAAGGCCCCGCCGCCGCTTACAAGGCCCCGTCAGGCCCGCCCACAACTTCGAGCACGGCACCGACCGGGCGACCCTTAGGGCGTTCCAGGGGCGACTTTGAATGAATTTGATGCTCCATTTAACAATTGAGCTGGGGGCTTAGAACGTAGTTGGTGAATGGTAGGTTCCAGCACCCAGGACTCCGCTGTCTAGTGGGCTTGGATCCAATAGAGCCTGGAGAGGGGAGGAGAAAACTTGAGAGTTTTAGCGGCAAGTGAGGGGCGTGTGGAATTTGGGTTATGGGGGCGTGTGGTGGCCGTAATAATGGATAGGAGCTAACACAAGGCAAAGCACCTCACGGAAACCGGGGTTGTCGCTGGGTGCGGTGTCAGCTGGAGAGCGCCACGATGGCCCTGGTCTAGTCCATGGTAGCAGGTCTAGCAGAGGCTCGCGACATGACCGACACAGGATTGTCATGTCGGTGGTACCGGGCTTTGTATGGGTTTGTCTGAGAACTAACAAGTATAGCCATACATGCCCAGCTAGTACCACAGGACACGGAGCGCAACCTGGCCTAGGGACGGCCGGGCGGGTGTGCGTGTGCAAATGTCTTGTCTGAGTCTGAGGCCTGGGAATATGAATGAGTAGGTAGTGAGTAAGTGAGTGAGTGAATGAATGAAAGAAAGAGTGTGAATGACCGACAGAGTACATGCATACATGTACAAATGTACACTCACTCTCGGCCAACGGAACGGCAGCCCATGACCCCATTGAGTCTGAGTCTGGGTCTGAGTCTGAGTCCGATCCAGGGCTTCACCTTCAAGGATGGTACTTTCTAAACCTTAGTCGGTCCAGTGGTGAGATCAAGTACTTTAATGGGGCTATCAGTGGGAGAGCAGGGGGCTCCACTTCACTGGGACTGCCCTGGGCTGGCTGGGTCTGGGTAGGTTTGAACTGGGGACGGACACCCCTGCTTTCTACTCCCTACGCTAGTACTTGTAGGTAGGGACTGTAGGTATGTACTCTACACTTGAGTACGCTATACTATACTGGGCTACGTCTAGGAGAGAGAACCACACTTGCTTGACGAACGACGAGACTACCAAGTCTAATCCAAGTGAATGGAAGTCAACTACCTTACAGGACTGTCTGTTCATACACGTACACAACCACCAGCCATGGACTGACTGAACCCATTCCGTTGTTGCTTCTTTTTCTTGTTTCCTGTTTCTGTTCCTATTTCCTCTCTCTTCTATTCCTTCCTGGCTACCTGCCTACCTATCCAAACTTCCTAAGCTGGGAGTCCTCCTCCAAGACCATACTCAACTTCAACCTCAACTCCATCTTCAAAGCAAATACAGCAGCTCTCCAGCTGCAGCGAGCTTATACTAGCTATCTTCCCAGTAGCCCTGTCCTCGCTTTCCGATCTCCCAAACGAACGACCACTCTGTCCTCCAAGAAACGAACGATCTCCGCCGAATTTCTTCGCTTTGAGCCGGTCTACTGCAAGTGCACTGCCAGCCTGTGACAGTCGAACATGGCACTGGCTTTCCTAGAGTATCTATAGACCACATTGTTCTCGACACACTCATTCGCAATTTTATCTCCGGCCTCTCAATATAAAACGAATGAAGGCTTCCAGCGGGGCAAAGTCAATTGTTCTTTTGCCCGCACAATAGGTCAACACGCAGTGACGCAGTGGGGCTTACTTTGAGAGAGTGAAGCTTTCACGAAATACCCAACCCCGAATTAACCTCGAATTTGGCGATTGCGCCTATTGCCTCGCCCAACAACAAGCAGGCGAAACGCATAGGCCTCCATGTCGGCTGGCACATTACTTGGGACATTGAACTTTCCTCCTTCACCTCCGCACGGCTCAGGCAGCCGGGAACCTAGCTTACCTTCAAGTACACAACTGCCAAAGCTGCACTCTCGATTCGACAACACTCCGTTATCGCGAAGCGGGCTTAGGACTCCCCCGACTGACGAAATGAGCACTGTCTTTCAGCCCCAGCTGGCTTCATGGGAGAATCATGCTATTCACAACTATCCAGCTGCAGTACCTCAAGCCGCCCGACCTGCAGCTCCTGTAACCGATGCGAGAGCATCTCAATACTACAGATATCCCACCCAGCAACAAGATCAACAGCAACAACCGCAACCACAAACCACATATAACCACTACTACCAGCATGAGCCATCAACGCAACCTGCACAACCTCAGCTTAATTTACATCCAACTTCTCAAGCCTCTCGACATCAAAATGGATCAACCGCGGCAGAGTCACAGGCCCTCATACACCCCGTCAGGCCTTCCACGCCTGCATCGGCTGCGTCAGGGAGCAAGGACGAGTTCGAGTCGCTTGTCTATCATAGCCTGCAAATCCCCAAGTGCATCAGTCCTTCAGGTGGAAACCTCGCCGACTTCGCTGCTCAGGTATGTGATCTCAAACACATGTGGAATCCTCAAAATGCTAATAGAATAGATGACTTGCTTGTTCTGGTTCGAATCGATTGAGGAACTCAAGCAGGCCGAATCACTCCGTATCAGAGGCTCCAATGCCCTCATCCCTCGGTTACCGTCTCTCGCCAATCCTCACGACCAGTTTCGGAAGTGGGTGTACGGCGTTTTGTCGACGACGCAGGTGACCCAAAATGTCATCCTATTGGCATTGTTATTCATCTACCGATTGAAGATGTCCACTCCTCAAATCAAGGGTCGTGCCGGCAGTGAATATCGATTGTTGACTGTGGCCCTCATGCTCGGGAACAAATGTAAGTGATTAGTTAACATGGCTGTCACACATGAACTGACCTGGTCACAGTCTTGGATGATAACACCTACACGAACAAGACCTGGGCCGAAGTGTCAAGCTTCAATGTGCAGGAGATCCATGTCATGGAGGTGGAGTTTCTGAGCAACATGCGATACAATTTGGTTGCTACAAAGGAACAATGGGAGGGCTGGTTGGACAAGCTTTCCTGCTTCCACGAGTACTACGAGCGAGCTGTGCGATTGCCAGCATCCCCGATTCATATTCCTTCGCCAACAAACAAGTCTCGTCACTCGCCTGTCGCTTCACCGACAGCTATGATGCAGCCCATCGCCAATCTCCCTGCTCCGTCTGTTACGACGATCAACTACTCACCTACCTCGAGTCATTCCCAAAGCTGGTCTGCATACCACTCGAACGCCGTCTCTCCATTGGCTACCAAGCCCAACCTGCAGTTCCCTGTCTCACGGAAGCGAAGTCCCGAGGAAGAGATTATGGAACACCCCGCGAAACGACTTGTCCCCCCTGGACGGGCTCCAGCTGCCACGATGGTCCAAGCTGTCAACCCACGGTCCAATGGAGTCGTTGAGCCGGCGAGGCTACCTGTCCCCCATCTCACCGTCATGACTGGACAACCCCAGTTGCAGCCTCAGGCCCAGCCTACACTGACGCCCTTCAACAACGGCAATGTCAATGTCAACGGGTACCCTCAACCTACACAGCAGGTTGCCCAGCCCGTTCACGTCTCGCTTCCTCCATTGCAGACCGGTATGCGTGCCATGTCCACAGTCTACCCATCAGGCCCCACCGCTATGGTGCAGAAGCAATCGCTTCCCACAACAACGGGTGTCACCATGGCGCAAGCTGGCTTTCCTACTCAGGCACCTGTTAACTTCGGCACACCAAACAAGCAGCACAGTCCTGGACGTCTGGGCCCCTTCAATTCATCGCCTCTAGCTGAGGCATACGGTCAAGCATCGGCTGTTCACACTCCTATGGTGCACACTCCCATTTCTAACTCGCCGAGTGTCTTTCTGCAACAGCGACCTAGTCCGTACAAACCTGTGCGCCATGTTAATACCCTCTTGTGTCCCCCACCTTCGGCCTCACTTGAGCAATATCATCTCGCTGTGCCTGTTCCTCCGACACAGATGCACTATCAGCCACTGGGCCGACGAAACGACCTGCGAACTGGCATTGTCCCAGAATTTATGGTCTATAACCGCAGTCACCCCCAAACCCTCCCCCCTCACGGACTCGCTCAGGGACACTACCCGTCTTAGGGATGGCAGGGTTGTCCTGCGATGGTTCAGGAATCTCAGCGTAAGCCTCAGCTCTGAGGCCATTTCAACTCGGCATCTGAAGTATGTTTCACATTTTCTTTTTCACGGATCATTGCATCCTTGTTTTTCTGAAGTTAGATTTTTGGAGTCGGATTTGCATCACGGCATCGCATGGCATAGGCGTTTGGAAGGAAAGAAATAGGCCAGGGTTCAACAGTCTCCCGGACAGGACTACATAAGGAAACGGATCAGAACAATAGGGCTTGCTTTCGGTCGCATTTGGCTTGGAGTTTGGCTTGTTTTTTTAGTGGCGAATGCTGCGAGGCCATGCAGGTTGGCAATGAAGCATTTTTTATGATGTATCGGGCTTCTTAACGGAAAGCTCATCCTATCCCACCTCGGGGTGGGAATAAAACCTCTGACGTTAGATTAGGGTACCAGAATAAACTGGTCTAAAGCTCTACCAAGATGTATTGAGCTTACCTAAGTACTTTTGTCACTTAGGATCGAGGTCCTAGGTTTTATTACATCCCCCTGCGCAGCGTTCATCCAGCATCGGATTTCTCTGCATGATATCGGCGTCAACATCGCCTGTATATAGACGGACGCGCAGGACGTCAGTTATGACTCTTAGAATAGATAGCAATCAACAGAGGGTTCTGCCAAAAGCGCTAACCCCGTGCTTGTACACCCCAATTTGCGATACTTCACGGGCGCTTTACTCAGGACGATGCTTCTGGTGTCGCTGATGTATTTGAGCCCCACCTGTTTGGCGGTGGCATCATAGTTAGACAACACATGATGTATGCGCTTATAGTTACTACATGACTTGACTGTATAGGGTGCCCTGGTATGGTTTTACTCTCGTAGGCACTTACGCGATTATTTAAAGCTCCTATCATAGCATATAATTTACACTTTGACTTTTCTAAGTTAGGTAGGCTTAAAGACATATCAAAGGGTCAAGCTATAGTCAATCACAACGCCATCTGCAGGAACATAAACTCTCTGGTGATTGTTTCGTCCCTGTCTACGTCTAACTGCGCCGGATAACCTAATTATACCACCGTTAATATATTTGGCGCTAATACCACATAGGGGTTGCTCTAGGGTATGCACTAAACAGAAGTAGTGATGTTTCGGGAAACCTAATTTCAGTACGTAGAACTACATAGAAAGCTTATAGAAGCGATACGGAGTATTTATTAAACCACATTAATTGACAGGTTTTAATTTGGCAATACGACCAGGGTCATTTATATTTACTCCATATTGCCTCTGAAATTCTAAGTCTTGACTAGGTAGGTACCTATGGTACGACAAACAGGGCACGATGCGCTCCCTACAGCAACGTCAAGAAACAGACCAATCATATAACACACCAGCCACTTTTCAAACACCCTACTTCCCCACCTCTGCCACTTTCCCACAACGACGGCACAGCAACGAGGTCTTTCGCACGCTCCACTTTCTCTCTTCTGACCTTCACTCATCTCTCTCACCCGAGCCTAAAGCGCAGCAGAGGCATGCAACACATTCGCTTCGATACCTCGAATTAAACCATCGCAGTCATCGCGTCGCATTGTATCTGTTTCGTTTTTGGTGTTTTAGATCCCACCGGTTTTCTTGTCTCTTCTCTCGTTTTCAGGTTTGGTTCTTTAGCCGCTAGGTCGAGGAAAGGGGGCGCCGACGAGCCATCGGTCAAGGACGAGACATTTGTTACCATAACGAGCGAAACACTCCCCTTTTCACGCAGTGAAGGGTTGCGATTGCATTCCGATCGAAGTTTGAGCCCCTGGTAGTTGGGATATTTCCTAATATTCACCCTTGAACCTCGAGGACGATCGAAAGGATTGGGTCAGCGACTGATTATCGCGCCGAGGGGTTTCGACGACATCGATACGACGACACAAACGATCTTCTCGACGACTATCGCTCTGCCACTCGTTATCGCGATATTCGATCAACCGTCCCCCGCACCCTCGCTCACTTTTGGGTCCACGTAATTCCTGCAACAACGACCGAGCAGTGATCTCTACTCGCCCATCATGTCTGGTTTCGGCGACTTCACCTGGATCTGTGAGACGGCACCTCTGCCGCTATGCGCTTCCGTTGGGCCTACACTCCAAGCCACCGGCCGTACCGGTATTGAGCCAGAATGCTATGCACGCAATATCGAGCTTGCCAACACCATCATTTTCGAAGGCGCTGCGTCAGTGATGCATATTGTTGCGCTCATTATGACCGTCATTATGATCCTCCACGTCCGTAGCAAGTTCACCGCTGTTGGTCGCAAGGAGATTCTCAGCTTCTTCTACCTCTACATGCTCCTCACTGCCATGTCTCTCATTATCGACGCTGGTGTCGCACCTCCGGGAAGTGACCCGTATCCGTACTTTGTCAGTGTGCAGAATGGACTTAGCAGTGCAGTCATCACATGTCTTTTGATCAATGGCTTTGTTGGATTCCAATTGTATGAAGATGGAACCCCTCTGTCAGTATGGATGATGCGCATCAGTTCTCTGGCGGCTTTCGCCATCAGCTTCCTGGTTTCTCTCGCAACTTTCAAGAGCTGGGCTGGACTTGGACCCACCAACACTGTTGGACTGTTCGTCGTTCTCTATCTCTTGAATGCTGTCCAGCTTTTCGTGTACGTGGCCATGCAAATTCTGCTCGTGACTAGGACACTTCAGGACCGATGGCCTCTCGGCGATATTGCGTTTGGCATCTTCTTCTTTGTGGCTGGTCAGGTCCTTCTCTACGCTTTCAGCTCAAAGATATGTGTCGCTATCAGCCATTATCTTGACGGCCTGTTTCTCGCCACAGTTTGCAATTTGCTGGGCGTAATGATGGTTTACAAGGTATGCTAAATATGACTCGGAAACTCTGTGGTTAGTTACTAATATTCTAAACAGTACTGGGATTCGATCACCAAGGAAGATCTTGAATTTTCAGTTGGCACAAGGATGAACAACTGGGAGGTCAAGGAGCTTCTGCCGGAGGAAGACCGAAGGGCAACTGTCTTTTCGGAGGATCCCTATGCTCAATCCAGCTCCTATGATCTGCCCTACTCGCCAGGCGCGGCACGATACTCGGCCAAGTACTAAACGCTTTGACCACCAGAACAACTTTGACGCCATTAACGAGACTTCATTTTCTTCTGTTTTGATTCAGCGCGTGGGGCGCAGTTCATGGCGCTCTTGAAAAGCGACACGAAACATTGGGTTGTTTTGCTTTTGGAATCTTTACATTGCGCGGCGTTTTCAATGGATTGTATAGGTGTGGCCAGCCTGGATGGCCGCAACTGGGGGGATAACAAAAACCGACGGGCAAATGGAATGCCTAGGGGAAGCAAGAAACGCTTGTTAATTAGGGGAGGGAACCTTGATGACCAGGATGGACAACGACATATAGTTGTTGCGAGTTTTGCATATAATCATATAGGTACTAAGTTTATATATTATCGAAACTATACTTGCAACGCTTGCCACTGATTGAGTTTTCATTGTGTGTATAGTGGTTCTTGGATTGCAAGATGGCTGGCATGATCTGATACGGTAGGCCAGATAGGCTCAAGATACATGGGCTTAGGCTGAGTGATCCGTGTATTATGCCGAGTTGGGATTGGTGAGAATAAAGTCTCGTGTCGGTAAGAAACTTTCGGGTTGATTGATATTCGTAGTATGCTTGGCAGAGCAGGTTAGTGGAGAGGTCATGTCACTGGACGAATGGATATCCAACTCCCCACCTCCCATCTCGGCCGTCTCCGAAGCCTATCGGCGATGATAATGAAAACCAGGTTATATCCAGGAAACTAACTAGTTCTAATATGTGCATATTCGTACATAAACAATTAGTACTGTGAAGGATGAGATCACAACCAACTAAAGAAACATGTGCCGCATGCGGGACAGGCAACAATAAGTATATGCGATATCGACAAGGAAGTACAATGTAGTATGCATGAATACATAGTAAGTTTAGTTGATACTCCCCGTCTAGGTAGGTATTTCTTAACAAAGCACTATCGTGTCAGCATGGGACCCGGCGCCACAGAATCAAGGGGGCGTGGAGACGTTACACTACAGTGCCAAATTCACTGAACGGTGCCATTCGGCGTTGCTGGCCTTTTATCTTGTCGTGACAAAGCATTGTGCTGCAGAAATTCTCGACGGATTGAGTGAGGGTGAAGGGGGCTGGGAGGGAATTGGAGGGAGCCAAATCGCACGTAATGCAGCCAACCAACCACGACAACTGAGCTAAAGAAACACGACCAGGGCCGGCTGCTCGTATATAAGTCCATTCCTTTTGTTATACCAGCACAGCTACAGTATACTACTAGTACACTGGGCTACCTACCAAGTTGGTCGCAGGGGAATAAGGAAGCGCCCAGCCGAGCATTATTACCGTCCCCATATATCCGTTTCGGGCTCGAGGGTATGTGTAATTTGGTACAGTGGTATGGACCTAAGATAACTGATTAGTACCAAGGTATAACCTGCGGGTAAATAACAGCGACAGGGTCGCGTGTGCGTGTTGCTTGGAACGGGGTCTTGTTGCTCATCGATCTCAGATCTTCTCAGGGGGGAACCACAAAAAAACTCTTCGATAAATGCCCTGAATATTGTAGATGAGGCTGACTTGTGATTTCGACTTTCTCTCCTTCCTCGTTCGCTTTAATGCTGGAGTCACCGCGTATAGTTTCCTCGCACGTGATAAGGCACTAGAGCAAAAAGGCACCGGAAGCAGGGGGTGGCCTGTCGAGTTTTACGTTTTACTCGCTTCGTGCATGGTTCGGTACCGGACGCTGGGTACCTATTTATAATGGAGAAGTGAAAGCAGAACCAACAGGTGGAGATTGAATCAAAATGCCTAGGACTTATGTAGCAGCGTAATGTAATTGATCAGGCGATATATGTAGCAAATGACAGACACGTGCTTGATTGGACATGGGAATTGCCTCGATATCTTAGTACCAAGGTTGGTAAGAAGAAGAGAGAGATATCGTCGTGACACTTGGTTTCTCAAGTGATGAGGTAGCTTCAACTGCTCGAAACTCAATTCTTAATCCTTAGCCTCTAGGTACTTTCTTGGGACAAGCTACAAACTACTAGGCAGTAGATACCTGTCCAGCCTCTGTGAGTGGTCGATCGCTGCATGGGTTCACGAGGATCTGGCGGAAACAAAGCGCGCGAAAGCAGCTGAGACAGGAAATAAGTTAGCAAAGGGGAAAGAAAAGGATCCTCCTACCTACCTACCTACCTACCTCAGTAGGGAGAAGAAAAGATACTTTTCCTCATAGTTTGGTGCACGCACCTGGGCCGCATAACTACCTGATGTGATGTGAAGTTTGATTTGACAAGCATGTGCTTTTACGTTTAGTATGGATCCATACCTATACCTTCCAACCTCACGTTTGCAGGTACCTACTAGTTACTAACTCGGCCTACTAATACCGGTAGAGCTAATAGCTTTCTGTAATCTGCATTCACACCTTATTCGTGCTATCCTCTGATTCGCCCCATCGCGGTGGTTTCGGTTGGTTGTTTGCTAGTACATCCATCCATCCTACCTAGGTGCAAGCCAGCCCAGGCCAAGTAAGTTAAGTTGGTACATTAGGTGAGGTGAGATAGCTCATAGGTACTGTAGCACTTTCCTTTCCAGACAGTCACTCATTCACTGGGCTCTGTCGAGCAAAATACATAATAATATTAAACTTACCTAACCTTACCTTGACCTAAACTCTCTTTCCTTTCCCTCCTCTTCTGCCTAATTATACTATTCCCATTTCATTTTCCTCCTACATTCAGCCTTTCCCTTTATCACTGAACGGTCCTCCACTCCTCCCATTCACTGACTTGACTGGATTGTCGACTATCTACTAACCTACCTACCTACCTACATACTATCTACCCTCCTTCCCACGTCACTGTCACTGATACTTACCCGATTTTCCTTTGCAGTACTTTCCCGCTTGGAGGTAATCGTCTAAGCTTACTCTTATTCGCGAATACTCTTTTTATACTTAATCTATCCATTGTCTTCCTTATCCACAAGCAATCTTGTCCCTCCTTGTCCTCGCGCACATTATCGTCGCCACCAATCTCCCAATCGTGGCCTATCTATCCCCAGAGAAAAACTTTATCATTCATACCACGCCCGTTCCGAGGCGCATCGCGTACCACAAACTGCCCGTGCAACACAGCTGCACCTCCCCTTTACCCCAAGAACGCCCTGAAACTATTCGATCGCGTCCTTCTATCATCTCCCATTACGTCCTCCCCAGTGAGGTTGTACATCTTCGCAGTGGATAGCGGCACGCGCTGCGAAACCGTGGGCTCATTTGCGCGACAGCGATCTAATTCCGATTGCAGTTCCGACTGAGCTGGGGTGCTGAATGGCATTTGAGAGGAAAGCCAGCTTCCGTAGCCAAAACCCGCTTCTTTTTCGGCAGGCCCATGCCCACTGACAGCGGCCGCGAGGAAAAAGAAAGCATTTCGGCCACTAAATACCTAACGAGCTTTGGATGACAAGGAGATTTGTCACTCTCATGCTTCATCATTCATCCTCGGCCAGCTCCCTCCCTATTGAACCCACCACTGTCATCTTTCCTTAGACCGATACACGCTGGTCGCAACACGCCTCGCTCCATCAGGGTTTCGAGATTTAAACGTATAATTTTCTAATCTCACGCGCTTTCCGTCAACTCATTTCCTTTCTTCAGCCTATTACCTCAGCCCGATTTTTGGGGTGATTTAGTCCGACTCCAATCCGCTTTCAGCACACGCCCCACGACTCTATTTCAGCCTTTGGGCAATCGGATCAGAGCCGCTTGAGTTACAAATTCCTGCGACCATCTGCAGAACACCCAGGTAGTGAAACGCATTCGCCCATCTGCGGCTTGCTCATTTCCTAAAGCCAGACGCTGTCACGTGTAACCCAGTTGCGAGTTCATGCATCCAATCATCAAAGCTTCTACTGCTCATACTTCATCTCGACTGATATTGGTCCTACCTTGGAGTCTTCTTGTTATTGCAGATCCGTGATAAGCAGTCGCTTGAACCATTGGGCCTACAATGGCCACAGGGGAAGATGTCTGGGACTCTCTCCCAGAGGGGGAGCAAAAGTCTGTTTGGGATGAGACAGAACGCAATTTTTGGATTAATCTTCGCAGCAAGAAGGATGCAGAGAACAAAAAGATCGAGAAGGATTTCCAGCTCTCGATTAACGAAGTCAGGATGAAACTCAGTGACCTTACAGGACAGCGAAGTCAACTGAAAGAATCTCAGTCCCGACTGGCCAGAGAACTCGCCAAAGTCGAGGCTGAATTGGCGCGCACCACGGATGAGTGCGAGGAGAAGGCCAGTCGACTTGAGCGCATTGAGCAGGACTACCGCGCGTCACGCCAGAAAAGAACAGAAACGCTCCATGATATTTGGTTCAAAATGCGTCGATTTTTTAGACAAAAAAGAGGAGAGGATCCTGATGCCCCAGATCATCTCGGACCAGAATCAGAAGGCATTGTTCTACCCGAAATGTTGCCAGAGGTATCCTCGGGCTTTAATGGAACGACCCCAAGAGTAGAGCCTACTAATGGAAATGCAGTGGTAGCGGAGAGACCTGAAGAAGAAGACGACGAGGATCGTATGGAAGGCGTTGAGCACCACGATAATAGGGGAGTCGACAGCCTCGTTGATATCGTTGATGCTGATGGCAATGTGATTGGACCCGTGGAACAAATAGAGCCTTGGAACCAATGGGTTGAGGGTATCCAAGAATTGGAGATACGAAGACCCGTCAAGATTCGCCGAGGACGACGCTTCAACACCACACATCTTGCAGGTATTTACGAGCGAACTGAGGCCAAGGGGGTCAAATGGCTCTCCTGTATGATTCAAGCGACAGGGGCGATACAGGCCAAGAGATGCCTGTCTTGCGACAAGAACCAAGGCGCCTTTGACGACTGCATCATTGTCGGCGGGGATCTCTTTCAGAAGTGTGGCAACTGTGAATGGAATCGCCAGGGATGCCATGGTTCCTCAGGAGACACAATTGACATACTAGCATCGAGGGAGAGGGCACAACGGAAGAAGCAACTGGAGGATGGAAACCAAGAGACTTCTGCAGACCGGTCCTCAGAAACAGTACATCAGACCGTTGAAGTTCAGCCGAGGTCTGAGGAAACAAGTCAATCAGAACTTCAGCGAGTCGATGAACAGATTTCTGTGCCCTATCGGCCGCCTTCACCAAAGCCCGCTCCACAATACCCTGAGCTACCGTCTGAGAGACAAGCGGATAGACAAGTTGAAAGACAGCCCGAGCGACAATACGAACAGGAACCCGAAAAACAGCCTGAACAACCAGTTGAGCCTCAACCTGCGCCACAGACCGAGCGCCAAGCGGCATGGACCACTACAACACAGCCAGAACGACGCCCTCAACACCAACCCGAGAAAGTCCCAGATCGACCTAATGAACGGTTCCATGATGTGATCGCTGCGAAGGCCCCAGAACGGACTGTCGAGGTAGCGCCAATCCAAATCGCTGAACGTCCTCGTGAAATGTCCCATAGACCGGTCTATGAACCCCTCCCAGGACCCCCAAGCCGGCCGACAACGGCTTCCAGGTCGGATTATGCCCCGGAACGAATGATTGACCCCGTTGACTCGCCCTTGCCGACACCGATATATCCTCAACCCAGGCCCCTGGAGACACCACGTCCTGTGCTTCCCTCAGGTGTTCTGCGCCGTAGTGCTCATGAAATCCTCCATCCGTCAACAGAGCTCGATGGCCCTGCCAGAGACTACCGCGGTTCTGATTCTGCTCACATATTACGAGAGCCTGAGCAAATACACATTCCACAGGAGTATCGCGTAGCTGCTGGTTTTACGCCGGCCAATGTGAGAAGTCGGCCTCCATCCAGCGATCGAGGGAGACCAACTCCACCGTCTCTGTCCCTGGACCCTTCATCGCAGCCACCTGAATCCCCTCCTGCCCAGCCACTGGAAGAGATCACCCGAGAGAACATGGTCCTCAAGAACGATGGAAATGTTTACACCTATCCTGAATGCGTTGCCGGGGTGCCGTTGGTCAAGATTAATGAGGAACACCCCTATTGGGAGGCCAACTGGCCTAACGTCAAGACACTCATTGAGCCACAGCTTGCTCGATGGCGTGAGAAACATCAGGCTGCCATTGAAGCAGGCCCTAAGCAGGATAAGGGTGGTTCTTCAAAGTATCAAATTGGCAGACAGGTCAACCGTGGTATCAAAATTCTCGAATTCCACGAAAATGGCCCAATCAGCCCCTATCAGTTATTGGGCAAAAAATACATCCAGGCCGGCAAAGGCGGCATAACGTCATACGACACACTATTTCGCCTTTCAGAGACAATATCGGAACTTGAAAAGTTCAATCTTGATATATCGCCGGTTGACTGGATGCGACAGCGACTGCACGAACTAATTCAAACGCAGGGCCACAACTTCAACCTGCCACGAACAATCCACGATTTCTATCATGACTCCAAGCTCACTACTCTTCGTTTTAAGCATGGGTTCAAGAACATAGGACGCCCTTCGGGGGCCATGAAGGCGCGTTTGAGTCACGGCAGCCCTAGCAATACACCCAAACCTCTCCAAAAGCGGAAGTCTATGCACTCTGTTCCTACTACGCCCCGAGAGGATTCATTCATCAACCACTCTCCTCTTCCTAGCCAGGTAACACCAAGCTATCCAGCACCAGCGCCAGCACCAGCGCCAGTCCCCGCCCCTGGGTCCCAGCCAGCATTCAGCACCCACCTCAACAAGAAGCCGAAATACATGCCGCCTACACATGGAAGCCCCGTACATGACGAATTTCACTTCGAGGCTTGGTCCGACACAGATTCATGCAGCGGAGGTAGCATCACGAAGTACGATTGGCGGCTTGCTGTAGTCAAGACTCGGTTGTATACCAGCCATATCAATGTCACTCAGTATTGGACCTGGGTTGGTCAGATACAATGTTTCCAACACCAAGTACTCAAAGATGTGAAACCTGCGAAATGGGGCTTGTTTAGGGACGAGATCGATTTCCACGTCAACCTCGCAGAGATTGAGGAGATGGAATGGAGTATCGAAGCACTTCGTGTTCACATCATTATGAAAAAGGATGCCGGAGAGCTTGCTGCGGATGGCAAGCCTCGAGGTGATGTCATGGCGTCCTTTCCAAGAGCACGTACAATGCGCCGCTTCCTGTTCTTTTGCAGAGAAAGGGGTATGAAAATGGCTAAAAGGGCCCCGTAAGTGTAAACCTTGAGAACAGTTGTGACAAAGTTGGGAGCTGACCTGGATAATAGTGAGCAACTCAATAACATGTGGGATTCCATGGTTTCTGAACAATTGCCCGGCCGAGGCGATTCTAATCAACAGTTGGTGGAATAAATTTTGACTGCAGGCGACCGTCTTTCAGGGACAAATATGGCCCTGTTCTTCCTGTCTCCTTTTGAATCAGGGTCTGACTTGTTTCAATTTCCTATTATTTCTAGTTTTTTTTTTGCTCATAGAGGATATCACTTCGCACCAAGCCAACACTGGATTTTGTGTGCTCACGGGAAGATTGTTTTTCTTGACTTGGGGTTCAAGGATGGAAAAGAGAACTTGATGGGGGAAAGGAAAAGCCGTTTAGAGAGGAGTTCTCTCATATTACATACTGTACCTTGCGTCGATTAGACTGACCAAATGGTCTCAATTTCCTTGCAAGTCTTTCGTAGCCACTAAACTGAGTGTTTCGCAACGTGTCGCCGAAATCTGTGGCTGTAAGCAAAGGTATAGACAGGGCTCATTTACAAGAGAGATTGCAGTACTTGTAGCAGATAATATATTCTTTCCGAATCTAACAGACCGTTTATACTAAACTCGGAACAGATTATGAAACATAAATCCTTTTCTACATATTCATCCCTATCGTTTTCTCAATGTCCGCGTTGGCCCTGGTCCTATATTTTGTGTCGCTTTAGACACTGCTGCCTTTACCTCAACACTACCGCTGCCCATCATGCGACTCATCAGAGCAGCTCGACACTCCTTTGCCTTATCGTCACGATATTCCAACTGCGTTGCTGGGGGCTCGGATTCTTGGTTTTCTGGATCTTTGTCCTCATCACCAAATACGTCGTGGAGCTCAGCCGCCGAGCGCGAGGCAACACTACTGGCATTGGAGGCATTGCTGATGGCACGGCCGAATAGCTGACGCTTGCGAGGTCTTGGAGCCGGCTGTTCAGTTTCATCGGAGGCGAAGGAGGGGAGATTTGGTGTTGTGGTCTCTATGAGCGAGGTAAGTTTCGAGGAGAGGACCTGGCGCTCTGCGGCTTTAGCGCGAAGACGGGCTTGCTCTGCATTTTCCTGCTGTTTCGCTTGCCGTATATTTTCTTGTGGAGTTGGAGGATTGTCTGTTGTTTCCTCAGTGTGAGAAGTTGTAGTATTAACTTTACTCGTGGGATCGGAGCGAGTGCGAGGCAATGTGGCATGTTTGGTGGGCGATGGAGATCTGTTTAGACGTGCCTGAGGAATCTCAGCAAGAGGCGAGTCAAAGTCCTTGTCCTTAGGTAGACTATTCGTTGCTGTTTGGTGAGTGTGTGCTGTGACAAAGTCTGGTGAGATGACCGAGGCAGGTTTCGCGGTCATTTTTCGAGGGACCTTTTCAGGTGAATCATGATCAAAGGCCGAGGTATCGACGCCAGCGCCGTGTGGAGGTTTCGTGATATGACTTTTAGTTGACTTGGGCACCGGTTCTGAATGAGTGCGCTGCATGGGCTTTTGATGCAATCGTGCTTCAGGGGCGGTTCTAGAGCTTGGTTTAGGTTCAGGCTGAGAGGTTTCCGAGTATCTTTGTTTAATCTCAGGAAATATGTAATCGTCGAGAGGGACCTTGAACCCTGTACGGATACACTCCCAGAACCAATCTGCTGAAACAACAGGAGTGCCCCATTTCAGAGCCACGCGCAACTTCTCCTTGCGCATACAAGTGATGTCCTTGCAAATTAGCACGCTTGTAGTTTTCCGAAACTCTCCATCAAACTTGGCTCCTAACTGAACAGCGGCTCTAGCAACTTGATTGAGCTCGATACCTGTGAAAGCAGCACTACATATGATAAGATCCGAAAACGCTGGTATGGGGAAAAAGGTGAATGGTTGACCGAGAACGTGTTCCCCGGGGTCAAAGTATTGCTTGTTGTGAAGGCACTTTTCGATATAGTATTCTGTCACAACATGGAGGTTATCGTAGGTTTCCTGAGGGTGAGTGTCAGGCTGAGATGTCTGAGGAACAATCAGAAATCGGCTGCGAGGGGGCTTTGGAGTTCTTCCTAGAGCGGCCTCATTCAATGATGAGCAAATAGTGGCCCCGAGGGTGACGAGTGTTTGCTCCAAGACAGAGGTTCTCTGTGCGTTGAATCCATGTATGTAAAAGAAACAGTCCCCAAAAATACCATGGTCTTCTTCTGGGATTATAGGAGCTGGTGGCTTAGGCTGAGCTTCTGCACGCGGTGGCTGTTGGACCTGAGCTTGGTTTCCGTCTTCCTTATCAGCGAAGGAATAATCTCTTGATGTTGATCGACCTAAGATATCGCCCCAAATGTTGTTACGCTGTGAACCGAGCTTCATGCTGGCAGTCTTCCTGAGCTTCCTAGGGCCCTCCTCAGCGCCACCTGCAATGGCAGACTTTGAGCGCTTGCTCATTGTACGCTTCAGTTCTCTTGTGACCCATGCACCCTTCCCTTGCTCCTCGGGAGGTAATGTCGGGTCGAATTTGGCTTCTTCCAAGATCATCCTTCGAGATATAGATTGTTCAAGCCAGGCGAGGGTGACTGGGTGAATACCCCATGCTCTGGCTGCAGTATATTTCTTGCCTTCTGGTTTGTTAACGATTAGGTGTGTGCACCGTCTTGTCAAGTCGCCCGTATATAAGCCTCCATTCGATGTGATCTTATTTGCAATTTCGTCCCTCTGGTCGCCAAAGCCAGTCAAACAAATCAGCAGCGAATCTCTTGCTGGCTCTCCTCGTTGTGGCTGGACCGTAGGGTCGATGCCTCGCTTCTCTAGGGGCTTCAGTTGATGCTTATTCTCGAGCTGTCGATAATCGATCTCTTCATCGTTCTTCCATATCTCGCTAAGTTCTTCGATCCAGGCAGCGTCCATGGCCTTGATATCAGGGCGTTCACGAGCGACATGGCGATATTTGGGTGTGTCGTAGTCACCAACAATGAGATGGGTTACGTCGGGTGTAAGGTCGTATTTATGAATGCCACCAAGCTCGGCGACTTTGGAAGCGATGCTGGTCTAGGCATCCTGGGTCAGTACACAGGACTCGTGATGGCTGGAGTATGAACGGCACTTACACGATGCTCAGCAGGAATACTTGTGCAGCAGACGACGATGCCCTTGAGAGGTTCTGCTGGATCAGTTTGTATATCTTCCTCTTGGTTTGCGCGAGGTGAGGCCATCTTCAGTCCCTTTTGTCTGGCGGTTGCTGTGGTGTTGCAACTTGGACGTCGGAGCTTGTGATTTTAATTGATATCGATCTTTTTGGGAACGCGTCGTGAACCAAATCCGCGTCCAGTGCTTAGACTGGACCCAGACGTCATGACACAGGCGGGGGCTCTCGCTACATACAGATTTATACTGTGACTATCCACTGTAAGCCCCTGAAACCAGTGCTGAAGGATATAAAATACAGTGCGGAAATAGCACCGCACATCATGAATAGATGACAACTTCATCTCCACGAGATACTTAAAGTACAGGATCATCTGAATTCGGCACAGGATTCACTGTTGAACAGAAAACTCCAACCTAAGGGCTATGGATGAGGCAGTTCGTAGACTCACGTGCGGAATAACCGTTTCTAGAACTCAAGAACCTTAACTATAACTCGACAACTGGCCCGGAGCCGATAATTGGAATTTAGGCTTTTTAATGCTCATCATTCACGAAACTCTATAAAAAAAATTTGAATAGAGAATTTAAGATGTACTGCGGACAATCTTTCTCATGGTCAGAATTCCTTTCACCACAAGTGTGATCAGTCAGGGATCTAAGACATCTCATATCATATACAAGTGAATTACGGGATATCGCCGTAAGGCATCTATAGCCAAGCCCCGCTCATCACCTAAACTTCAACCCCCACCATCAGCTAAGGTCACAGCCTTGTCGCGAGGTGAAAGCTCAACCCCTCCATCTATCTACCTTACACTTCTTCTTCGTCTCTAACAACAACAACTTTTCGCCTTCCTTCTCGAACATAACTCGATCGCAGCGGCGCAAACTCTACATGGGGAACTCCTTCCGATAAACACCTCCTCACCCTCCGAGCCTCATTCTTCGCCATCTTACCACGACGGAACCAAGCATCTCCCCGTTCGATCACCACTAGGAGCCTAACCCCGAGCATCTTCCGTGGAACAGTTCGACCGTGTGGCCGACGCTCGAGTATCCCAACAACCCGCTCGACGACTCGATTTCGATACCCTTGCAGAGCCTTGCCAACTAGCGACAAATCCGACGCCGTCAAGATGCCTCCACCATCTGCTGCCCAGCAGAAGGTTCTCATCGCCCAGTTCGTAGCTCTGACTGGTCAATCAGAGCGACAGGCTACCCGTGTACGTATTTTCCGTGTTCACGTCCTCATGTCGATCATCGGGAACCAAGCTGGTCCCTGACACGGATAAACCTCATGACAACCTTCTGCTCTACACGGCATGGCTTGGGCTATGGATGCCTCGGCCTGTGTTTCAGCGGCGCCTATTTAGCCAGGAGTTGTATCATCATGATTGTATGGTATGGCGTTGCTAACATCCACTTTAATAGTACCTCAAGAATGCCGGTTTCAAGCTCAACGAAGCTGTCGATACGTAAGTTACTGTCATCCTTTCTATTCTTTATGCTTGTCATGATACACGTCGCCTATGTCTACTGGCACCATGCTCCCTGCTACATCCGTATACGGATATGTCTATATTGAGCAGCTTCCGGCTATTGTTTGCCCATTGTATCCTGTCACTGTCGCCTGGCCCACTATTGCCTGTCTCATTTGCAAAGTATGACCGACAAAGACGCCGATAGTCTTGGACAAGGTTACTTGTAGATCTGGTGCTCCTGAGGGGTCTTGAATACGTTACCTCAAGGACATGTGGCGCTTATGCTTCTATCAAATTCCCAGATGAGTACCATGGGAATCTTGAAGTAATTGGCACCCATGACAGGACTTGTACAAACGCCCCTACATTGTTACAAAACTTTCTACCCCTCCTATTCTTCAAAGCCCTTGACCATTCGGCGCTTTGTGACCTTACCGTAGTCACTCAAGCACAGTCCGGACAGCTAAGAAGATGGGATGGAAAAGTTTCAAGAAGCGCATTACGACCGGGGTTCCTATCTTGTCCTCTACCAAGGAGGTCGGCGAAGATACCCCTGGATCGTCTCATCAGACGGATTCTGAACAAACACCAAAGAATTTGAAATCTCGGTATATCACCTTGGTGTTCAATAGTTGTGTTATGTGTTGGCTGAGATGGCCACGGCGGCACGCATAGCTATTGTCGGCCATTGCACTGGCCCTTTGCTTAGAACCCTTCGCTATTTCAACATTACCTTGCGGTATCGACTGACATATATCGAATAGGTTCTTTTCATCCAATGGAGACACCAAAGGCCCGTCGCCTCTGGAGGTATCGCTAGACAAGCTATTCTCTCAACTGCAAGGTATTTTGGTCCTCTCAATTCGTCAGGTTCATTGGCTTACATCTCCAACCAGACTCTAGCGATGAAAAAGACAAATTGGAGCTTGACTCCACAATGTCATACCTCACCGAGAAGCTACAAGTCAACATCGAAAACGCCGAGCTACTTGTTGCGCTTGAACTTCTCCAGGCTCCCTCTGTGGGTGTCATTACCAGAAAAGGATACGTTGACGGCTGGAAAGTGACTGGGTAAGAACGCTCTCAAGCCTTATTGACACTAAATGCAATACATGGGCAGAATCCTTTGTGATTCAGTGCTGATTTGATACAGAGCTGGAACGACACATCAAGAGCATGCCACCCATCTCCGAAAATTGACCAAATCCCTCTCCTCTGACCCGACGCTATTCAAAAAGGTTTACAGACACACCTTTGTTGCTGGTCGAGATGGCGACCAGAAAGCACTGAACCTTGAGACTGCGCTCGTTTACTGGGACATCCTATTTGCCCCTCCGGGAATGGAATGGAAGACACCAAACTGCAACTGGCTGGAACTGTGGAAGTCCTTCCTCAATGCCAAATGGACTCGTTCGGTCAACAAGGACATGTGGAACATGACACTTGAATTCGCCCTCAAGTCTCTATCTGACGAGTCGCTATCATTTTGGAATGAGGATGGCGCGTGGCCAAGTGTGATTGACGACTTTGTGGATTGGTGTCGTGAGCAGGGCATTGGTAAGACCGATGGCATGGACGTTGACAACTAGGGAAGCGGCACACTCATTGGCTCACAACACGGAACGGAGCTCATAGAAGACACGGGCTCCTGCAAATTCGATTCTGATATCCACATACCACTGTATACAGGCATGGCATATCGTTTAGGCGCCAACCGAACGCATGGGAAGCGGGTTGCGTTTCGAGAAGGACGGCGTTAACCAAGAGCACCCGGACCATCGGTGTCATTGCAATTGATGACTTATGATAGACAAGCATTAACTGAACAGAACACATTCATGTTACCAGTTCTTCTGTGTGATTTGTGTCTTGAACCCTTGGTGAGATTCGCCCACCTCTTAGATCCTTGAAAACGTGACAAGCATAACGAAACGAATGATAGTTTGAAGCTCTATAATAATTCATACAACCATGGCCACTGTCTTTAGACGTAGCGTTGTTTTTGTACACAGCATCGTCTGATGCCTGAGCCTGGGGCCGAGTCTTTTCTCGGACTCTGGCGCCCGCAGTCTCACTCGAGAATTGTCCATGTATCCTACACAAAGATTTCCTGCCCCTTCGTTGTCACTGCTAAAGCCGTTTGCCATCCGTTTATATCTCCAAGGCTGTCCTTCTCTCCTTATGCTTCACTGCCAGTCGTCTTCCACTTGGGGGGTCCAAATCTAGCTAATGATTCAAGCTTTCCGTCTCCGAGCTTGACATGGGCTGCGCGAATCATACGGGGCTCAAGGCGCAATGTGTTTCGTACGTCTTGGTGGACCTTTGAAGCGGCATCGTATCGCATGACGAAGTAGTGGCCGTGTGTGTGCTTCATTTGATGCACCGAGATAGGCTTCGGCAGGGAGAAAACGCCCCAGTTGGCGAGACCGCGGATGACACCGCCATTCTTGAGGACGAGGGAACCGACGGTTTGGGCGATTCTAAGTTGGTAAGCTAAGATCGGTAGATGACTTGTTGTGAGGAACGCACTCCTTCACCTCGGAGAGGCTGCCCGGTCGGACCTGATTTCGGTTAACCCTAGTGATGTGATGGAAGGGAAGAGACTCGTACAATTGCAATCAATTCGTAGAGCATCTTGGTGATGACATCTACAGTAAGAAGGGTATTGTCGCAGAATATTTCGATGTCGCTCAAGCTGGATGAATTTCTGACGGATCTCGAATTTTGGACTCCGAGGATTAGCCACTTCAATGACAGGAGCTCATGGCAAGTGGGGCATTTATGTACCTACCTACCTAGGTAGGTTCGACAACACAATACAATCACTGTTAGATTATAGTCGATTTCATCGTCATTCATGATATTCTAAGTGCGATGCCTTCTATATTACAAGTTTGTTGATACTGTACAGTCGGGACATATCTCGAGATTGGTGGTTTCACATATTAGATTCGCTCCTTAGACAGGGCCTGCCAGATACTCCACGGCAGTTTCCAGCCAGCTGTCTTGACAGCGAATGGGTTGAAATCTGCTTGCTCTAGACGTTGCAAGTACTGTGCCGAAGGGATAGCTTCAAGAAGAACCCCAAATCCCTGGCGGATTTCTCTTAATGTGTCGCTCCCCTCTGCATAGAAATGCTCAGCTTCTCCTTGATGCTCGAACTCGTGCCCTGGATCCTCTCCTGCCTTTAGCCGCTTGAGCATCTCTCGTGCCGTGATGAGGTGGTCATTAGCTCGTGTCGCGACCTGAAATACAGCATCCTGGAGTCCGGGTGCATTGGGCCCCTGCCTGAAGACCTCCTCTTCTTTGACTCCTGCTTCAGCCATAGCATCTAGGGGTAGAAGAAGCGCAGGCTCTCGCACAGCTGGAACCTGACCGGAAGGTGTATTTAATGGAGGCGGAGGTGCCGCCAGGACAGGGATGCCACGTAAGACTGCAGCAATACCACAAGCCTTTCCGATATGACTCGCGAGATGATCGACATGCATTGATCTCAGCGGAAGTGATGCTAATGTCGTGTACATGAGAGTCGAATATGTATTCTCAGCATACTCCTCCAAGCTCGCCAAATTCGCGAAAGGCCTGTTTGTCATGTGCTTTTCTCTCGTTTTTATTAATCTCGAGATCCAGAATTTTATGGATTTCTTGGTAGAATTGCCACTACGGGCCTCCAGATCTTGTAGACCCTTGTGAAGAAGGATGCAAATAGGTTCCCGAGGGGGGCGACCCGCGAGAGTGTTGTCAATGGACTCTTGCCAGAACTTCATCCGAAAGGATCCAATCGTAGGGTTAGAAACGAGCTCAGGGAGGCGCACAAGCTCAAGGTTGAGGGCACGGAGAGCAGCGTAGGTGTCTTGTACTGGAGAGGGGACAAAACGGCGAATGAGATGAGCATCATAATCGCTATTTCTAGGAGTTGTTAGACAAGGTCCCTTGAATATATAATTGAGCTTACTGTAACTGTGTCAAACAGTATCTTCTCGCAGATTCAACATCAGCATCTGTGATATATGTTCGACGACATGTCCGGGCGTGGGTGAAGCCCCGAAAACTCTGGCCCGATAGTCTTGGGCGATACATTATGTAATGATGATTCCTCACCGGTTATTGAATCACAATTGTCTTTTAAAAGAAAATTATTTATCATGAACAATACAATTGATCGATAAAATGAACATGACGGTCCTGCGACCTAACTTAGACACGGCCACAAATAGACGGCGGAATGCCAATCGCCTTCAGTGAATTTTTCATGACGTCGAGCTCTACGCGCCACAGGTTCAGCCACATCAATAATGAAGAGATGGGATGGGAACCACTTAAACACGGGATCAAGTGACACTTCCACGCGAAGTCGCGCCTGCATGGGTTTGTCGCGTCCCCCAGAAAGTCCAGCAGCAGCTCCGACCTGAAAGAGCTCTTTTGGGGGGGTTCAACAATTTTGGCCAAACGCTCTAAGAGAAAAGGTCTTTAGTCATGACACTTTCTTACCAACAAAAGCACCCAGATGATCATATAGATCCAGAACCTCCCGCGAAAAGAAGAAGGTTTTTTGCAGACCCAGACGAACTTTCTTCAGACCCTGTCTCTCATGACCAGTCCCCACTACCGCAACCGAAACGGTTCTTTAAAGATGAAGAGGATATTGAGGAAGAAGATGAACATAAAGATGATTTAGACGAAATACACGACGATGATATCCCTGTAACATCTCCGTCACGGCCACCGGCGCTCCAACAGGAGTCGTCTGTCTCCTTCGATCAGGGGACATTCGAAGCTTTCGTCGGCGACAAGGTCTCTACTGACGTTCTCTCGGCCATAAGAGACCACTGCGGAAACGATCTCGGACGAGCGGTTAACATGTACTTTGATGGAACATACAAGAAATTCGTGAAGAAGCCGTCATGGAAAACACCCTTAAGGCCTGCCTCTACCGCCAGCTCTAGTCGGTCGCCAAGCGTCCCCAACGAACGCAAGCCAAGTTTCAAGACAAGCCAGAGAATGCCGAAACAACGATATATAGGAGCGTTCGGTGTCGAAGGGTGGGCTACACGAAGCGGAGTTGATGTGTTGAAGCACGGTGATATCGTGAAAATTGAGCGACAAAAATTACAGCCACCCCAATCTATCAGAGGGAAGGGGAAGGCCGGACAAGTAACACCTTCGCGAGGATTCGCTGCCGCCGCTGCGAGGCGAGTCGATGTGATCGTGCGCTTCACCACTCAAAACGGATCAGAAGTTGGACGGCTAGCGAAGGAGACAGCAAATTGGGTTTCAGCTCTAATCGACGAAAAGGTGTGCAAATTCGAAGGAACTGTGGTCTATGCCCCTGAGAGACTCCGAACGAACGACACAATTTTTCTACAATTGCGATGCTCATTGCTTGACTCTGCCTTCTTCAGCCGCTCATTCAAACTCGCCGACGACCGATCGGCTGCTTTCTTCGAACAAAACGAGACAAACGATGAAAAAACACTTCGACTACGACAAGTTGCTCTGGTCAAATTGTTTCAAGAGATCAATTTACAGCCCGCTATGTCAAATTCTGCTGCTAAAGATGGCCGTAAGGGGCTACTCCAAGCTGCCGAGCAAGATGAACAGAAGCAGAAGGAGGCGAAGAAGGTCAACGGGGATACAAACGGAAACGGTAAGGAAGCCAACTCGTCCCAGTCATCCGAGATCGAAGAAGGAGAAGAGCTGGAACAGGATCAGCTCGATGCGCTTTACAAGAAGGCCCAATCCTTCGATTTCAGCACCCCTGAGGCGGAGCCAGCAGATACCTTTGCTATGACATTGCGATCATATCAAAAACAAGCGCTGCACTGGATGATGGCAAAAGAGAAGGACGCGAAAAGCAACCGGGAGCTATCCATGCACCCTCTTTGGGAGGAGTACGATTGGCCATTGAAAGATGTCAATGATAAAAACGTACCACAGGTAGAGGGACAGCCGAAGTTCTACGTCAATCCGTATTCTGGCGACTTATCCCTTGACTTCCCAGTTCAAGAACAACATTGTCTGGGTGGTATTCTTGCCGACGAAATGGGTCTTGGCAAGACCATCCAAATGCTAAGCCTGGTGCACACGCACAGGTCCGAGATCGCACTTGAAGCTCGCCGTGCAGCTGTTGAACTCTCGAGCGTGAATCAGCTTACCAGACTGGGCAAAAACTCAGAATCGGTGCTTGATGCGCCATGCACAACGTTGGTGGTTGCACCCATGTCGCTACTGTCGCAATGGCAAAGTGAAGCGGCGAAGGCTTCCAAGGACGGAACGATGAAGATTGAGTTGTACTACGGCAACGAGAAGTCAAGTAATCTGCAGGCACTCTGCTGTGCTTCCAACGCGTCCAACGCTCCAGACCTGGTGATTACCAGTTATGGGGTTGTTCTATCCGAATTCAGTAGCATAGCTGCCAGAAATGGAGACAAGAGCTTTCACAACGGGCTCTTCTCCCTCAAGTTCTTCCGCATTATCATCGACGAGGCACACCATATCAAGAACAGATCATCCAAGACTGCAAAGGCTTGCTATGAAATATCCGCCTATCATAGATGGGCTCTGACGGGAACTCCCATCGTCAACAAATTAGAAGATCTGTTTAGTCTTGTCAGATTCCTAGGCGTGGAGCCTTGGAACAACTTTTCGTTCTGGCGAACATTTATTACTGTACCGTTCGAATCGGGAGACTTTATGCGGGCCTTGGATGTTGTGCAAACAGTGCTAGAGCCTCTCGTCCTACGACGTACAAAGGACATGAAAACGCCCAACGGCAAACCGCTTGTGCTCCTACCACCTAAGCAAGTCGAAATTGTTGATGTAGAGCTATCGGAAACGGAACGAGATGTGTATAGTTACATATTCAACAAAGCAAAACGAACGTTTTCGCAGAACGTTGAAGCGGGCACTGTCATGAAAGCCTTCACCACCATCTTTGCACAGATCTTGCGTCTTCGCCAATCATGCTGCCATCCCATCCTCGTCCGCAATCGTGATATAGTGGCAGATGAAGAAGAAGCCGGAGCTGCTGCAGATGCCGCTGCTGGGCTGGCAGATGATATGGACCTTGAGTCGCTTATCACTTCTTTCACAGCAGAGACAGATGAGGCTTCGAACGAGACTAACCAGACCTTCGGTGCTCATGCCTTAGAGCAGATCCGTGATGAGGCTGAGAATGAATGCCCTCTATGTTTTGAAGAGCCGATGAATGATCAGACCGTGACTGGGTGTTGGCACTCTGCATGTAAAAAGTGCTTGCTTGATTATATCAATCACCAGATTGGCAAGGGCGAAGTGCCTCGATGCTTCAGTTGTCGTGAGCCGATCAACAAACGTGACCTGTTTGAGGTTATTCGACACGATGATGATCCGGACATGATGATGTCGAGGAAGCCCAAGATCAGTCTGCAACGAGTTGGCGTCAATGCTTCTTCAGCAAAGGTTGTTGCACTGCTGTCTGAGTTGCGGAATCTGAGAAGAGAACATCCCAAGATGAAGTCTGTGGTGTTCTCTCAGTTCACGTCTTTTCTTAGCCTTATCGAGCCTGCTCTCACTCGTGCAAACATCAGATTCCTGCGACTTGACGGATCTATGGCCCAGAAAGCTCGAGCGGCTGTACTTGACGAGTTTACTGAGAGAAAAGGGTTCACGATCTTGTTGCTAAGTTTGCGTGCTGGAGGTGTCGGGTTAAATCTGACGAGCGCTGGGCGAGTATTCATGATGGATCCCTGGTGGAGTTTTGCAGTCGAGGCTCAGGCCATCGATCGAGTACACAGAATGGGACAAGAGTCGGAAGTACAAGTCAAGAGATTTGTGGTCAAGGAAAGTGTGGAGGAGCGGATGCTGAAGGTCCAGGAGCGGAAGAAGTTCATGTGAGTTTTGGTGATGGAGATTATCAGAGCGGAGCTAACATTTGGGAACAGTGCAACCTCTTTGGGCATGATGAGTGATGAAGAGAAAAAGCTTCAACGTATCGAAGATATCAAGGAGCTATTGAGCTAGAAGGAGCGCATAAATCTGCTGCATGCATGCATTGCTTGGTTGTTTCTTCAAATATCTCATTGCTAGACATGATGGATGGCTGTGGCATGAATGTATTCGCAAGGCGTCTGGGACAATAATGGGATACGAACAAGAGTATAGAGGGCATGACAATAGCAGGCAGCCTGTTCAACAAGATAAGGTACCTAGTCTAGGCCATGGCGAGACCTCAAGGAGTCTGGACGATGGGCTGGGGTCCAGGTTGAGATCAGAGAACACCAGCATCTGATGAACAAGCCTGACATGAAGTCAATCACGATAGTTTAGGCAGTCAAAAAAAATAGACGAAACTCAATCATCTCTTCTAGTCAGGTCTTAATACTATGAGGAACAAGAGGATCATTTGGTGCCGAATTCTGGTCATGGTCATGTCTCAGCGCGGTCATGTTCCTGCATTGCCGCAATAGGCGCGTGACCAAAGGCCTATGAATGTATCATCCTCACTCTCAACCATCACGAACCTGACGCGACTCACCTGACTTGGTACCTCATGGGTACAAAATCGCCGTCATATTCAACTTGAGCATGTTTAAATAGTCGAGAGCCTGCCGGGTGGCTGCTGTCACTATGGCAGTGTTGTGTCACAGAGTATACTTGTATAGATAGGCGACTGCATATCCGCTACACAAGTCGTTCGCCTGATTAACCTGCACTTTGTCTCTCTTCTTCACTCTCTTTGTCCGCGTCATTTGAGCATATCTACAACCTGGATAACCCTTCGTCAAGGTCTGGAGAAATAGTCGAGGGACAAGGCAACGGCGTTGCTGCACCTCACGACTCGATCTCACAAAGGGACCCAGAGATCAAGCAAGAGTTTGAGGACGAGCTACAAGAGACACAAGTTGGTGAGATTGAAGCCGAGACAACGTCTGTACCCAAGGACAGCCTCAAAGACCAAGACGACGATTACGACAGCGACGACGAGCACCATCTTTGCTCCCTACTTCTCTACTTTATATCAAAGACTCTTTTGAACCATCTCAGAGACAAACCTCAAGACATACCAATGGACCGTTTTGCCGAACAGTTCTTTGGTCGTCAAGAGCAGTCTTCGCGGTCTCGACCTCCTGAAGATGCCAGCTTCATGGAGACATTCGCAAAGAACTTGGCCAAGTCTGCTGCCAAGTCTGCCGCCAGAAGAGCCATGGGTCGATCATCCTCTGAGAAGCGAACTCGCGATGGCACTCGAAGCGGAAACCAGATCAATCCTGAAGATTTCCGTGGTGTAGCTGAGTTTGTTCTCGGTATGCTCGGCGGGAAGAATGAACAGCCACGAAGAGACGACGATCGCAAGAAGGACAAGAAGAGGAAGAGAGATAAGGATAAAGATAGAAGCAGAGAAGCACCGAGGAGTAGGGATGTTGAAGATGACGGCGATAAGTACGGATCTGATAAAGAACGTCGAAAGAGACGTCGTCACCGCGTTACCTTTGCAGAACCCTACTACGAGTCTCCTCGCCCAGAAGAGACTTACTATGCTCAGCCCCACGAGCCCCGCCGCGACGAAGACAAAGAAGAGCGTCGCCGTCGTCGTCGCCAACGTCGATACAAGCGCGACCTAGACCTCAAGACCCTCAAGACAGAGTTGGAGGCCATGTCGAGCACTATAATCTCTTTGAACGCAAGAGGCGCCAAACATCGGGATTGTGAGTTTTACGATCGCTTTGTGAGAAAGGGCGGGAGGTTGCAGGATGTCATTGGGAGTACGCTGGGACAGATCAGGGGGGTCATGGAGGGAGAGGTTGAGGCGGAGGAGAGAAGACGACGGAGAGATCGGAGGAGGGAGTTTCGGTGATATCCATTGGTACAAGGTTGGGTGAGGGTTTGTTATTTCATTGTGTCTTTGCAAACGTGTTAGGCAATCTTCTAGAATTTATATGTGTGACAACAAAGAATGTTCCTAAGTTTGATCAACTGCATGAGGAATCGGTGCCTTGCAGATGTTTGATGGGGTGCTTGTTTTCATCATGTACATATAGACTAGGGAGTGAGTAGGGCGTTTGCGAAGAGATGAAAGAAAGAAATCAGACGTTGATTGTCAGTTCCAGCTGGCGAGGTATGATGCTGGACACAATATGTCGATGCAATTGAGGAAGCAGGTTATTCCCTAAGTATATAGATATGCAGTCGCTCTCTATCGTTCTGTAAATAATGTGTTAAACGTCCGTGCCATTCTCATAGACTTTCTCCTCTCATCCACGATGCCTTCCATCAGTCTCAATCACCTGACACCATATATCACAGCAGAAACACACTCTACGAAACCAACAACTCAAGACCACAATAATAGCCATGGCTTCAAGACTATTCTATCAAGAGCCCTTCACAAGCTTCATCGTCGAGACACAGCGCCAGAAATCATAGGGATAGTCGTTGGGTTGACTCTCCTCGCCGCAGTCATTGGAGTCGGTTTGTTTGTATGTAACTGGAACATCTTCAAGCAGGCCAAGACGAGCAGCAGTCAGAGACGCAACCATCGTCGTCACTCTCGCCGTCGAAGTCATATCATAGGACATTTCAACGCAAGTGTCGAAGATGGCCCTGAAGATGTCGAGCTTGAGTGCCATGAGCAACATTGCCGCCATGGAGTCCGTCACCACCCCAACTGCCGACATCACAGGCTTCACCACGGACGACGGCATCATCGTTCAGGTCCTCGAAGACCGGAGCCGATAATTCAGATACCAAACCCTTGTCATCGACATCCATTCCACCCGCCTAATGAGATGGACGCACCTCAGATACATGACGGGCTGAACAATCCTTTCCTGTCTGGACATCGTTGGCATAGACGGCGTAGGGATGTTGTTTCTATTTGTTAGACAACTGGGCATGAAGAGAAATAGACAGACTGTATGATATACGGCGGAGACGAAACATTGAAGCTTGTGAATATCTCAAAGACGGGCTAATAGAATACAAATGATACGATACATGAATCCAACTACACAAACATAATGCCCTGGAACTCTACTTTTGGAAGTTAAAGAACGACGCACTAATACACTCAAAGCATATACATGAAATAGAGACATCTAAATATGGGTTAGCCTAGTTCTGGGAGATACGAAAGTACGAGAATAGACAGTATATACTAACCAAAAGACAGGACTACTCCCCTACTACCCATCTGCCGGCTTATCAGGTGGAGGCGGAGGTGCATCATCCGCAGGAGCAGCACTTCTATCGGAATGTCTCGAGCCTCCACTACTCAATGATTTATGCCTCCTATGATGATGATGGTGCTGGTGGTTGTGGTGATGATGCCGACGATGTTTCTTCTTCCTAAAAGTAAAGCGAGCAGATCTGTAGTAGAAGTACAAAAAGGTGATGACAATGGCCAGGAACGCAGCAAGGGTAAAGCCCACAATGAGTCCAATCTTGATGTTGTTATTCGTAGTTGGGTTATCAGAGAATTGTCTCCTTAAGAGAGCGGGATATGGGGGCTTGGTGAGTGGATGAAGAACGGCTGGGGGTCCATGGCGTCGGGCAGCCTGCAGACGAGGCGAGGATATAGGGATATACATCAAATCTCACAGGGTCTCGAATAGAACAGAGTCAAAACAAACATTGATATAAAAGTGCAAAACGGGGGGCGTCCAACGACATCGAAATCAACAGAGCATGATGCAAAGCCAAGGTACTTATCTCTTTGGGGTGAGGCCTAAAGAGAAAGAGAAACATGTTTAAGTTTACCTCTACGATAACGGGATCAGGCAGAAATTGTGTATGGCAGGCGGTTGGTTGAACATGGATGGTGTGAGAGAGATGTCTCTTTGAGGAACGACATGAGGGAGGGAGGGAGGGAGGGATGCATTCATGCATGCATGTATATAGGCGCTGCAGCCCGACGAGTGCAGTGAGTGTAAGACCAAGTAAGACGTGCATTCACGTCCCAATCAATGGATTCCGAGGCGAGGTTTGTTCAGTGATGGCTAGCTACTGTTGCGGTTGAACTTGCGGGGGGTGAGAATGCTGTGCAATGTGAGGTGTTGTTTATGGGTGGAAAAGGGGGTAGATGTGTGTGTGAGAGAATAGAGAGTGAAATGATATGATATGGCACAATACGATTTGAGGCTGTCGAGATGTTACTTGTTGTGATATTAGACATATTGTGCTTGATCCAAGCAGCTGAAAGGCTGAAACATGTACACGACTCTAGTTAACAGGTTGAAGAATAAGTGAAAGAGAGGAACAAAGAACCAAAAAGTCATATGCTGTGGCTTCAATGCCAACTCATCAATCGACCATTTGAGGCATTCGATCAACGTCTCATTACCAATCGTACGACACCATTCAGCGATGCATGCACGTTGTATCGCTAAAGAACATACCAATTGGGGACCAGAATGTAACATGATATCAACCAAGTACGTACTGTATCGAAAACCTGGAGAATTACATACACATTGATCCATCATAGTCTAGAGCTGAAGCCATAGCCAAAGAAGGGTCATAGCACATGATGATCATGTTTGCTTTTTCCTGAGGCTCAACCAACATCAGCATAACCTCCAATATCATTCTGCACTAATTCATTATTTCTTTCTCTCTTCTCTCTTATCCAAAGATTGAGCGTTTTTTTTTTCACTTACTCACCCCTGTCAACCCCCTCCCCCATGACAATATTCAGGGGATGGAAACCGCCTCACTTACACGACAGACAGGGCCATGACTCGGCTGAGCGGATCGTCAAGAGCCCTTGACAAAGAGTTTACCAAACTAATTATCAGATCGCTTCTTACTAGTACATAGATAGACACGTTCCTGTCGGCACTAATCCGTGTATTCCGGGCATGGTCTCGGTTCTATTCAGTAGCTGATCAACAGAGGGGAAATGACCCCAAGTTTGACTCTCCGAGAGGGCTGAGGAGGTATTGACCACCTGTTCGTTGGCAAAACATGATGCAACGGATAGATACATGCATTTACGATGCTCTACAGTACCCAATGCTGATCAACACGACCAGAATCGACGCCTCGACAGCTCTAGAATCACAAGACTCGTTTAAACTGAAGCCCCCCGCTTAATTGTCGACCGTACAGGTAGTATCGGGGCACTATATACGAGTCAAAGCGCGATTCCCACCTCTGCTCTCCTCACTTTCAGTTCAGTTCAGTTCAGCCCAGGTCCAGGTCCAGGTCCAGATTGCCGAGAAGTAGCACGCACGCATGCACGCATTGCATTACCTGACCTGGTCTGTAAAGGTTATCCATTAGCTATTCAATCATAAAAAGACTCGTCCTTCCTCTCAGCTCAGCTCACTCTCTCTATAAATCATCATCAAATCTTCCAACATATCAATCAGCTCCCCACGTGGTTCTATCTGTGGCTTGCTAGGAATAACCCCCACGTGTTATCATCAGCCTCTTGTATCGCGTGTTGATCACTACGATATACATTTACACCCAGTATAGCCATTAACCATAAGGGTATTCTATTCACCTTTATGGTTACTCATCGGTCGGCCTCTCTATCATGAAACATAACAACAACGTCAGACTTCTTGCTGTCCTCGCAGACCCTGAATCAGACGAGAAGAGCGAGTATCGCTTCCTCGTCGACGGCGCTCACGTAAGATACGTCACACTAGACGGGGGTCTCATAGACCCTGAACATCGCACATACGAGCCAAAACTCCTCCCTCAACTCCCTGTATTCCCCCCCGGAGACTGGAACGAGGGCCGTGTCGGAAAGGACGGGCATACAGGGAAGCCTTTCTTCTGCGAGACGAGAAGAAGCAGTTTACCTGGCATTGGAAATGTCTGGCATGATGTTATGATAGATCACCTCGAGCTCCGCCAGATCGAGCGCGTGCGTCAAACACTCTATCGTGTATCCCATCCTGCTTTCAAGACACCAGTGCTCGCAAAGTTTGCGCAGTTTCCATGGGAGATTCCTTACTTCGCTGCTGAGACGACTTCGTACGAATGGATCCACGGCCAAGGCATCGGTCCTGAGTTTCTCGGTCACATTCACGAGAATGGGCGAGTCATTGGTTTCCTCCTCAAAGAGATTCACAATGCCCGGACTGCAGAACCTGAAGATCTCGCCACATGCCAGCGAAGTCTGCAAAAACTGCATGATTTAGGCATCGTGCATGGCGATATTAACAAGCACAACTTCCTCATCAGACAAGATGGTGATGCTGTTCTCATCGACTTCGAGACAGCCTACAAGTGCACAAATCCAGACATACTAGACGAAGAGTATCGGCATGTTAAAGAGAGTCTAGAAGATACATCAGGGCGTGGAGGAGCAGGCATGGCGAGCGATTCAAGTTCAGATTGAGTGGGATATGGGCATACGGATTACAGTACAGTATAGGATCACATGTGCAACAGGACTTTCATCACGAATAACAGGCGTCCTCTTTTTTCTGATACCAGGGTATAGAACAAATGTCAATTTTATCTGATTGACTAATAAACAAGAATCTTTTTGTAAAAAAAACAATGTGCCCGATTTCCAGGGGTCTATCAAGCCCGAGAAACACCAAATGCGCCATGAAGAAGAAGAAATAGTACAGTGAACGTCTCCGAGCTTAGTTCAGGAGGATCTGCTGCACATACTGAGGTCCGAACAAAGGTTCGCCGAACGCAGAGCCAGGAAGAGTAGCGACAGGCTTCTCAGCAAGCTTGCCATCAGCACCTCGCTCAAGAGCAACGAGACCGCTGGTGCCGTTCTGGTTACCAACAAAGACATGCTTGGCAGTTCGGCTGAAGCTCATCATACGGGGGAGGAGACCACCCGATGAGACGGTATCGGCATAAGTGAGAGTTCCGCACTCAGCGATAGTGAAGCGAGCGATAGAGTCGGTCTCGTTTCCGGACAGACGGTTGGAGATATAAACGTCCTTGTTGTTGGGAGCGAGAAGGATCTCACCAACAGCAGCGGTCTTGGGGTCCTTGGCGGGAGCGTCCTTGCCGTAGGTTGAGATAGACTGGTGGTGCTTGAAAGCAAGGGTGTTCTCCTCGTAAGAGACAGAGTATACGAGGGCCTGGTTGCTCAGCTCGCAAGCAACGATGTAGTGAGTAGCCTTCTTCCCACCACGAGGGTAGAAGACACCATGCCGAGGGCCGCAGCCAGCCTCGACGGGGATGTTCTTTGCGATCTTGTAGACGTCGTCCTTGGAGTCGATGATGACAACAGAGTCAGTGCCGAGATCGTTAACGGCGAAGTAGCGGCCAGAAGGATCCAGGTTGGCCTGGTGAGGGTGAGAAGCAGCCTGGCGCTCCTTATCGGGGCCAAGCTTTCCAGGAGACTTGAGAGTCTTGACAAACTCCAGGCCACCCTTCTCAGTGTTCCAAACATCAATGGTGCCATTTCCATAAGCAGCGCCAACAAGGCGTGTCTTGTCCGAGTTGAACTCAAGATGGACAACGCCGACACTTCCGGCCTTTTTCGTCTTGAGGGTAAGCTTATTAGCCTCGAGATCAAGGTTGAAGAGTCTCAGCTCATCAGAGTTCTCGTCAACGGCGTAGAGCAAGTTGGGGTCATAGTAGGCCATCCATGAGTTACCACCCTCAATCTCCTGGTCCAGGGTGAGCTCGAACTTGCCCGTCTTGGGGCTAAAGTCGGCGACGTAGATGTGGCCAGAGTTTCCGAGGAGGATGCGAGCAGCAGCGGATGAAGATGCTGAGGCGGTTGGGTAGGAGCTGCGTGCGATGTTAGGAAGCGCAGAGGCAGATGTAGCGAGAGTGGCCAAGAGGCCAGCGATAGTGTACTTCATTTTGCTGTGCGGAGCGTGTCTTGTTTTGTGCAGTGTTGTGTTGTTTCGTTTCAACCTCGTAGTAGCGAGTCTGATACAGTAGTATACTGTTATTGCGATCGACAATCAATATCGAATCGCGGTATCAAAAGCTGAAAAAAGCCAGAAAAATCTATTAAAAAAAAAAAAAAAGAGACAGGAACCAGTCCAATCTTCTTTAAGTGTAGGTAGTTTCAATGAAGGGAGGCTGATGCTAGCAAAAAGGATTGCGGCTGTGAGAAATAGAGTGACCAAGGATCAATGGCTGGGGCCTGAGCATATATAGCTACAGTTGTAAGCCTCAGCCTCAAAGACCTGGACCAGGTAGTGAACCATTCTCACAAAGGACTGTGACCCATGCCGATGCACAGTCTCTGGTCAAGCCTTGTTCACTGGCGAAGAAAAGGTGAACATCCCATCCCATCCCATTCCATTCAGTGGAGGCGCAGCGTCAGTGATTGGAAGAACAGCCATCAACCAACCGCTGATCAGGGGTAATGAACACTGTAGGGGCTGTGCTACAGTGGCTGTAGGGCTGATAGCCAGTGAATGTCTAGAATGTTCACGGCAACATGAAACGAAACGGATACCACAGTCAGCAAACACACCTGTGAGTTTCACCACTGATCCTCCCCCCATAACAATTGGCTCAGAGCAAAGCGACTCCAGCGCTTATTAGAGCTGAAATGCAGGGGGTTCGCGTTTATAGGAGACCGGCCAGATGAGAAGGGATTGGATCAGCGGTAATCAGCCCTTGAGGCCGTTTTTACCTTCTCTTTTTCTCCGGCCAAATGATGCCATCTTCGGCGTAGTTAGGGCTGAATTGGTTGGCCATTCTTCGAGGCCATGGGTTCTCTCGATCCTCAACCCTTTGACTAATGGTTATGCTTATTCGACTTGCTTTCCTGACAGATCGAACTGTCATTAGATACTTACTTTCACTACCAACTGATCCTTCGCTTACACGTGAGATTTTAGTAATTACCTCTCATCTTAACACTGATGTCCTCATCATGCCATCAAATCCAAACCAGTCTGTCTGACCCATCCTCTCTACTCAATCCCAAACATACATCTTCTCCATAACAAGGCGCATAGACCAGATGATCACATATTTAAATAAACAAAGCCGCCCAGTATTCTTCCCATGCCAGCCATCACATGCACAGCAAGGAAGCAAAATACCTCATTTAAACAAGCCCATGCAAAACCATTTACCATTATCGTCCCTCTACTAACAGAATATGGACACATGAATGAGAAGAAATTACGTACAAAATCTCAATGCCGACCGTCATGAAATGCTAAACAGGAAACGTGCGGTGAGATGCTATATAGGAGTGGTAAGGGAAAAAAGGAGAGGTTAATGGGAGGAGTCGCAGGACCGACATCAAACGCCATCATCATTGACTACAACCAAAACAGAGCACCACCGGCAATGATGATGGCCAGAGCACTCGCGCCGTTCCGTGTGCCAGCGTTGGAACCCTTTCCATCATCTGAGCTGCTGCTGCTGCTGCTCTTGCTAGAGTCCGAGCTGGCGCAGTCTTGGTTGAAGCTGTTGGTCTGACAGTTGGTGGTGTCAGCGGGCTCAGTATCATTTGAGTCGCCGTCAGGGTTGCCCGAGGGGGTGTTGCTAGAACCGGAACCAGAGCTGCTGTCACCACTGCTATCGTCTCCGTGGTCGTTGGAAGGCGCGCCGCTGCCGCCGCCAGGAATAGTGGCAGGCTCATCATCGTCGTCGTCGTCCTTGTCCTTGCTATCTTTGCTGTCCTTGTCATCATCCTTGCTATCCGTCTTCTTGTCCTCCTTCTTTCCCTTGTCCATGTCCTCGCCAGTGGCCATCAGGGAAGCAATGGTGTGTCTCTTGTCACCGTCGACAACGGTGTCGTTGGTGCCAGCAGCATCCTTGTACCAGTAGCTAGTACCCGAGTTGGTGCCGGGACCAGACTTGGCGTTGTAACATTCGATCTCAACATCAGAGAAGGTAGCAAAGTAGTAACCACTCTTCTGGATATCGGGAGAATCCCAGTCGATAGGACCTCCGGCCCATGCCACAGTACCTTCAGCGTTACCCTCCTTGCCTCCAGGCCAAAGAGAAAGCTGCACACGAGAGGGTGTCTGAGGGAAGTCAAAGTTCTTGGAGGTGGCATTCCAGGTGTCACTCTTCTGCAGAGTTCGGCCGAGCTTGCCATCAACCCACCACTCAATCTTGTCAGGGGTCCATCGAATTTCGTAATCGTGAAAGTTGGCAAAGGTATCGGACAGCGTAATGTTTTCGGAATTCTCGTCTATCAAAATGTCAGCCGTGTCAGGTACAACACACAATCACGTGAGGATTCATGGCTGTGCCGCGAACAAGGGGCTACCTTGTTGTGTGACACGAGGACGACTTACAGTTGGTGATGCCCTGGAAGTAATAGTTGGTCTGAGCATCGCCAAGCTCTGTACCAACAAACTCATAATCGATCTCATCCTTGACGTCAGAGAAGAGAATGAAAGCAGTAATGACACCAGCGCCACGGCTGGTCTTGAAGCGAGCCTTGACGTTACCATACCACATGTAGACAGTCGAAGACAGCAGAGTGCCAACACTGTCCTTGGGCATGGTAAGGAGAACGTTGTTCTGGAAAACCACAGGCTCACCCTGTGCAACCCAGTCGGCCTTTGAAGAGTCACCAAGATACTTGCCGATGTCGACAATTGAATCGAGGGAGTTCATCTTCATCTTGCGATCCTCGCAGACGGGTGCGGGAACACAAGAGTCGAGTGAGAAGGACATTGTAGGATCGCAACCACCCAGACAGTACGCACCGACACCGCATTCACCATAGGCTGTTTCGTGTCAGATATCAGATATCATCAAACTCGCGCAGGGAACTTACTGGAGCAGCATGGCGAGTCCTCGGGACAGTGACTGCTGCGCGTGCACTGGACGGCAGCGACAGAGCTAGCCCCCAAAAGGGCAGCAACAACAAGAGATCGCAACATTATGAATATGAAATAGTCGAGGAAAAAACCGATGTAACTGATGCTTTAATGCGAGAGCGCCCTCGAACTAGGGGTTCGGTATTATGGTACGATCTGATGGGTATATTAAGAGTAGATAAGGCGTTCAAGTGTCGAGAACAGGTAGCGACTGCTGTTGAATCGAGTAGACACAAAAACGACAGTCGAAACAACCCAGCAAGCGAGCGACTTGGGCTGTTGTCGGTGATTAAAGGTGTATTTGCGTGGTGTTGATAGCGACCGTTTTATTAGGTAGGCTGCTGATTGACAGTTGAATCGAGTGAAAAAAGGGCGATGGAATGCGGGCCGCAAAACAGTTTGCGCGTCCTCGATCCGAAAAGATTGTTTCTTTTCTAGGAATCTCCCTTGAAACCGTAGGATTGTCCTTCTTAGCGAGAGCAGAAGGATGTTGGACAACTCCACAGGAAGCGAGTGTCTGATTTGGAAATTATCGCGTAGATTCTGCGTGTGCTTTTTTCGATCGGTCGGAACTCGATTGTGTGACTCGAGCGAGAGATAAGTAGCGACGACGAGATAAAAAAACGATTGATAGTGCCACCAATGTCCTCCCTTGGGTTAGGAAGAAGGCAAACGATGAGCAAAACACTGAAAAGGAAAAAGAGGATTATCAACACCACAGACAAGACAGACTGTGAAATCTGGGGAAAGGATGGAACCAAAGGGAAGAGGGATTAAAGAAGAGAAGCGAATCTCCCAAAGAAGAAGGCCCCCTCAGCACTCACTCACACACACGCTCACTTACTCATTCGCTCGCTCGCTCGCGCACTGGCAGAGCGGACCTCTCGTGCCGAGAGACAAGAGACATGACCTTTTTCGTTTAGACGCACTAACACACTAAACCACTCTGGAGATAACAGTGTCCAAGCTTGAGAAAGGACCAATGACAGCTCGAGCTTGACTCAAACTTGGTGATCAGTTCGTCTAAGATCACGCGCCTGATCCTGGCTTGACCCCTGAACCTCCATACACCTAAACAGAGGCGATGTGACTGTCTTGGTGATCCGCCAGGAGCATCATCGTATAAACATCAGCTGTAATTAAGAGCAATTGCTGCCATGGAATCCTCTGATATCCAGTCTATGAGAAAAGCCTTCAATACAACGGTCCCCAGTCTCTAAATCCTTACAGGACAGCAAAGTAATCACTTTGATACCAGCTGTAATCACTGCGGTCGCAAATACCCCCGTTCGCTAACAAAGTTCAACCAAATCGATTGAGTTTGACTTGATCTTCAAACCCGAAATGCTAGCTACTATATATATTAGACTTTCACCTTCGACTCCATTTACAACCTCAATGTATCTCTAATCATTCTGAAAATACCACAAGCCGTGCATTCCGCAAACCAACACCCATATCACCCCAGATTTCAGGTCATAGACTCATCCCTGCCCATAATAATATCTACCGCCCCCTTCATTCCGGCCCATTTTACCTTTCTAGCCAGAGCTCAATGCAATGATCTAACCACACTATCAATCGATGGATGAACTCGCTCTCCAAACCCTTCCAAAACCCTTCGACGCCATCATGCATCGCCGTTATCACATCTGCATTTGGCACGCCATTTCCCGTCACACAACGCTTCCCCTCCCGCCGCCACAATTCCATTGTACCCGACAAGTAGCCCAGGTTCCTTACCTAGCCCAGGGCTGCCAGGCTGACAGCCCGGCGCCCACCACAGGGGACGGGACACACCACGGTCCCTAGCCAATCTTACAGGCCTGTCAAACACCAACTTACTGATATGACAGTTGGGCAACCCACCAAGAACACAAGGTACGTATTACTATCTCGGAGCAAAACTAATTGGTAAGGGATACTGGCAAATGCTTTGCGTCCTTACAAATTAAACCAAATCACGCCCAGCATACAGGATATGTATATTGCACCCTCTAATACATCATGTTTTCATCATATGCAATTGGTTCAGTTCGCGAAGCGTCACTCAGGGGACCATTGCGTTTATGTGCAAGGAATCAACTCCAGGCATTGGGGTATAAGTAACCGAACCTAAAATCGAACAGCCCCATCCTTTCACAACCAGAATCGAAAAGGAAAAAAACATGGGGAAAAAACAACACACACTGCCGTCATCCTTCGTTCCCTTCGACTCGGTCCGTCTTGAAACGGCTTCGTCTTCCTCAACCTCGACCTCGGACATCCATATCCTCCTTCATCTCTCCCCATTACACCGACAGACGCGTCCATATCACGAGTCCCTTTCCCATGTAAAACTCTCTTCCTATAGGCCGGTTCGACAGGTGCATACGCTGCCCTCGTCTTCAATTTTTCCACCTTTACACGCCAGTTCCCAGTTCCAATCCTTTCCGTATCCGATCCGAAAGAGTGGTAACAAAGCCGGCGAGGCATTGTCCGCCATGCCTCATAAAACATTCGAGGCAAGTCCACAATTAACAAACATTAAACAGTTTCCCGCATAGAAATGGTGCAGAACGCCACTGCTAATTTTCCCTTTGTTTTTGGTGTTTTGTGTCTTTTCCCTTTGCAGCAGGGAATTTTGGGTTAAAGATCATCTTCTTGGCTCTCGAGTTCTCACAGAAGTGCGGAACTTGCAAGTGACCCCAAAGCCACATTGCGATTCGCCCTATCTCTTGGAATTAGGGAACAAATCTATGCATGTCAGTTTCAATGAACGCTTCTTCACTCTCCGTCGTCAAAACGGAGCAGTCGAGACGTACCTGGAAAGTGTTCTTTGGCGTACTGTTCGCAAGCCTAATTCATATGTCAACACCTTACAAGTTTTCTCAGGTTCCGAAGATTAGGATTCGTACCTTGGCAGGTTTGTTGACCTTCTGCCCAATTGACTTCCACTTGTTGTTCTCGTACTCCTTGATGGCGTTCAATAACGCTTGGCTCTGATAAAGGGGAGGTCAGCTTTGTTGTTCATTGTAAAGGGCTAATGGTGGCTACCTCGTCCTCAGCAAACTCAGCATAATGCATGTCCTAAATCTAGTTAGCTTCAACAATCCTCCCATTGATTTCTTGGTCGAGCATACCTTGTACCAATGCTTCTTGACAGAGCCTTCTGTCCTGGTAGGGAAAGTCTGTACGTCATTTTTAGCACATGAATCATACCTAGGTTACACCTTAGGACTCACCTTGGCAATCTCTGCCCAGCTGTTGCCAGCATCTCGCATTTGCTTCAGTCGCAACTCTTCTTGTGGTGTCCAGGGGGTATTGGTCCGGCTTTTCTTGGCCGGTGGAGGCGCAACTGGTGCTGCGTTCGCGTCATCTGTCTGAACTTGTTGTGGTTGTTGAGGAACCGCCTGGGGTGGGGGAGGAGCTGCGACAGGAGGTTGAACTTGAGATGGGGTGACAGCAGCAGGAGGAGCAGCTGTGGCCGGAGATCCAGCGGCACCAGGTGCCGGCCTCTTTCGTGACCGGCCAGCTGGCGCCGGAGTAGGAGTAGGCACTTGCTGGGGAGGTGCAGCACCGTTTGGTGGCTGCTGAGGAACGTTCATGGGAGGAGGTTGAACAGGCGCCGGGTGATGTTGCTGCTGCTGCTGTTGGGGTTGCTGTTGTTGCTGCGGTGCCATATTGGGTTGAGGGGCGCCGTAGCGGAATTCCATGTTCTCAGGACGACGAGTCATGTCGTTCTGGTACTGGTGAGGGTTGCTATTGAGAGACGCAGGTCAGCAGGGTGGCTCCCAATCGTAGGGCTTCATGATCAATATGAATGGGCTCGGTAGTCGTCACAACCACAAGTTACAGGCATTGGAGGTACTTTCATGTGAGAAAGTTACTTGTGTAACTTTGGTAGGCGTCAGGTCTATCAGTGGTGAAATGGGTCGTGAGACACAATTCCAAGGCACCGATTAAGGACCTTGTAAAGCCAGGAAACCCGTGACGAAACAGGAAAAAGAGTTGTATTACACTGGTAATCGACAGAAGGTGTGGTACCTGGTCCAGGGAAGAAGGGTTCATCAAAGGACGTATTACTTACTGCATCTCGGTTGGCTGATGATTGTTGGTGTAGACATACTCCGGGACAGGCCCGACTTGCCACTGCTGCATGTTCTAAAAAGTACCAGTTAGCCATCAAATTCAAAGAACCATCGGCAATAAGCAAGGAAACATGGTCGATGTTGAAAGTCGTGAGACGCTGACGCTAGCGTCTGCGATACAACAAGACATATCATGACTCTGACTGGTGTATCAACCAACGTGGGTCTGAAGCACGCGCAAACTGGGGGTGACGCGACCAGGGTCTGGGCTGAACTGAGCTGCGCAACTATTGTCGATATCGAATTTCGACGGGAACAGGACAATAGTCGCTTCATAACATTTGCAGCATACCTGTAACCACAGCCTTGGGTCTACCTTGTTGGCCGGTATCGAGTTGCTATTCATAGTGCTTTCCTCCATATTAACACCAGAAGTGCGATGGCGCAAACCGCGGGACTTTTTGGGGGGGTTTAGGTGCCCAAGAGTACAGATGGTGACAATAGAGAAAGTATTTGTACTCACGGGCGAAAGTCTGACTACTTGGTCCGTGAATAGAGTTGAGTTAAAAGGCAAGAGAGTTAGACAGTGACCAGTCACAGTATCGTGAGGGCGACCAGGTCGATACAAGAGAGGTACAGACGAGTATCTCGAGTATCTGCGAAGTACTCAACAAGATCTGTGCTGGGAGGGGATTTTTAGGGCGTCAGGAAACACAACCGTGGGATCTGGTTGGTAAAAAACTGAAACGTGATGTGGTGGGATGCCGGTTTGATTTCTCCACGCAAGTACCAACTGGTCGTGATGATCAGGGTTTTTTTGTCTTGTAATCAACGTTTGTGCGCTGGTTAAGGTTGGGTCAGTATCGGCGTGTAAGTGGTGAGAGTGGAAATAAAGAAAATTGTTCGAGTTCAACGGAATCGCATGTGCGCGATGCTCTACGTGTCTAAACCGTGTGCGCGGTCAGATGCTGTGTTGCTTTTCGCGTACGCCTCGGCGAAGCCATGTTGAATACATTGGCAGTGACTGCCCCGTTGTTTTTGGGGGTGGTTGGAAACGAGGCAGACGCTTGTGAGCGAAAAGAGATTGATTGGGGCTGGGGCTATAACGAGGCAGGAAAATGCAAGTAAGCCAGACAAAGAAAGGACAGGCGGACACACGCGTAACGTGTCTGCGATAAGACGCGAGTGATGTGAGGTACGTAGCGAACAGAAACGTAGGACTGTGGTCGTGGCAAGATAATGGGTAGGTATATGCGATGCGATGCGATGCGACAGGTGCTGGTGATGAAGTATTGAGTCATGAGTGAGTGAATAGAGTGAGTGACTGAGTTTATGCTCAGTTTCTTAACTCGGCAATGACGGAAGATACAGGACGCGCGCTCAAAAACATGTACAAGTTTTCATATCGACGAGTAAAGACGCAATCATGAGTGAGAATGAAAGCCAGGAGATGATATTGAATGATGAGACACGATGTAGAATAGAATGCTTACTTGACTTGAGTTAAAGGTCCAGGGGAACGAGCAAGCAAATGCGCGTCTTGTTTGTCTGCGACGGTGACGACACAATGTGAATGTCGAGTCACAAGTCAAGTCGGTTTGCTCGCCTGTCGCAGGTCGCAATCGCAGAATGATAGAGAGATAGATACCTCACTCAGCCTCAGCAGATGCTGTGAGTGGATCCACAGCTAGGTTGATTGAGGATGAAGTTTGGGCGTGGAGGATACGTATGGATTGTAGGAAGATGTACAATAGATACCTCACCTCAGTTCAACTCTGTTTCCGTAAGGTCGAGATTGAGGTGGATTGAATGCGGCAGGTTAAAAGACGTAGGTATACAGGTCTGTCTGGGGGAGGGAGGAACGATGGATGGTACCTCGAGGCAAAGTAACTCGGACAGGACCTTGGAAGTCGCTGGGACCTGGGGAGGGGAAGGTAGTCGTGGGTTACCCTTTTTTTTTGGTGGAAAGGGGAGAATGGAATGGGCGAAAAGAGGTGGGCAGGCGTGACAGAAAGCTACGACGCCTGAGCTAAAAGTGGGTCACCGACGCTTCCGAGGCGCGGATGGCTCAGAATTTGGCCCCATAATCACACTGTCTTGAATCAAATTAACTGTATTGGGATGTACAGTGCGCTTATGACGAGCATGTTATCTCCTTCAGCAGGAAACATCTCGAAAACAAGTACTGAGAGGTACGTGCTCTCGTTCCCCGCCCGCTAATGAAAATCTCTCGTTTCTTTGGTTGATCCGGTAATTGCCAAGCCACGTTTGGTTAAGCCTCAGTTATCGTCGTACAAGTTTATCATGGAATCAGGCATTCAATCAGTTGAAGTGATGAGTGGCAGAGATTTCTCCTTGGTGTCAGTAATTAATTGTCAATCCCACTCAGTCCAATGAGTCTAGGTAGTCTCATCGCGTACGTCACCTTTTTTATCTGACATGATCTGCTTCTCCCCTGTCGATGGCTTCCTAGTCTAATAATTCACCGACTGGTCTAATCTCACGATATCATCCCATCAGACAATGAACCCCTGTTAGCGATTAATTACACGGCTGTCGGTGATTTTTCGTTTGTCAAACCTGACCAAATCTCTTCTCTTGATGAGGCTTTCGTGGTCAATTCCAGCAACCACTAACAACCTCTACCTATGTGACGTGCTGTCATTCTGCATTGCGCGATACAGCGATAACCTCGGTATAATAAAGCGGTCCTTTCACGTGTGCTCTGCTATTCTTCTGAGTATTGCAACTTTCATCTATCATCTATCAAGTTCCTGTGTTTGTTGGTTTCAGCATGTTTCGTTCTGTTGACGGATGACAAGGTGTCATCCCCACTTCACCCGATCAATTCATTCTTTATCTCCAACAACCACGACATGTTGTTGAAAGAAAGCCCACTTTGAATGACAGATATGTACTAGACGTAGTCTTGACACCGTTTCTTGAACCTACGTACCTTGTCTTGCGGTATGTGCCATTTGAGGATGGCCGGCCTCAAGAGCCGCATCACTCGAAGTGATGGATCTGCCCCGATTCTCCACCCTACAAGTACTGTACACAATGGGGTATACCCGGCAATCTGGTCGCGTCTCGAGCTAAGATCGTGACATTGAATCTGTGTACCTCTCAAGTCCCTCCCTCGTCGGATCCGGGACTCGGAGTTTTTCTTCTATCGTACGGGTGGCAATTAATGTATATGGATATGGTCTAATATAATGTTTGTGATACCGTAGAGATGCAGTTTGAGTAATTCTGCTTGTTTGTCTGTCGAGGCTGTCGACCCCCCTTTTTTTTCCCTCTTCTCTCCAACCGCAAATTATGATGCCGCCTTTCACTGCCATAGGCACAACTCAAACTCAAGCTGCATTCACGCAGACAAATACACTGGTCCTACCCAATTCAATTGGCTGGGTTTACACGCCAATGCACTGAATGACAACCAGATGAGGTTACTGCACATTCGATGAATGTCAAGAGAAGACCAGACTCATATTCGTTGTCCAGGGTAGGCTTGCCACAACACGTCCTCTCAGACAACATGTAAGAGAGATTCCTCCTCGTTATTCAATAGACACATTATTAACACACACGAAAACAACTATAGAAGGAAACTAAGGTCACTGTGGTTTGATTAGACTCGTATACCCATATCGCAAATTCTAGCTAAAATGATGCTAAGAATGACTATGTTTCTATAATCTCCGACTTTTCATCCTCCTATGATCTGACTTCTTGTAAATTACCTGGCACAACAGGATGAAATTCTTCGAGCCCTAACAGTGGCGAACGTTGAGACTAAGCTCTGATGAAGACGAATGCACCAGAACTAAGAGATCAAGACACACGGCAAGATAACCAAATATTGACATTCATACGACGATCCGGCACCGGCATCAAACTCCAACGAGCTCATCTTCCTCCACCATCTCCAGCTGCATTGCCGATCCCCGCCCGCTTCGAAACACGCTTGTAATCTGGGATGGCCTGATGTCCCACGTCAACAATAAAATAAGCACAAAAGAGGAGCACGGGGCACTATCCCATGCGAACGAAACATACACGCCTTAATATGGATATCGGGGAAATACATTCCGAGGCAAAAATTGTCGCCCGCAATACGAGTTTGCGGTGAGCAAAGATCCTGATAACAACAACAGAGCTCGAGTGCATCGGTGCTTTAGCCTTCTTTTGAGTTACATTAGACTATCAAGTTTCGAAACCATTATTCCTCGAGGGTTAGGCCCGCGGATGAAACCACCCCGGTTGCAAGAGCTGGTCGAAATATTCGGACACCTCTTGAGCCGTCCGTAGGGCCAAGCGATCAGGACCCTTGCTTCTTTCTACCTTACGCTCCAATGGGTAGGGGAACTTCTGGGTACTGTTGGTAGGACTGGATGATGGAAATCTCAAACATTCTAGTCGCGTTTCAAGCTACAAGCTTATATAACGGTGAATATTGAAACGCCAGCCCTGCAAGATAGACATGTGGCGTCAAGAACGTAAGGCATTGCTCAAGATAGCCATGGAGTAGAAACCATCAGCAAACACGAGATGAATCTGCCGGTGTCATGAGTAATCTCACAAAACACGTAAACAACTTTAAAAAAAGTCTTTTTATATTATGGATAGTTTACTTAGTAGCACAATCAATAAAGATAAAACCCGAACGAAATTATCATCGACGGAACCCTGCATGTATTTTTGTGGACTTGGACGTAGTGCGCTCTGGCAAGCATAGGTATCCCGCCATAAAAATCATCAACGGCCATTTGCCGCTTGACTACGGAGTAACAACTCACGATAGATGCATCTTTGTCCCTGTGCAGAGCAAAGTTCCAGAACAAAAATTTTCTTTTCAGGACAGCCTGAAGGCCCCCAGCCAGGGACCCAAACAGCCATGACCATCTCGACCGCACAGACTCCTGAAACACTGCCGAGGTAAGTCTACGAAGGGAAATGTTGCGACTTGGCAAACATTTGACAGCTGTCTAATGTTTAGCGCTTAAGAGAGAAGCATTAAGTAAATAATAGTCGAGGAGTTATGTATCAGGATTTCGTATGCGATGTTGCATGGAAGAAACTCAAAACTGAGGTTATCTAAAACTTATCTGGGAATCTCAGATCTTGGAGTTTCGGGATCTGGACGTGTTTGATCGCTGCTTCAGACTCGAGCTCACACAGGAACGACAGCTATCCGGCGTCATGGGACCTCCTGCCAACTCGGTAGAGTAGCACCCGGTTTCCGGCAATGTTTCGATCCGAGCTGGACGATGTGTTTCTCTTGACGCTGTCATGTTAGAAGTGTGCATCAGATATCTGAAGCTTGAAGGCATTCGCAGTTTTGTTTAGCGCCGCAGAGCAGGAGCCTTGGCCTTGCTGCAGGTACCAACTAACTAGGTAGTTAGTGCATATTTTCATAAGCGGGCTCTGCAATACGGTATGCATGGGGGTAAGCCTCGTAAAGATCTCGGACAAGGGGAGTGAGATCGACCACACGCACAGAGTCACTCTACACTCTACATACAGCAAGCAGCATTTCGCTACCAAGGGCCGGTTCACCGCCCGACACCACCTGGTGATCATCTTGCCATGACACGGTGTTAGTCGGCCAGGGCTCTAAGAATAGACGAATAGATTCAGCCGTATTCAAATCACTCAGAGTTGCAAGGAAGTTGCAAGGAAGGACGACGATCAGAGAGGCGTAAGACAGCGGGATCGAAGCATCCGTATCCATCCTGTGTCTCGCTTGGCTGTGTTTCTTATTCTTGTTTTCTCTAACTGGGGAACGAATGTTTCCGTTTGTGCCACAAACTCAGCTCGTTTCCCCCTGCACGGCACATTGCCAGAACCATAACCAGGACGTTCCGCAATACAGAAGAGTCTGTCGACGGACAAGGTAAAACCAAAGTGTCGAAGGCACTGAACCAGTGTTCTGAGGTTAATAAGCCGCCCAATCAGCAGAGGACGGTCCACAGAGTTCGCAAATGTCCATCTCTTTTGGTCTAATCCCTGATACCGAGGTGAAATTACGCCAGTGCGTTAGCGAGTTTCAAGGGGGGATCCCTGAACCTTGGGCCTGGGGCGCGGCGGCAGCTAACGAAGCGGCGAGATTAGTTGGCTTTGTTAAGGTAGAAACCGAAACCGACGGTAAGGAAAGTTATATGGGTTTGAGTAGTAGTGTTAGTGTGTAGTGAGTGACTCTGAGACAAGAAACATCATGACCAGAGAGTTGGTGAGATGGTGATGGCACCCTCCTACTGAAGAAGTGATATGTCCCTATGATATCAGAGTTGAAGTTGTTTTGCCCTGATCCTACCAAACAACAAGAGACGAAGATAAAACTTCCTAAAGTCTAATTAATTAATAAAGGTGCAAACAAGTCACTGCAGGTTGAAATTAGACAGGTGCTTGTCGTCCCGCAAATTGGTGAATCGAGGCGTCGATAGCATGTGCACATCGTCTAAACGGACGGCATATCTTGCACCCACCTATCACGAAACGATAGGCGACAGGGTTGCAATGACATGCCCTCCACCAAACACCGTGCAAGCCGGCCGAGAAGGATAATACTATGTACGTATCTGGATTCGACTCGACTCGAATCGTCTCGAGTTTTGATACTTGGAGCCAACAAAGGCGAGAGAAACGAAACCGGATCTTGTTTAACTAAACATTTGGGGTTTGATAAGCTTTTAGGGGAGCATCTGTCTCCTTGTAGCGGCTTTACTTCAGCTGCTTTGTACAGAAACACCAAGAATTATGCATCAGTAACAACAACAACACCAACTCCCCGACCGTGTTTACTTGCTACGCCCGGGCCAGTAGTAGTCTGCTAGCTAGCTGCAGCCAACAGCTTGGGACCTAATCACGGTCCTCCAGAAGATCACGGATCACAGCGCAGCGGCGCGCGATGGATGTTAGGACAGTGGGAGGGATTATTACAGCCAAACCACGAGGTTGAAGGAACTCGAGGTGCAAATCAAAATCAGGGACCGTCCAATTACGAAGCAATATATGAACCCCTGCAGCTCGCCAGGGTTGGCTGCCAAGAAGCAGTTTGTGTGCTGCGCTTGAGAGTCCGACAAGGCTATCAACTAATGGAAGGGCACCTTGAATTATTACGCGCATCGCGCACCTGAAGCTGAGGTCGATGTAACGCAACACGACCCCGCTGAAGAGAGACCGACTGACTGAATTCAAGAATAAGAAAAGTGATTGATTGATTGATTATCAAGGAATGAACACGAGGACAAAACCCACAGAGGCCATAAGTGAACCTACTCAGGGACAGTTCACAGTATATGCGTGTCTTGTCCGACGGGAGACAGTTTCTCCTAGGCACGATACTGTGCTGTAGAGATCGGATGCCAAGAATGGCGAAGAATATGTTTAAAACTCGCACAGGCCTGCCAATATCCGTTGTACGAGTACTGAACCGGGGGTGGTAAATGGATGTTTGGATCGCTTCTTCAACAGTGGGAGACGCTACGTGCGGTGGTGACCGTTTTACCAGACAAGGGTGAGATGATTTGACAAGGCGGCGGATCTTGTATCCGTCACTGACAAGGACTGTTCTGTTCTGTTCTCTTCTGTTGGGTTGCGTGGTGTTGTGCAGTTGCAGCATGTAAGTGATCGTTTTGAGGGTTCGCTTGTTGGGCGAACCATGTCATCTAGTCTTGGTTCCGTCCTAACAACTTGACTGATTTCATGATAGTGGCGGACGGTGGTGTTCGCTCCATATTCCTATTCTGTCGAGCCGTTTAGACTAGATCTCACCTTCACCGCGATTGAGGCTTGACTACTGCATACTTGTATCAAGCCATTGTCATCGGTGGCGTTTCTGTAATATTACGATCGTTGCCATTGCTTCACAAGCTCTCTTTTTTTTCGTCTGAGGTTTTTTATTGGGGGCTAACTTGGAGAAACAAAGAAACCAAGAAGAACCCCAGAAATTGGGTGTCTCATTACTGCAGGTTTTGTCTTGTGTTAGTCTCGTCTCGCGCGCAATCTATGGTCAGGCTAAAATAGTATAGTGTCGTCTAGTTTGTCTCCGTCTAGAGCCTCAGATCTGGTTGTAGCAGTATTTGTTTTGAGTCCCAGACAGGAACTGTAAGATGAATCAATACCCACGACTTGTTCCGTCTGTAATGGATGGATGTTTTGGTTTTGTTCATGTTGCAGCATCCCAACTCCAGCCAAGCCACATGCCATGCCATGCCATGCCCTGCAGGCCCTGAATTTACCCCCATGCCCTGTCCTGTCTGTCGTCTAGGCCTGGAACGCCTCCCACCCCCGTTCGTCAACGCTGTTAGACTGTTCCTGTTAGATGTAACAGGGGCCCCCTGGCGGCAGCAGTAGCAGTAGCAGTGAGCAAACCCTTGTTATGCCCTGATCCATGCATTGTGCATGGCCCGAACCATCACCACCGTCGTGGCCGTTGCAATCTGCCCCGTACGTACTGTACCTTACTCTAGTGAGCCTGTTACTGCATGCATGCCGCTGTAAACTGTCTATTGTGCCTGTTTCTGAATCTTTGCCGTCCGTTGATTGTTATTACTACACCACTTGCCCCTCCCCTTCTAATAAACTACTTGTACTTCTCCTCCTCCTCTTCTTTCCCTTCTTCACTTTGGATTGTCATCCTCAACCTCGCATCTTTTTCTTTTTCTTTCTTCTTCTGCTTTGCAAGAAACGCTGCTGCGTCTTGTAATTGTATTCACTTCTTCGGCTCTGCTTCACTTCTTCTACGCAGCTAGCTCCAACACACTCATTAACAGTACCAACTTGGACCAACTGGTTTGGCTGCTGACACTCCTTCGAACAACATCAACAACCCATTACCTTCTATACAACGAAACCGTTATTGGTTTTTCATTCAACGCCTTTTTATAACAATTCTGTTTTCATTCTACCTGAAACAGTTTCAACTTTTGAGGACTTTTCTTTCCAGTGTCTGTATTTTCGAGTTTACATATACTCGCTGGCTTAAACAGCACATCCAGCATTCGAACGATATCGCTCGCTTCCATCACACTTGGCCTGGCTTCTTCAAGGACCAGCTTATACGACGACTTTCGATTCTTCGAAAACGACGATTCTTTTCAGCAGATTTACCTGACTTATACTTTAACGATACCCCATTGCGGATTTCAAGGCAGCACAATGAACAGCCGACCTATGAGCTCAGGCATGTCTCAACACCAGATGGCTCAGGCCCCTGCGCCTTATATCCCATCACGGGATTCCATGGACCGCCACGACTACGGAATTTCAAAGAACCGTAAGGCTTCGTCGACTGGCGGTGGACGTGCTTGGAGCGACGAGGAGGTGAGTCTATGTTGCTTAGCTGTGCCGGACCAGATCACTAACACCAACTTTTAGGAGTCATATCTCATCCAAACTCGCCTTCAGAAGATGCCATACAAGTACATTGCAGCCCACCTCAAGAAGACAGAGTTGGCTTGCCGTCTTCACTACCATCAGCTCTCTCATGGCAGCAACCGACGCAACAAGCGTGCTGCCTCAGTCTCATCGGGTGCCTCCAACGACATCCCCCAGACTCACCACGTGAACGTCCCCAGCCCTGCACGAGAGACTCTCTCTCGCTCAGTTTCTCCTGGCGGAAGTGTACGAAGTTATAGCCCTCCTCCCTGCAACGTCAACACTGCCAGCCACATCCAACTCCCCAGCATCGTTGGACCTAGCGATGTCACTCGTCTACCGTCCATTCTCCCAAAGCCATCTCGCATGTCTCTCCCACCTCCTGTCACCAACCAGTCATATACGACGACGATGGACGCCCCTGTTCAGATGCCTCATGCTGGTTTCCACCAGCGCGCAGCTTCGCTTCAACGAACAACACCTCCCCTGCGTCTTGACTGCTCAGTTGTGCCTGCCCCTGGACCCGCATCTTCACCTCCTGCACACAACGCCTCGCATGTCGATCTTTCACGCCTTCATTCCATCTACTCAACCCATCGTGCGTCTTTCTGGACAACCATCGCCAACGAGTATGGTCCTTCGGTGTCCCCCACTGTTCTTGAGCAGGCCTGGAAGACTGGCACCTGCTGCAGCCCTTCTTCCCTGACACCGATCACTCCCATCTCAAGCCCAGGCCATGCCGAGAGGGATGCACAGAGCCAGTCCTACACCAAGGGACAGGATAAGACACGGATCTCTTCGATCCTTGGAATCGACGCCGACCCACGAACCGCTCGCGATCGGGATATCGTGAGACGGCTGGAAGAGGAGCGATTCGGTATGATGCAAACCGCTCACTGAACATGGACTCCTCGGGTCACGTCTCCCTGTCTTGATCCTCAATCCATCCAGAGGCGAGGTAATTTGGAATGAGGACAAGGTGAGACAGCAGCTTGGTCTCGCCTCATTTGTATGATACGCTTCTTGCTTTTCGCATTTCGTTTCAATCACGGCATTGTTGCTCTCTCTACCACCAGAGGCACGCACACGACACGGCATGTCTGCCACACACTTGGGCATTTTACTTGCGCCCGCACTCGTTTTCACGAAGTACATCACTTTCATTCTTTTCACTGTGCGCCTATACCGTTCTTATCTTACGAACAAAGTATTGTCTAGTGGTTGGGATCCAGTTCCATGCTGGATCCTTTGAGGTGGAAAAAAGGAGGTAGATGCACGGCATTTGCTACACGACATGAAGAGCACTTGTCGGAGATGGAGGAAGACAACTACTATACACCTTTTCCGTCCTATGCTTGGAGTAAAGACCTGTCCCGGGGTAGTGGACAGAGTCATGGATTTTTCATTGGTCTCAATTTTCGGCTTTTTTGACGTTTTTTTTTTTTTCCTCACCCGTTTTATTTGGCTTGCCATTTCGGCAGATTTCCTTACATTGTACAGTCCTCTTGTTGTTTCGTATTCAGGACTGATGAAATTACGGTGATGAAAGAAAAGAGCCAAAACTGAAGGCGCTCGGCCCCGGGCTACTACTACTGAGCGGATGGGGTTTATGGGGAGGAGGATAATATTAGATACACCCTGTCAGTGGTAAAAGCTGGCAGGCATCAATTGATAATCTTCTTCACCTTGAACTGTTTATTGTTTCATGTGGACTGTGACATGCATGACACCGTTGGAAAAGGGAAGAAAAAAGTGCGGCTTGCTTGCGTAATTGAGGTGAAACTAGATCAGCGTGTGTTAGTGGAAGATTTGGGGACGGGATATGTTTGAGGTTGCTCGAGACGGTGATACGTCCGAAGAGCGTCTGTGCAAGGTGTCATGAAGATCATTTCGCAGCAAAAGCCCGAATTGTCATGGTACTGCTGAATGATGCTTGTGCTGTGGTGAGGGAGGGAGTATGTGTCTTGGCTGTGCAGCGTTTCAATGCGTTTTCCGAGCCTTTTGTTTCACAATGACGACGGCCATGTATCAAGACGCATAGACCAATATTATTGGGGATGATTGACGAGTTGTGAGTACGTACACTGTGTCTTGTACTAGCTGGACTACCTTGTGCTGTAGTATGAAGGGAGACGTAAATAGGTGTGTTTGTTTGTACGAATGGAGGCCATTGTATTTTTTGGGCCATAGCATGACATACCTGATACGTCGAAACATTAGAGTCTCGGTGGTCAGAACAGTTCGGGTGAGTGTCAGCCGAGACTTGGGTGTTTCTCCCCCGTATCCGATCCGCGGTTCGGCCCCGGTGGATGAAGAAATTGTGGATGTCACGCCGAGAGGGGCATATCGGGGATCATGGCAAGGGATCCATAGCGAATGGGACTGCGGAGTCCCGGCTGAATGTAACTGTAAGGTAGATAGATATTCTTAGGGGAGCGTGTTTTTCCCATTTAGCCGCTGTCATGTTTTTGTTTTGGGGGTACATTCAATTCAACCCCACGCTCTGAAGGCATCGTGAGGGGAGAATGTTTACTTACTGGGGGTGGAGATGACCTCGAGTATTTCAAGTGTTTATTCTCTTTTGCACTCACCCAACAATGACAGACCTTTTCTTCTCTCTGCTTGATTGGTATTCACTAGCTCGGACCTATCAAAGCTTTGAGGGATCCGTAATTGCTAAACCGACGGTTGGTATTCGATAAAGCTCAAGCTACCTAGCTAACTAATGTGCGGGGTTGCTGGCCTCTTTAGCAGGCGGGAAGTGGATATCTCATGATCATACCAAGTCAAGAGGGGTTAAAAGAAAAGAAGAATCAAGAGAAGGGGAATGAGGAAACTCTTGATTCAAGGTCCGGAACGAATGCCGAGCTGTTCGGTCCGGCAAAGGAAGGATAAACAAGTGAGGCAAGCCAAGATTTCTTGGGTGAGAATAGCCTCAGACGAGTTTGACGCAATTTCTCACGAGGCTTCTCTTATCAGACTAAGGTACCTATCATATGAAAGCTACATTACCTAGCTTGGGGAGTACAAAATGTCACAACTGCTGCAGCTGCAGCCGTTATCACTTATTACTTCCTTTCTCCTGAATCATCTTCTTCTGAGTCTTGTCTTTTCTCTCACTCTCACTCTCTTCGTGACTTGTAATATCGTAAACCTTCAACTGAGCCAACGCCACCCACTCACTACTCTGCTCTACTCCGCACACTACACTACCTCAAGTCACAGGGCTACCAAGCTACAGGCTACAGGACATTCCGCTTACATTGGGAAAAAAGTCACTAAAACTAAAATACTCCGCTCTTCGGCAGACGCATTGCAACTAGCACCACAATTCTTGTCTAATCCGACGCTTGTCTTTGGCCAATTTCTCTTCCTCTTCGGTTCTCTGTCACCCTCACCCAAGGCCAAAGCCTACCCTGCTAAAGACCTTGTTGTCCGGATTCAATTCCTTTATATAAGGTCTGTCACTGCCCGCGGGGTTACGCCTTGGCATCCTCTTCACTGTAACATAAACCAGCTCATTCTTTCCTCCTTTTCCTCCTCCTCCTCTCTCTCTCCGACATCGCTATTTATCCTTTACCTTCAACTAATCCCAAGTCATCAGGGGATAGCTTCTTTCACCTTGACTTGACTCTCGTGTTTCTCAGTCGTTGAATCACTAGAAGCCGCTGAACTCCACCAACAAACAAACCACAGACTGAGATCAGCTCTCACAACTCATCATCATGGCGGACCAGGTCCAACACGACCCTAAACAAGATCCTGACTACATCCCCTTTCCTTGTCTTCCTCCAGGTGGTGCTCTAAACCGTTGGTCAACAAAGATCACCCGCGAGCATGACTATCCTGGAGCTCAGGTATGCATCCCCTACCTCAGCCATATTCCAACAAGTTGCTGACCTTACCAGGCTATGCTCTATGGAGCTGGTGTCCCCAACAAGGACAAGATGAAGAATGCCCCTCAAATCGGTGTTGCTACTGTGTGGTGGCAAGGAAACCCTTGCAAGTGAGTTTTGAACCCAAAGCCTTTCTCAAGACTGGATACTAATGATTTCTAGTACTCATCGTAAGTGAGGCAACCTCACGCTGGAGAAACTATACTCACATAGTTGCAGTCCTCGATCTTGGCCAAATCGTCAAGAACTCTATCGAAAAGGAGGGTATGATCGGTTGGCAATTCAACACCGTTGGTGTCTCTGACGCCATCACCATGGGAGGCGAAGGTCAGTGAAACCCCCCTCACAAAATTCACAAATAACTCACCACTCTCAGGCATGCGCTTCTCTCTCCAAACTCGAGAAATCATCGCTGATTCCATCGAGTCTGTAACTTGCGCCCAACACCATGACGCCAACATCTCTATTCCTGGCTGTGACAAGAACATGCCCGGCACTGTAATGGCCGCCGCTCGCCACAACCGCCCCTTTATCATGATCTACGGCGGTACCATCCGCAAGGGTCACTCCAAGCTCCTCGAGCAGCCCATCAACATCAGCACATGCTACGAAGCTTCTGGCGCTTTCACTTATGGCCGACTCCACGCAAAGACGAATCCTGGTGAGGCTGGCCGCGAGAGCTCTGATGTCATGGATGATATCGAGAAGCATGCTTGTCCCGGTGCTGGAGCCTGTGGTGGCATGTACACGGCCAACACTATGGCTACTGCCATTGAGGCCATGGGTCTCTCACTACCTGGCTCTTCATCATACCCTGCCGAGTCTCCTGAGAAGCGTCGCGAATGTGAGCGCGCTGCTCAGGTTATCCGAACTACTATGGAGAAGGATCTCCGTCCTCGTGATATCATGACCCGGGCCTCTTTCGAGAACGCTCTTGTTCTGACTATGATTCTGGGTGGTTCTACAAACGGTGTTCTTCACTTCCTCGCCATGGCCAACACAGCTGGTGTACCCCTGACCATCGACGATGTCCAACGCGCCAGTGACAGAACCCCTTTCCTCGCTGATCTGGCCCCTAGTGGAAAGTACTACATGGAGGATCTTTACAACGTTGGCGGAACACCCTCCGTCATCAAGATGCTCATCGCCCGTGGTCTTCTTGACGGCAGCATTATGACCGTCACCGGCAAGACCCTTGCCGAGAATGTGGAAGACTGGCCCAGCCTGGATCCTGGTCAGGATATCATCCGCTCTCTTGATAACCCTATTAAGGACTCCGGCCACATCCGAATTCTACGAGGAAACTTTGCTCCAGGTGGTGCCGTTGCTAAGATTACTGGAAAGGAAGGTCTGTCTTTCACTGGCAAGGCACGTGTATACGACACTGAGAAGATGCTCAACGCTGCCCTGAACAAGGGTGAGATCAAGCAATCCGACGGTAACTTGGTCGTCATTGTTCGCTATGAAGGTCCCAAGGGTGGCCCCGGTATGCCCGAACAACTGAAGGCCTCTGCAGCCATCATGGGTGCTGGCCTCTCGAATCTTGCCCTCGTCACAGACGGTCGATACAGTGGCGCCTCTCACGGCTTCATCGTTGGTCACGTCGTGCCTGAAGCCATGGTCGGAGGCCCCATCGCTCTGGTCAAGGATGGAGATGTTATTACTATCGATGCTGTTAGAAACCGCATTGACGTCGATATCACTGACGAGGAGATGGAGAAGCGAAGGAGTGAGTGGAAGGCCCCCGAGCCTAGAGTAAAGAGAGGTGTACTGGCCAAGTATGCTAAGCTGGTCGGAGATGCTTCTCACGGTGCCGTGACAGATCAGTGGTAGATATCCAAGACTGACATGTACAGCAAAAAAAATAAAAAAGTGATTATTTATATTATGTCGAAACACAACCATGATAGCGCACATTGTAAACAGGGACCAACACGATCATATAACTAAGAGCAGCGATTTGTATAAACTTGGCAGGCTTGATTTCTATTAAGAATGAGGATTGGAAAACTAAAATGAATGAAGGGTATCGAGCATATCCACACGCTTCTGTCTCCCACTAACGCTCCTCTTGCAACCCACGCATAACCACCTTGCTCTTGTCTTGATACACAAATACATCTTGCACGCATAAATATACTTTGAAAACACACAACCGCTTCTCTCCTCTCTTGTAGCTATATCCAATCACCACTCAACATCTCCCCATACGATCTCGGCGTTGTCCTCGACAGGCTCGTCGTGCGCTGTAGCAAATGACTCTTGGTGACTCTCTGGCGGGCTCTAGTCACCCAGGGGCATGCCCTCAAGCTCATCAAGCAATCGTCGCCAGTTGTCTGCGAGCATTTCGGCGTACTTAACTCGCTCGCCGGCCCAGTCCTGGTTCCATCGGCTGACCTGGTACTGAGTTGACTGGAAGGTAATGAGTTCGTCACGGATACACTCCTTGACGAAGATGGAGCGGTTGTGTTGCTGGACAATAGACTCCTTATCCTGATTCTTTGTTAGTGCTTCCTCTACAATTTGTTCAGTGATAGGCTTACCTTGATGATGTTTTCCGCAATCCGGTCAATCTCACCAGCCTTGACCACGCCCTCTGGCTTAGATCTCAAGTTGGCAAGCTTGTTCTCATTTGTCTGAATCCTCCGCTCCAGATAAGGAATATTATCTTTATCCAATCGTTCTCTTCGTTCAAACATCTCACGCACGCTGACAAGTGCATCTCGTTGGCGCTTGAGGTCCTCAAGAACTCCCTCGTCCCATCCACGGCTCTCGTCCTCCATCAAAGCTTGACAAGTTCTGAGGTGTTTGCTCATGGCAACAAGCCCATCGTTAAGAAGAGGAACCTCATTTGTGTCAGTTACGTAAGTATCCTCCGACGTTTCTGTCAGAGAGGCCAGAGAAAGAGCAATACGAGCATGATCAGCAGCCACGCCCTCGGTTCGCTTGACGAGGCGATCCATGATGTTGCATACGTTAATGTAAAGCTCAGCAGACCGCTTGACGCCATTGCGTGTTCGGTTAAAGAGATCCTCGAGTTCAGCTGGCAAAGAATCCTCCAAACCAGGTGGTAGTGCTCTATCAGTAAACTCATCCTGAACAGAAATGGTGGCTTGCTTGCGCCACACAGATAGCTCCTGATGCTGATATTAGCTTCAGCAGTTGATTTACACTTGGTGGCAGACTTGACTTACTGTAGGAACGGTCAAGAACATGACGACCAGCTGTTCCTGACTTAGAATCGGGTGCCTGATAAGGGCATTCAAGAACCGTGACAGGCCCCTCCTTCGCTTCTCGATAAAAGCCCCATCGTTGGACAGATGACTACCATTTACACCTACACGCTTAGGTGGAAGTAGCGGTAGAATACGGAATGGATATCTCTTGTGTAGGCAATCCAACAGCCAGACAAAGTCGCTGTATCTGCGAATAACCTTGCTACCGCGCCTTATGCTCGAGATTTCATAATTATGGTGCTGGAACATGAAAACACCTTCCTTTTCCGGCATAAGCACAACAACGACATTCTCCTCGGCGCCGCGGCTGGCTCTACCACTGCTCGTATGGTGCTGAAGAGCTGGAGGTTGTGCAGTTGGTGTCAGATCGGGAGCTCCACCAAAGGGATTCTGGACAGGCCCAGAAGGAGATTCCCCAAAGTCTACAACAGGGTTGTTCCCATCAAAGTATCCCCATCCACCAGGCGTTGTCACCGAGTTGCTGCTATGTTGTCGCCGGCTGTTTGGAGACGTAGTGGCCTGGGGGGATGCAATATTAGGCAGAGGAGGAGCGTCGATTATTGTTGTCGGTGGTGTTTGGCCAAAGCCGGCATGGCCATTTGTGCTGGTTCGCTGGGTGCCGTTGGACTTGGAGGGACCATGATGATGGGTTTTATGCATATCAGGACTTCCCCATGGATCGTCCTCTGGGTCATCCATGGTTGGTCGAAACTGCTTAGGCTGTTGTTGCGAGGGAGGAGTTTGTTGTTGTTGAGGGGGAATATCTTTTGGAGGTGTCTGAGGCGGCTTCGCAGAAAGTTCAGCGACTGGAGGTAGAACGGGCTCTGCAGTGAGACCCGCGAGCTTGGGTTGCGGAAGGCCTGTGATGGAAATGAGTTATTAGCTGGACCTGAGTAGTGTCCCCACCAAGCGCCGGGGGGCATATGCCAGCACTGATATGACATCCATGGCATTGCATTGACCAGTTGATAGGGCAGCTTGTAAGTCTTGGCAAGCAAGCGATTGACATGAGGGGGAAATAATCATGCGAAATGCGAATCGAAGAGATATGTTTACTTACGTTTTCGGCGCTCATCAACACCATCCAGGCTTATGACTTCGCCTTCTTGTGCAAGGCCTACCAGAGCCAGCAGCACATTGAACTCGTTTCGACCTAGCAGGACATCCCCGCCTCCGGGAGCTACCAAGGACATAATGCGAGCTTGTGCATCAGCACCAAGTCTGGCAGTAGCGAAGAGCTTTGCGACACCACCAGAAGTGACCTGACCTCCGCTGCCATCTTCGCGCACTACTGTATCGAAGGTCTCGATATAGGCATCGGGCACGTCGCTACCGGGGAGGAGGTTGCGGATAAGATCGGCTCTGCTCTGCTGCTTGCGCGGCGTAGGCATATCCCAAGGTGAATCATGGGAGTCGTTATCGTCGGCAAAGAGACTGTTGGAAGGCTTTGGAGTTCCAGAACCAGAGTCATCGTCGAAGAGTCCAGCACCGCCGCGGCGAGCTGGACCAGTAGACGAGCCCAGACCTGGGCTGTCCTCCGTCGGCGATGAACCAAAAAGTGACATTATGACTTTCAGGCCAGCAGTGAATGTAAGATTATCTTGTGGCGCGTATCAATATCGTCGATGTCGATCAGCCGAGTCGCGATTACTCGTGGAGAGCGTAGATCGGTCGTCTTGATAGCGATTCGTAATCGAAGCCGCGAAGAGGACGATATAGCGCAATCGAGTTGGGTGCGCGATACGAAGCCTGCGATGGAACGAAGCTGCAGCTACAGGAGTTGAAGCGAAGCCAACAAGCAATACAGAAGCTCTAGCGACGAAATACACGCGAATTGAGAGGCAACTGGGAGGTTGGTGAAGTCATTCCAAGTGGAGAAGACCTGGGTCTGCGACATCAACTTAAACCGGACGGAGCTGTTGTGGAGCGTCATGGGTACGTACCCCGACGCATGCAACGGTTAAAATGGATGTTCCTGGAGACGCCACGGCCTGTCAAAACTGTGGCTAATCACCACCTGGGTAGAGGTTACAGAAACAAGTTCGTGAGTTCAATTGTTCGTACATTGCTTGTAATCACATCCAAGTGTCTATACTCGGTCATTATAATACAATTCTTCATATGCTCTTACAAACTCTTAGAATAGAGTCTCCTCAGTGGCTGCCTTCTCCTTCTTAACCTCGCTCTTGATCTTGTGCACACCAGGCACCCTGAAGTACAAACTGGGTGACTCTCCTGGTGCAAGCTGGTGGCTCAAGTATCCTCGGTGTGCGGGATCACGATAGTACTCAATGTCCTCACGGCTGGTAGGGTCGGGTAATCGGTACCGGAAGGGTGCATCGCGGGCTGCGGCCAGCACAGTGTCGACGTGCTCCAATCCTTGGGGGAGAGGCTTATCTGTGTTGACGGACTGGCCTCGTAGGAGTCGTTTTATGGCCAGCTTGGTGTAGTATCGGGTGACGACCTTGCCTCCAGCACCTTCAATAGCAGCAATAGCTCCGGCAGAAACACGGGAGACCATTACATCGATGGGCTGCTTAAGCATATGCGCACCTCGGGAGAGGACCTTGACGCCATCCTTGACAGTTCCAACAATGCCGCACTCGATCAATTCCTTTGGTGTAATCTGCTTGGTGGGGTCGATTCGTCCTTGGTCGATCCAAACCTGGATCTGGTCGAGGTTGACTTCCGACATCTGAGGAGCTCGGCTGCAGATTTGTTAGTCAATTGGACTCTTGGAGTTCCCGACTCTTCCAAATCTTGTCGGGATACTCGTAGGCGCCTCACAAGTTGTTGAAACCCTTTCGACCATGTTTGACGATCAAAGGTGTCTGACCACCCTGGAACCACGGCTTGACCTTTCCATGCTGCTTCTGACCCTTGTGGCCACGACCTGATGTCTTTCCGTGTCCGGAAGAGGGACCACGACCAACTCGCTTCTTCTGGTGAACGGCACCGGGGTTGTTGGCGAGACTGCTGAGGATAGACGCATTTCGGGTCTGGAGGGAGAGGCCGGAGAGGTAGGCGGTCAGCGATGACACAGGGGCATTGGCAGTCGTCCTGCAGCACAGCGGCGTGCTGAAGGGTGAAATTCGAGGAGGCATCGTCGTGGAGAGGGCGCTGTGGCCGTGAGTCTGGAATTGATGCTGGCGATCTCGAAGTCGATGGTGACCAATTTTTTGAATGGCTTAGCGCAAGAATGTCAATCTGGGGCAGTGGATGCCTGAGGCTGCAGCTCATAGGAATCATCGACGACAGACTCAGAGCCACCCTTTGCCAAATTAGTATTGAAATGATTAATGTGTTATTAGAAGACTTCATAAAGTCGTTTCTATCTTCACTGGTCGTATAAAAGCTACAGCCTTCCAGAAGGAGGGAACTGTCGAAACATCCTCAAGATATCACTTGCACGCCCTCCTCCATCCATTAACCACACAGTCCAAGCCCTTCCTTTAGCTGAACATCCTGATCCCATGCCACGTCTACCAAGAAGTAAATGTTGACCGAAAGAAGGACAATCAGTTGCAGAGAGTCCTTCCCCCAAGGCTTTGCGTATCCCGAGCCGTGCTCGCGAGTCTTTCTTCCCTTGCTTTGGCAGCACGCTTTGCTCTTTTAATTCTCTTTTTGCGTCTATAAATAGCCAAGCCGCCAACCCAACAAGCAAAAATACCCATGACAGGCAAGCCAATCACCAGAAAATAAAAAAGTGCATCATCAGCGAGCCAAGCTGGGGCATCGTCTGTTTTAGGCTGGCGGGGCTTGATCATCATGGTGCCCATCTGAACGATCGATATAGCTATGTTCAGGGCTGCCCAGATCAACTTTGTGCAGCCAGTGATTAAAGGAGTATTGTATAAGCCTTTTCGTTGGTTCCCGTTGTCTCAGCTCAAAACGCCCAGTTTCGTGGTTAACGACTCGCAAGTTGAGATGCTTGACTGATGTAAGTCTAGTACAACTGTGGCCTCGAAGGATAACCTGTCTCTTGGTTTCGTGCTGGGATAATGACTGTAGTAGCGGTTAGATATCCCGGCTGAAATCGTGAGCATATGTGGATGAAGAACTACCTAGTATAATCCTGATAGAATCTTATGGTCGTGGAAATCACGAAGAGATGAGACGATGTGCAAAACAAATCAAACAGTAGCGGCAACACTGATATATAATATCAGGTGGTAAATTGTAGGTTCGTATAAATTGACATTCTTGTGCTTTCATCATCCTTGTATAGCCCACGGCACAGCCTTAACTACGTGGATCTATAGCCAACAACAGGGGTATGAGACATACAACCAACACGCAATTGAGGAATAACTGAAGATGGAGGAAGAAGAACAAGGATTATGGAGCTAATTAATCATGCTTAAAATCCATGCAAGGCACGATCTGGGGCTTTGCTTTGACTCATCCCATCCTCCAAGCATCTGAGAGACCTGTACCGCTCAAGTATGTACCTAGACACAATAGAAGAACGACTCTTAAGCCTCGGGATATAGCAGACATACCAGGTCCTGCGTGAGCCTTCTTTCATCAATATAGGACTTACCAGCTACTGAACCAACATTCCCACTATAACTCGAGATGGAACTTGGATCATGTTATTCTGACGAAGAATGCTCAGGGCATATAGTCGACCTTGGAGGCATACATCTTATACACATAAACAGGGCGATGATATATCAAGAAATGACTTAACTCATTATATCAACTCCAGGCTCTTCGAGAGCAGATCCCTAATACCTTCCAAGTGCAAGAAACCAGTCTATCCCAATTCACAACTCTACAACTCTCTCATCGTCAAAGCCTTTTGTATTCTCCAGTGTCGGTCCCTTATAACCCAAAACGTACCCCCTCTGATTCGCAACGACCTTCACACCACCCTTCTTAAACTCAGTCGTATAATGAGTATGACCAAACATCCACACCTGCACTCCACGCATAAACTCCCTCGCCTGTATAACGTCGGTCGAAAACGCCGTCTTGTACGGTGCATTCGCATGCTCCGGTCTCGAAGACCCTTTGACACAGGGTGCGTGGTGCGTTACCACCAAGACGTTTCTCTGGGATTCTGCTGGAAGGTTGTTGAGCTCCGATATGGTCTCTGTGAGATAGGCGAGGTCCCGGGCGTGACACTCGTTGTGTTTGGCAACGCTCCAGTCTTTGATGAGTTTGTAGTCTGATACTCGGAGGGTAATGGTCTCAGCTGCTGAAGAATGGATGTTTGACCATAATGTTGCGCCGATAATTGTGAGTTTCGAATCCGGATCGTCCCAGCGATTTCGATCCAAAATTACCAGTTTTTCTTTCAGAGACTCTTCTTTTTCCAGCTCTCTCGCCTTTTCAATACCATCCTCAAAGCTCATCTCATAGAACTCATGGTTGCCAAGAACCAAGAAAACCTTCTCGAAGCGTTCTATTTGACGTGCGAGGAAAGGAAGAAACATGCCGTAGTCGACTAAACGGCCTATATCACCTCCAAGAATGAGAAAAGGTGCTCTGACAGGGAAGTCAAACGTTGCGTATTGTCGATTTAGCTCGAGATGGAGATCCGACATGATTTGTACTGCTCGGCCACATGGTTCTCGATGAGGAATCGCAGGGCCAAAGAGATATTCTGAGACACGATTTAAGGTATCCATTGTGACTGAAACTGATATGATTTGTGTGATGATGAGAATGGAGAAGAACCTGTGAGCTGAATGATATTGGCACAGACTTCTCTTTGCTCTTTGTAGTTTCTAGGACTCTTATACATAGGACTTGGTCAGCCTCAGCCCTCCATGAACTGGTGGGTCTAGAATTGTAGCTGATTTGTCTTGAGGGCAGTGCTCTCTAGACCGGGGCCTCCAACGCCACGTCCATTCAGCCCCTGGGAGTCTGCCTACGCTACCACGGAATCTAGCACGCAATCAAGGGATGGCTGCATGAGGCTTAAGGTTTGCAGCAGTAAGAACTATAAATTAAGGCCAGGGCGATCACTCATGCATAATACCACCAAGCGAGGCATGCAACAAAACCACTTCTCTGTGGTTGTAGAATGAGCCGGTCCTCATCCTACATGTATCATTAATACAAAGGGCACTCTGAAGTCTCGAGTAGAATGTAAATCTATCATCGATCAGATCATCTTGACAAAGACCTCCCAAACCGTGTATGCAGCAGATTCCCCACAATGCGTGTGCTATATCCCTTTAGCACAATGTGAGACGAGTATCCCGACCATAGCTAAAGCAAAGGCAGGATGCTCGGGACAAAAACAAAACGCCGCACCCTCTTTTATTTTCCCTGTCCCCGAATGTGTAACAATCCCTTTGACCTAGTCGAATGAAGTTGCTTATGCCCCTGAAGCGCCGTTGATGTTTGGTTGATTAATCGCAGTTCTCGAATGCTGATGATGATCCGTCTGTTGGAGTCCATACCAGGACAGCTCAAGTCTCAAGTGGCCTAGTATGGGTGCTCCCAGCCGCCGGCAACGTCGACCCATTCTGCAAGACATGATCCTTCTTTGCCCTCAACATCAACAACGTCTGTATCACATCTGCAGCGACAGCCAATCCCACCTTCTTGCACATCGTCCCAATGCTCCCAGTAGTCGTCTTCCTCAAATCTTTTATACTCGGGGAATGTTGTCTTTTCTAGGTAGGGCTCGCGTGCAAGCTGTTTGCCCGGCGCATTAGCAGGGCAATGCTGAATTGTTGTGTGTCGGTAACCAAAATCTCGGAAGTAATGGATATCCTGGGGTCCGAGGAGAGCGCCAGCGGCAAGGGAGTGAATAGGAGCATCGCCCCACTAAGGAATGTTAGCATCCGTTACAAAAAGAGGGACTTTGGCGTGCATACTCGTTCCATCCAAAAGCCACCGCTTCTGTCCATCATTTCAAAGAAGTCCTGGTACTCCTTGCTGCGGAACCAGCTGAGCTTCGCAATTTCGAAATTGGACCAAAAGTGGCACATGTTGTAGGTCTCTCCCTCCATGGACTCAGGGTCGACAATGTTCTCCTTTTTACCCGTGATGGTATCCCAGAAACTCTTCTCGGGATTTGGTGAGGTATCGCTGTCCTTAGAAGCGTCCTCGTCATCGTCCTCTGGTGGCTCGACGAACATTTCCCACAAGCCCTTCGATGTGATGTTGTTGAGTCGCTTGTAGGCGGAGGCATATCGAAATATGTTGGGAACGGTCTCTCGAAGTTCCTTGACGGCGATTGTGAAGCCATATGTTTTGTTGTGCTCGATCATTTTCTGGAAAGGGTCGCTACAAATAATTAGTGACGCGACTGCGCCTGACTGGAGCAAAACGTACTATGTGATGTCGCAGAAGTAGCTGATCTCGGGTTCAACTCGCCAGTACCACTCGTACTTGAGTAGTAAGGGGTGGTTGAAGAAGAAACTATTGCACTGTTAGTCAGGCTGTCCCCAATCGCTAAGAGAACCTCAACTTACCCAGAGTAGAATCTGCACATCTTGTGGTAGCTCTCCAGACCTCCGTACATGACGGCAGCGTCGCCCTGCTTGGCGATACCCTCTGAAGCTACTTTGGGGTCAATCCAATCGGGGAACCCCCACATGTCTGGTCCAACCTTTCCAAACTCAACATCTCCGGAGGTATGGTTTCTAACAGCCTCCTTGAAGTTGTCATCGAAATCACCATCGTTCAAGAACACATAGGGGTAATGATACCAGCGATTGAAGTGTCTCTCGACCGATTTTATAGATTGTAAAACACCATCGATCTCCTTGTTTCGTGCTAATATCACAAATGCGGCGTTGGCTCGAGGTTGGCTGGTGTCAGGCTGGGCGCAGCCCTCAACGAACACCTTATCGTACTTTTCGCTGATTTTCCTGTTTGGGCTGTTAGCTATCTGATATGCCAAGTATCCAATGCTGATATCAGACTTACCGCATCTTGGGGGGAGCACCCCCTGGTATCAGAAACCTGCCGGGGGAACTGGGATGGCTGACGAAGAGAATAAAAATAAGGATTAAAACAAGCATTGGAAAAAAGACAACCACGCCCAGAGGTACGGAAATTGTAGAGTTCCCCTTTAATCGCAGGGGTCTCCGGAAAAAGGCCATGCGTGAATCGACCGACTTGTTATGCTTAGAGTCCCTCTTCTCGTCGAGGGGAAGTTGTAGAGGAGGTTTGCTGGGAGCCACCTTGGTGGCCCTCCTGATCAAGTCCATGGCGAGGAAGATCCTACCACGGCGGTAGGTATTGTGATCGGTAGCAGTCGGGGTCTGGAGGACATGAAAAGCGCCGTATCGTGGCGCCTGCGACGGCCGTCCAAGACAAGATTCAAGTTGTAAATGTGGTCGTGGACGAGGTCGAGGTCGAGGAAATAGGAGGCCAGGGAGGGAGATCGGTATCGGTGGATGGGGCAATTAACTTGTACGGTAGCCGTAGGTAGTTCGGTCGATCTTCAAGGTGGGACCGGGAAGTTTAAAAAAGGTAAAAAAAAATAAAAAAATATGTCAAATGTGATCGTAGAAGAGAAGACGGTCGTGGTATCGTTGTCGTGGCTCGTGGATTTCGATGGTATCGTCGCACGTCGTCCTTAGACGTAGCATTAAAGGAGAAACAGTCGTGGGATGGGATATTGGATCTCTAAAAGACAGACAGACAGGGAGACGAGATGGTTCGAATTAAGTAATGAGCGGCAAGGACCACTTCCCTGATTCTAGTGCAATACAGTAGAAATTCCACCAAAGTCAAAGCCAGAGAAAGACAAGACAAGACAGGCCCAGAGTGTGATCCAGCGAGCAAAAAACTACTAACTGACGCGTCGAGCTGGTCGGTGGGGCACAGACTCCTTGTCCTTGTCCTTGGCAGATGATAGCGACAGATCGCCAATGAAAGAGAGAATCCATGTTATGAGTTACAGTGCATGTTGTAGGTATCTATGTACATGTATAGCAAGGGCGGTAGAGACTGACTGACTCTTGTGCTCAGACTCAGGGTCTTGGCCGTAGAAGGGATGCCCAAAAAAAGAACAAGAGAGAGGCAAATAAGGGAGAAGACACAGATAGAGAGAGCATGAGAGGGTGGGAAGTGGGAGCATGCAAAACATGATGGGGCCGTCGAGGGGAGTCTGTAGCCACTGAAGATAATGACTGATGGAGCGGAGCAAGGAGGTACATACTGCAGGTAGATACATACACAGGAGCTTGAGCTGTACCAACTGCAGTTATTCATGCACATTCATCAAGATCCCGGGTCGTTACAGGGGCCACGGGCTCGTCCGTAAGCCAATTAGCTTGCTCATCCTTTGAATCATGACAGCGTCGATCCAATCAAACACCAAAAGAAAAGGACGGAACACTACCGGACACCGATATCAGGGCCCACGCTGAGCCGGTACATGTACCTCATTGAATGCGGTTGATGCACAATTGACTGACCTGAAATGAAGAAAACGAAAACTCCCTGTAAGGAGAAAGATAATTAGATTAGGTTCTCGCATCCAGATTGACGCTCAAACTCACAGACAGGTCCGTGTGGAGGCTTCTATCAACAAGCGAAAGCAAGCAAGAAATTCAATTCAGGTCGCTTCAAGACCCACGTGTAACTTAAGTTAGCGCTTGCATACAGCTGCACTATTGCTCAAATGAGTTTAGACTGGAATTGAATATTGAATCTTCATTCCGCTTCATCAAGAACTACCTATGATCAACAAATCCTCCCGCTGACAAAGAGCCGCAACCCAATCGCTTACAGCTCAACCAACCATAGCAGACAGAGCCGGATCCAGTCTTGTTTCATGCATCACCAAACATGGCTCCCAAAATCAACTCAAAAAACCTGTCTTACGACACCGCAGCAGCAGCACCGCCATTTCTTGCTGCTCTAAGGGCTCAAGCTGCTGGTGCTACTGGCCCCAACCCGCTACTCGCTGCCCAACGTAGGTCAGCTAAGAAGCGCTCTAGCAGTGAGGAGGCAGAAGATGTCCCGCTTGTCGTAGACGAAGACGGAAACGTTGTGAGTCTTGAAGTCGACAAAGATGGAGTTGTCAAAGACACTGGAGATTACGACGTGGAGCCTGCAATAGACAAAGAAACCGCCAAAGAACCAGAGAGTAAAGCTGCTATTGGGGGCAGGAAGCGGAAGGTCGGAAAAGTCATCGGTGAGGCTGCTGACGAGGCCAAGGACGGGGATAGAGGAGAGGACAAGAAACAGGAGAAGGATGATGCCGAAAAGGAGTCAACAAAGAATCGCAAACCCAAAAAGAAGGCGAAAAAGATTAAGCTTAGCTTTGACGAGGATGAAGGTTGAACGCCATGAGTGAGCTCAACGACACGCATTTCTCATCACTCATCACTACCATGAGCATCACTAGGACCACGCTCATATATCCATCTACAGCCGGTACAAGATTTTATCACACCACTTTGATATCCAGCATCGACAGGATGAGAGCCAATACTCCCACAATCTCAAGACTGGAGGGAAACAGAATAGATGACACTCGCCAGGTATACGGTCGAACACTCATCGTCTTGCAAAAGGACACATCTTCTTGGCAGTATTGAGTTTCATAACCGCAACTGGATGTTTCACATCCGTATCATGAAATGACATTACAATCGAGCTATGCTCAGACTATGGAAGAAGTCTGGAAGTCATTCCTGTCGCATACAAGCTCAATTGGATCAAAATGCCATCGTCACAAAAACAACAAGCCCAATATATAGTCAACATCAACTTCTGAAAGCTAACTTAGTAAATTGACACAGGGAATTAAGGCACCCTAATCTACACAAAACGGCTCCTCTCCCCGGGGGCACCATGCACATCCATCTAGTTTTCCCTTAATGCTACGACCTAGTCTCCTCAATGCCTCTCAGCGCAATGTAATGCATTTATTTGTATCGGTATTCGGGCTTGATATAATCGGCAAAGGTCTTGGGCTCCTCGAACTCAGGAGGGTGGTGGTGGTGGTGATCGTCCTCAGGACCGACGTAGTCCATCTTGTAGACGCTTCCGCACTCGGGGCATCGCTCAATAGGGCGCTCGCGGGTGATCTGGAGTTATAAATGTCAGCATTTCACATCCGTCCGTCCGGATTTTTGAAGGTCAAGACTCACGCCGAGCCAGTGGACGCTATGAGAGTCGGCGGGGAAACCAGTGCAGCCAGCGAACTGCTCCTCACCAGCGGATCGGACCATGATGGGATCCTTCATCGTTCCGAGGCGGCTGGCGTCGAGAGGGCGCATGTCGAAGATGTCGACGCCCTCCATCTTACCAAGAATCTCGAGACGCTCGATACCGGTGGCCTGCTCGAGATCGGTAGGGACGGTTCCGGGGGCGGCACCAGGACCGAAGAGATCCTCCTCAGTTCGGATCTCTGCACACGAAAGCTTGTCAGCGATTGTCGTACGTCACATCACAATCCTTCGGCCGAGGTTACTGGGTGCCATTGAGGCAGTCGACGGCGGCATTGTCGGGCAACATACCCTTCAGAGTCTTGTAGGAGCCGACCTTCTTCTCGGCGGTGCCAGCAAGAGCAGCGGCCTGCTCGTTCGGGGTGGCAGGACGGGCAGCATCTCCTGTAGTGAAAGCAAAAACACTAGTCAGCCATCATACGACGATCGCCATTGGCTGGCTGGAGGAACAAAATGGAAATGCGTACGGCGGACGAAAGAGGTGGTGAAGGTGCGAGCGACAGCAGGTCGGGCGGCGACGCGGCGAGCCGCAGTGAGGGCGGAGCGTTGCAGAAACATTATGTTGATGGTTTGCGCCGGGCAATGGGGTCGAGCTTTGAGGATGACTCGAGATGGGCTGAGAGAGGTGTTGTCGAGGGATTTGTGAGGAATGGGCTGATTCGGGTCGAAGTTGGAAGATGGACCCATCTTTGCGGGCCAATTGGCCAATTGGACTTGTTGTATTTATGACCACGTGATCTGTCAAAAGCTCCGGGTTTTGACGTTCACCCAATTGCTAAGGCGAGTTTCGGAACGTCATCAAACGCTTCAAGAGCTTGTAAGATGCCACAATTGATATTAGGATGAGAAGCAATAGCTTCTTAGTAATGGCACATACTGAATAGATGCCAATGAAGCATTATTTCAGCTACATATACTCTTTCGGACCTTGCGCCCACTCTGTCAGAATCTCAGCTTCGTTGCCTCCCGAGATCGTGTTGTTTGCCGAGGCTCACCTTATTTATTACTGTCATGAGCTTAATTAACAAATAGGTACTGGTACTCTTTATTAACACTTGTTATACGTGCTTTCAATCAGTATCTATCATTACCAGATGTTAGTCGATTGGGGTGCGACAAACAGGATGAGTTGTACTGCAACAAATGTCTTTGAACAGTTGATTTATTCAAGACCTCTATCACTCTATCATGAGGGCACTTAAAACAAGTTGGACAATCAAGACATATGTGTTTCTTTATGAGGCAGTAAGAAGCCAGCCGAAATAACCTGATAGCTGCATTGTTGGGGCATTAAGTGAGAGTTCAAATGTATTGATTATTGGATAAATGAAACGCATTTTATCTACAATGGCACATTTGATCATGAATTATACATTAACTAAAACAAGGCAGGATACGGCCGCGGGCTTCTGTTGATCAGAGTGGTATTGATAATCGATTGCTTCTGAGTATCGGAATTTCACGCCTGGGATTTGCTACCCGTTTCTCTAAGCTCATACCTGACACGCTTTACAAAGCATTCACAACTCCTGAGAGGCATTGGATAAATGTTTCTTACCATACTCAGATCGAGCGAGAAATTGGTTGGCCTTTGGTCCCAGCCGTGGCCAAGTTGCGTTTTGCAAAGCAGACATGCATAGCCTCTCAACTACCTCAGCAGAGATGGTAAGATATAAGCTACAGAGTATCGTTCGCAAGCTCAGTTATAACCTCTCTAGCTTCTTTCTGCACACTCTTGACAATATCATCGGCATCCTGCACATCATGTATAAGCCCAACAGCCGCTCCCGCATACGTCGCTAACCTCCCCTCTGGCCCCCATCCCTTATCCCCAGACTTCAATGCTTCATCATGCCTCTTCTTCAGTTCCTCAAATTCCACGCCTGCTTGGTGATCGTGAAAACTCTGGTTGATGATACCCCTTGGGCTATACTGCTCTGGCCAGCCCATGGTGCCCCTGAGATGATTGTAGAGCATGGTTCTGGCGGTGCACTGAGCTCCATCTTTAGCTCGGATAATCTCTTGTTGGTAGCCTTTGCTGATACGAGTTTCAGTTGCTGCTAGAAAGCGTGTGCCCATCGCAACGCCAGTTGCGCCAAGAGAGAGGGCTGCTGCGACGCCTCGACCATCTGCGATACCGCCGGCCGCGAAGAGGGACAGGCCCGACTCACGGACTTGGTCTGCGATTTCCGGAAAGAGTGTCATTATGCCCAGACCGTCCGTGGCTCGACCATGGCCGCCTGCTTCTGCGCCTTGAACGACCAACGCATCTGGGCGGTATGCACTGTTGGCCACTCCAATACTCTCTTGGATGGTACCGATCTGTACCCATACCTGCATCTCTGGATAGGCTTCTCGTATCTGCGACGTCCACTCATCAAGCTCTTGTCCTCGACGCGGCGCAAAGAGCCATGCGGCACAAGGCCTGTGCTCTTGCACAGCATTGACAGCAGACTTGAGATCGCCATTCCAGAGTTGAAAGCCAACGCCAACAGGAAGGGTATCCTCGGATGGAAATGCGGACGGCAAAGTCTCGGGAGGCGAACTGCGTAGCAAGTCCCTCACTGTAGCTAGGTCCTTCGACGTATCTTCAGGCTTCGCGCCTGGCCCGATAAACCCAAGGCCTCCAGCTTTTGAGACCGCAAGGGCTAGGTGAGGTCCTGACATGACGCGCATTGGTGCGCTGATGATAAATGGTGAAATGGCCCATGGGAACTGGCTCAAGAAGCGAGCCTTACTGGCTTTGGCTATCGCGTGAGCCGTACTCATATCGGGATCTTATGCTCTTGTTCTACTCTCTTGGTCAGCCTCGCTCTTGGTCAAGGGCTTGGCCTTACTTGCTATTCAACGTAGAATTGTCCCGTTCAGATGTACTGAGGATTTGGAGGTTGGAGAAAGCCACGTTCATGTGAGTGCGCAGAACACAATAAGTCAGTTGGAACCAAGCGCCTGAGACGACGTGAACAGTTCACTTGTAACTTACTGTATTTCGGTAAGAAGCCGAGATCATATGAATAGATTAAGTTCTTGTTACGAAAGAGATCCCTTCATCATTCCGATGTACCCGACATACCCGATTATCAAATTCACAAGAACCTCATGTGAATATTGGTTGCTATTTGTCGCACAACAAGTACGTACGTAGGTGAGAATTAATATAAATGTTTTAATCAAGCCTCATGTTCCGGACTTTGCGTGGGCTGTTCACTGATACAAGACCACACTGGTTGGTGACAGTTATTCGCCTTGACATGTCACTGACAAGATGTTCATCGAAAAGTCATTCCAAGTTGTACGAAATATCAAATTAAATTTATATGCGCACCAGAGCAGTAAGTATGCATAGCATTAATGTAAATATACTTGCAGCAGCTCAAGACTCCCCAAGAAGCATATCTTAGCCAATTGCTGTACAAACTCTCCCCAAACTCCGAACGTGCATCGCGAAAATAAACAGACCCAGTGCTATAACACGGATCACCACTATTACCCTGTATTGTATCTTTTATCCCCCGAGCCTCGCACGTCCTCCATCGTCCGAAAGCGACCCATCGATTGAGACTTGAGGTCCTCCAGATGTGGTAGAAGAAGGCTGGATGCCTCCGGGGCAAGAAGCAGCTATCAAACTTGGATGCATTTAACCCGTGACGGTTGAAGACAAGCCTGATAAATTTAGAGCTTTGAGTTGTCTCTCTGTTGTTGTTGTGCCCGGTAGGCGTTCACTCCTCCGTATGTTGACGGCTGAGCTGACCTCTTCTGGCGCTTATCAGACCGACTGAGAGCTGGCTCTCGACTTAGTGCCGACTGAATTGGGCCGACTTTTGAGCGTCGCTGGGTGATGCGTCCCATACCGGCTGTGTTGGTCTTGGTCTTGGTGATCCTATTTTTGTCTCCAGGCTTGCGGAAGCTGGCTAGTCGGCCTTGATAGCCAGCTGAGCGTATGATAGCAGCGCGCAACTTGGGGTCCTCGTAGATTTTAGACGCGCTCTTTGAACTTGAGTCCTCACAGATGCTGAATATGATTCTTTTGATTATGTCCCTGCCGCTCTGAGCAGTCATTGTGCACATCGACTGGATCTTCTTTGAAATCCGCCATCGGAGGAAGTCCCAGGGGTCCATGGCAAGTTCCCCTTTGTCATGCAGAACTCGCAAGTCAGACACCTTGCAAGCAAGCTTATACATCAGTTCCTGCTCACACAATCCATCTGTCGGCAAGTGATGCTTGGAGACCAGCTGATTCGGATGGTATGGGGAATCATGACCGAAAATTTCGCGGATCTTGCGTTGTTTGGACACATTATCCATATGGAGTTTGTGTTTCTTGGCAAAATCTTTGTTATGGGGGTCGAGTCGGAGTTGTTCCTTTGAATCTCTCTTCTTCTTTTCCTCTGAGTCCTCTTGTGCTAGGTAGGACTCAAGAGAGAGCCATCTTGGGACCCAGTAGTCGCTGTCTTCGCTGATCTTTTGCACAGGGGTGCCAATAAGGCATTGAGGTGAAATGTACTTCTGACCATCTGGGCTGATGCAGTAGACGTCACTCCAGGGTGTGCTCAGCATCTCGGTCACGGCTTCAGATGGCACAGCCGTCTCATGGCTATGGGCTAGGCCCTGATCTCCCATCTTGCCTTGTTAGACAACTAGCAGTCTAGGCTAATGACTGAGGTTAGCAACTCTTATCAAAATAAGTATCAGGCCAAATACTTACCCAAGGTCAAGGGTAATAAGAGATAGTAGTTACTACGAGGAAAAGAGGATTAGTATAAAGTAAGGTAATAAACACAGCTAGATTAGAGGAGAGTAGTGGATAATAGAAAGAATAGAACTGGTCTAGGAAATGAAACTTCTCGCCAGGCCTGAGACAAGCATCAAGACCAGAAAATCAAGAGGCCAAAAGAGATTATTAAATCCTTGACTTACTTTGCAAGCTGTAGATAGAATTACTTCTAAATAGGAGGCATTAGGCAATATGAAAATCGTGATGTGTTTAAGAGTAAGAAGTTGTAGAGGATGGAAATCTTTGGTGGTGCTCCTTTAAATAATAAAATTCGGTGGTGAAGAAGAATATATAGAATAGTCTGCACCTAGTTTAAGCAGATTAAACTCGACTGGCAGTGAATCAGAGCCTTTGATGCTGGGCTTATGCTTCCCTTGGAGACGAGATCACCGCGCAGTGCTTAACAGTGAACTCCGAAATAGAGAGTTCGCAAGCTGGTGAATGCCTATAGTGTTCTGAGGTTTGTTGGAGTTTATGATGGCAATTTCAGCCTTTGTGTTGTTTTGGTGTTGCAATCCTTTTCTGACTCGATGGTGTTGATGATAGAAGACGAAGGAGTTGTCGATATCAAGGGAAGATCAAATGTGATGAGTGCTCAAGATGATCTCGCACTTGGAGGGTTTTGATGGGAAGGAGCCTCGCGATATGCGTCACTGCCACAGCAATCAAGAGACAATTATAAGATATCTCTGCCTTTGATGCTTGGATTATCTTGTGCAAGCACTGTGTTGCCTGACGTTTATGAGCGACAGCTAAAGAGGTGCGTGAACTACTGAGGTTATACTCTATGCAATGACAAGCAGTTGCACGTCTCAGCCCGCGTCAATGTTATTTGGTTCGCAGACTAGAAGCCTTTGAACAAGAGCTCTTAATTATATTTATATGTATTAAACTAATATCGTATTATATTTTTAAAGTTGTAATTATTTTATATTCAGGGAATCGTTGGCAGCGGTAAATCCGGGTTTATGTGCTGTTTTCTCCCTTTTATGTGTATGAAAGACTTGGTCAGGTGCGGTATGGATTTTAATGCAGACGAGGTATCACGTCTTGGACAAATTAAAGAGTGCGGTCAAGTAGTACTGAACTAAGATAGACAGCGACGAAAAGTATGCGATTGAGAAGAGTTGGCTGTGGGCGGAATGAGGTAATATATAGCCAACTGGCCGGGAGTCTAGAACGATCCATGGGTTTGATCTAGGTGTATCAAGCGATATGCACCTGGAAATAACGTAGATAACTGTCGAGAGTAGCAAAGAGTAAATAGGCTGAAGCGACAAGAATGCCTCACGATGGTATTTCCGTCTGCTCTAATCGATTCATGGCTGTCTTGTCATTTACGGAGATGCTTCCATGCTACAAGAAGTGTGATGTGAACTCGGTTGTTGTACTGAGTATTAGTACCCATATTGGATTAACATTCACCAGTATGAGATTACTCAGCACCATGAGGAATATCATAAGCTCGACTGTAAAAAGCAGAAAGACGAAGAAACAAAGGTGATGCGATGAAGGACCTCTATTCCCGACCACAGACGAATGTCGGGGGATCGAAGGTCAGACACAAATGATCACTCGTTTCGCGCCATGCCAGGGCACCTGACGATTGAACAAACTGGACTTTCTTGAAGTAGTTTTTGGTCCCGTCTATCGTATTTCCATGACGAAATCTTGGGATAACTGATGATGTTTGACTCTAGCCATGTCCTCATTAATCACAAAATCTACAGCTTTGTCTCTCTATCAGGTTTGGCCGTCATAGGCAGTATAATGCCATCCTGGTAGCCAGTCGCAACATGCTTGCCTTGGGGGCTCCATATCAGGCTTTCCATTGCGCCTCGACCAGCACTGAATCTTGGCCAAGAGACTTCTTGCATCCACCATCCGTCTCCTTCCATCACCGCCTCATCAGCGTTGACATGGACGTAGAACGAATAGCTCAGGCTTGCTGCGATGCCCAGGTCGTGGCCATAGCCTAGATGGTTGCCTAGCATAAAGAGACTATTACGGTCTGCCTCGAATGCATGACACAAGATGTGTGCGTTCGTGTCTTCTCTCGGAAGCGGTTTCAGCAATCGGTAGTAGATCAGTTCTCTACGGTGTGGTATAGCTTTATTTTGGTTTAAAGCCGACATGTCAACTTTGTACATGTCGAGAATAGGGAATGCTCCATGGCCTTCATTGGGGAATTTTGCTTTCAGAGCATCGACGTCGGCCTGTGGACATGGGCTCCACTGATCAGGTTTGCGTGATGAGAGTATGTCTTTGAATCTCTCCTGTGGCGGAATCCCTTGGACCTCATCGGAGCTGGAAACCGGGCGTTTGAAAGTGACGATACTGGTTAGACAAGGACTTCCAAGAGGTGTCTCGGAGTCCGAGTCGGGAAACGGGCCCGACGGGTCACTTGATGGTTGTGTTGGCTGACGAGCGTGAACTAGCCGCGTAGAAAAGGAACGGCTTGAATGGACTTCGGATACATCTAGGATGAAAGGGCGATCCGAAAGTCCGGGGTTGGTGAACACGGCGTGGATGGACTAAAGAGAGTAAGCCTGTGTCCATCCATCAACAAATACAACTGACATGGATCCCTCGTCTGTTCTCGACTGCATTGTCATGGTCTTCTGCTTCGACTACACGTGTCGCTGCAAGAGAAGATAGTGCATATACGACAGCGCCATAAGCTCCCCTTGTGATCTTTGGTGGAGGAATACCAACAGCATCCCAGGGGAGCTCTTGTCCGGGTGTCCAAGCTGGCTGACGACTCATAAATCTCTGAACTGCTTGTTGTGTTGTCGATTTATCATCCGGAAGTCTGGCTAGCTCCAAGGCTTCTTGGAATGAGAGTCGCTTCCATTCTTTCGGCGTGCTCATTGAGCTTGGAGTTTCGGAGCATGTAGTTTCAAGGTAATGTCTCAAAAGATAGAGCAGGCGACATCAGGGATTAAGAAGGTCTGCAGGTTTAGATATCTTTTTATTAAGGTCTTGGAGTTGTTTGTTTTGCTTTGCGCAGCGTTGGACTTGTCGTTGAGCAAGTGTTAGAAGCCGGGTGTTGATGCTGAGTACAACCGGCCCCACACCAGCTGATGATGCCGAGGTCCGCCGATTGTCCTCCGACCGCCGGAAGTTCATTTTAATGATGAAGAGTATAATAAGCGCCGATTAGCACACGTGAAAGTCAGTGAAATTCATAGGGAATCAGATGGCCCAATGCGGTTGAAATTACAGGAAACAAATTTCTGTTTCAGTGTATCGAGATGCTGAAGTTGACATATGAGGAATGCCCTGTGGTTACTAGTTGAGGCTCTGGATCATAGGCGAGCCTCGGGGAGCAAGAAAACATCAGACTTGAATATAGGATATTAGAATAAACTCAGTAAAAGTTCTTCTGAACTTATGCTAACTTATTTGAGCTTTTTTATCACTTGGGATCAATGTCCTGAGCTTTCATTCTTCTCCTGGGCGAGTTGCACTGCCAGGAATATTTCACCCCCAAGCAAATAAAGACCAGGTCTGATCATTGAACAGTAATTCAAGATGCAAATCGTGATTCAAGTACAATTTTCTTGCTGCAGATTGCTAGAAATGCAAGATGATGCCAGATGAATGCCTTTGTCACTGGCAAATGCATTCCCTCACAAGCCCCTCTCATCATGGACAGGTCGAATTTCCGATGAAAGGCATCATGGTTGCGAAATAAGCTTCATCGTCCAATCACTGGGCTTCGTACAGCTATAGCTCCCTAAGATTCACAAGGGTTGTGGTTGCCTCAAGGTGTTACAGCTGTACCTGTAAGCCTGACATCTTAGCCTGCCTAGGACCTGAAGCTCCGGCAGAGTCATGACGTCGTCACTTTTAATCACTGGCTTGGGCTGTCTACTATAAAAATGATCAAGCATGAATCTCTTCTTTAACAAGCCATCCTAACCACAAAAAGGCACGACTTCTTAGATTATCACCAGGCAATTCAGCCTGCAGCTTTCAAAATGCTGTCGTGCTTTGGCATTGGTAAGAATCGCGAGGACGCAGAGCGCGAACCTCTGCTGCCGCGTTACAATGACGACACCGGCCTACAGACGCGACTTCATGAGAAGCTCCATACATATCAAATGCTGCGCGCAATCTCTAAAGGATATATGCCAACAAACGAACAGCTCATAATCCACTTGAGAACTCTTCTATCAGCGCAGATTTTGAACCCTGAGCGACAAGAGCTCAGCCCGTCTGGACGAGCCCTGGTCAGAAGCATCAAGCTATGGATCAAACAGTTCATCGAGGTGTTGCAACACAAGAATAGCAAGGACCAGATTCAAGACTTCATCTGGTATCTTACCAAAGCTCGCTTGGATGTCGACGTCGCACATATTGAGCAGCGAGCTGCCAGGGCAAAGGTCCGAGCCGATGCTGTCGCAACCTACAAGAGCTTGCAGACTGTTGGATCGCTTCTCTTGACCAACTCCGATTTCCGCATCTTCCTTTCCGACCTTAGCACCGTCGGAAGAGAGGTTCTTCGAGACACTGCCTTCACCTTGTCCGAGGTCTCCAAACAAGCTGGCGAGGCTATCAAGCCGTCCAAGGAGGAAGAAGAGGCTCTTAAACATGCAAATGGCAACGGCAAACCACCTACTCCACCTTCCGACGAAGATCTTAAGAATGAAGTTGTAGATGTCGGTGAGACTGTCAAAGATGGTGCGATTGAAGTGGCCGACGGGGCGGTACAGAGCATCAAGGAGCATGTGAAGGGTGATGAAGGTGATGCCCTGGTGAAGCGCCTCAAGCAAACTGTGATGAATCTCCGGAAGCGAACAGACTACAAGGAGTCGGTTTCAACAATCTCGCTGCTCATCCAACGTTACCTTCTCGCCTACTCCCACGCAGCCGCTGCAACCGTTGAAGCAGTTGAGGAGGACACTCAGCCCAACCCAGAGGCCGACAAAGCAGTCCATAATTTCTGGTTGTTCATCACTTCTTTGGGCAAGCGTGAGCATTGGGATGAGGTTAAGAAATCCTTCGAGGCCGTTGTCGATGATGGGAAAACTGACCCCAACTTTGATGAGCTTGTGCGACAGATTGGCAATCTGGTACAGGATATGCTGAGCGACCCTGACTTCTTTGACAACATCGAAGAACGATTCCAGGAACTGCGCAAGAAGTCCAATGATCTGACTGCCAAATCGTCAATTAGAGATGATCTCGACGCCCTGCTTACGAGTCTGTATGCTGCTTTCCGCTCAATTTTGGATGACCAGGATATCAAGAAGCTCATCCACACGACTGAAAGAATTGCTCTCCTCTTGTCACCAGCCGGTGAATACGCTAACAGCGACCTGGTCACTGACACTATCAACATCTTTGTCCCTCTCCTCATCCAGGCTATTCAGTACATCCCCATTCCACGTGTTGAAGTATCGGCACCCGCCATCGATCTTCTGCTAGAGAATCTCATCCTTGAGCCCGGTCGCACCATCAATGCAAGCTCCTTCCTGCCCTTCCAGCTTAACATCTCGACCTACAATGATGTCCAAGTGAGAAAGGCACTTCATGGGACGCAATCTACCATGAAATCAATGATGAAAGTGACTGTGTCTGGCCTCTCTATTGCAGCAGACGACCTGGGCTACTGGTTCCGCCTACACTCTGGTCTTTTCCGTATGGTTGACGAGGGTATCGCAGGATTCCACCTTGATAAGCGTGGCGTGGACATCACTCTTGACCTCGAAATTGGAAAGGATCGTCTGGAACAGATCGTCTCCTTACGCGATGTCAAGGTCCGCATCCATCACCTTAATTACACTCTGAGCAAGTCCAAGTTTGCTTGCCTCGCTTGGATCCTGAAGCCATTGGTACGGCCCATTGTGCGCAAGGCTCTCGAGGTCAAGATTGCAGCTTCAATTGCCGAAGGTCTTCACTTCCTGAACCGTGAAATGCTATATGCACGGGAGCGTCTCCGCGCCACACGAATTGCTGATCCAAAGGACCTCTGGACGTTCATTCGAGCAGTTGCTGCACGTCTCGTTCCAGCGCCCGATCCAGACATTGACACCCGCGTTGGCGTTAAAGCAGGGTCGGGCGTGTTCCAAGGGCGGTATGCACCTGGCAGTCTGGTCAAGCTGTGGGAGGATGAGGGCAGGGATGCAGAGCAGAAGCTCTTTGAGTATGACCAGGGAGGATGGAAGAATGATATCTTTGATGTCAGCACAAGCCGAGTTTAAGGTTGATTTGTGGTGCATCATGTATATTAGTTACGGTACGCTCATTAGCTAGCAGATTTTGCGAGGCATGTTGGAGTTGCTGGAGTTTGTCTTAGGGTGGTCGGGTAACAAGGCTACAGGCAAAAGGGCACATGTTAGGATGGCGCATGATGAATCAAATTTTCCATGATGACTGAAGCGACTAGAAAGTCCATGACAAAATGGGGTGAAGGCATTGGACAGATGTAATGCCGTTGTATCCGCTTCAGGAATGTCGTAACGCTCAGTATCCAGACGTCGAATCGGGAGTGAGATTTGGGCAAGGTTGCATCTCAGAAGAAGTTCTCCGCTTAGAATGGCCAAAATACATCCCAATGATACCACAGTACATGAATACACATATGTACGCGTGTGCACTTGGTACCAGGAGATGTGATCTCTCATGTTTCTCAATCTTATTAACCCCAGAAACAGCGGCCGCCTCCGGCCAAGCCCTAAAGACGATCCCCAGAGTCGAGTGTCCAGTAGAAGAAGAGCATGGTGCAGCACTACAGGCATACCAATGGAGTGGTTTCAGTTAAAAGAGGAGGTGGCAGTTCTAGAGCATTGACGGCAATGAGCCATGTCATAGTGCTACTGTAGCTCTGTGTGAGCTGGCTTGTGGCTGGGATACCTCTAGTGGAATAGTTTTGTCACGAGGTTGGAGGAGAAGTTGACAGTCACGAGATGGTTGTTTGAAGCATAGTATTTACCGACCTGACTGTATAAGCTGAGTAGTAGGCCTCCAATGCTTGATGATTATTTTGAGCAGGTCGATAACATAATATGATCCGACCAGGCTACATACAAACTCTGTCCGCCGCCGCCGCATTGATGCTTCTTAACCTCTTATTAGTGACCTAGCATCCATTCTGTTTGACTCTGACCAAAACCTCTCGGGTTTCCTCCCTTGTGATCCCTGCTGATTGATTTTCTCGTCCCCCCCTTTCTGCCCGACCATCTGGTCTCAGCCAACGAAAAAGCAAGTTCATCTCGTTGACCCCTGTATCCTAGAACGCTTGATTCAACCGCCTGACCAACGCCCCCGGCCTATGGGAGATGCTGTGCGACCATGCCTTTTGCCCCGGATGGCTTACCCCGGACTTGTTTCTTGGGTTTCTTTCGCTGGGCATGTTACCTCGAAGGGACTACCGTACAGTATACGACATAGTTAGTTTTCCAGCTGTGACTTCTGAGAGGTCAACGTCACAAAACTCTGTCTCTGGCTTCGGTCTACGAATAGGATAGAAAGGCATGCTCGTGTATGAGGATACCCCCTGTAAACCCCAGGTCATGGTTGTTGGGCCTTGGCCAGAAAAAGCAATCCGAATGCCACAGTCAGCATCTCAACTCGCTTGCTCGTGTCGGCCCCGGATTTCCCATCGAATTGGTTCGGCGTGATCCCTGCTCCTATTGCTTGCACTTGCAGGAGACTAGCTGCTCTAGCTGCTGTAGCTTGGTCCTGGCCTGTCTTGGTGCTCCTTGTCCAAGACGACCTTTCCCCTCTTCAGTCTTTGATTTTCTTCATCATCAGTCCCATTTCCAACCACTCTTTTCCTCTTATCAATATCTTGTCTTGTTTATCTGTCTATCTCGTTATCTCTTTACCCATCTGACTATCCTGAGTCGGATATACCATTTATTGTTGCTCCCCTTATTCCGATCCCGCCTAACTTTGGCCTCAGCTCAGTTCCCCACTTGGCTTGTCGACAATCACGCCAGTTATCCACCAGCATTGAACGTCTGCACTCACAAGTAGACAACTCTTGACGGCCTGAGAGGCTTGGGAGAGGTGTATTAGGTGCATGGGACTGTCCTGACTCGACTCTGCTGTAACATTGAGGTCAAAAGAGTTGCGTGAATTTGTTACAAGCCATAGCCAGGCATTTCAAATACCGAGCTGCTTCACGCATCACCAGATACAACTTGTGATTACATCTCCAAGTCGAATCATTCTCAGCTGAAACTCTTCGGCACTGAAAAGCCAGATCTCTCCCCCTCGGCTTTCCTACTTCCTGGCCAGAACATCCTCTCATCCTGTTTCACACTGGCTAAAGCGGATGGATCGGACCAGGCAACTCTGACAGCACCCCTCAGACGAAGCGCAAGCTGTCGTAATGGAGGTAGAGGCCAATGGACAGCGCTCAATCAATCTGCTTGAGCCCTGGCGCTGCCATTCTGTAGGCCACTGCCATGATGACCTCCCCATTTCTCCACTGGATCTCGCTTCCGATGACTTGACTCAAGTCCCAAGATGTTCCGGCTCAGACCCTCTGTTCGAAGCATTGATGGGAGACTCCAAGTATCGTACTGTTCGGAACGCAGAAAGTACTGAAGGCCATCGGAAGCCAAATGCAAAAGAAACGTTAATCCCGAGGTCCCGACCCGAAGCCCCGGGATTCTCTTTTCCTTCAACGGAGGATGCAAGAAACAAATTCAGCCCTTTAGACATACGGCCTGAACCAGTATCGACAGGACTTCGCGGTATCAAGAGAAAGCGCTGTAAGTCCGACGTTGATGGTTTCAACACAGCCGACCTCTGTGTCAAGAAACGTCGACTTCGTGCCGAACTTATCACGAGTCGTCTTTCTCAGCCTTATTCCCAACCTGCCACTCACATCCTTAATCGGGAAGGTCAAGAGGCTGGCGACAAGCGGTTCCTGAAGATGGCTACTTCAGTTGACATGACCCGAAGAATTGCACATCTTCACGCAACTTCATTTCTCCGCTTCTCGACTATGAATTGTCTGAGGAAGAGGTTGAGCCTCGGACAGGCTGCAGGTAATAAGAAATATGAGCGAGAAATTGCGACCATCACATCGAAAGCTGCCAGCAAGACGAACTGGCGACCTCCGATGCTACAGGATTCATCGGCGGGCAAATCTCTGAGGATCTCACCAACTGGCACAGGAATCATTGGACCTTCGGGCATGATGGTATCATCTGCAAGACCTCAGGCAAGCTACCAACCTCAAAAGGCATTTCAACATCCAAAACCTCCATCATGCCGGCTATCCAATCCTGTGGCCCTACCTCTACCTGTTGGCGATGTAGCTGCAACGAAACAGCGTACATCACCTCGACTCTTCCCCATCCGATCGCCAGAGCTACGGCCTACAGCCCCTTTACCTCCGCTGGACGATCTCGAAGAGGATAGTTTTGCATACATGCACCCTGCAGATGACGACTGGGACGATGCGGGCGATGATCAAGACAGTGTATATTCTGACTTCAGCGTGTTATTCGGACAGAGTGACGATGGCAACAATGGCGAACAAGACAGGTCGTATGAGGAGTATTTGGATGAGCTCGACGGCATCTGCTGGATGTCAAGATAAGGTAGTTAGGCAAATATATAGTGGCGTCTCTGGGCATCTCGGGGAGCATTTAAAGGAATTATGTAAAGTATACTTCTAGCATTGGATGGCAGTATGTTCTTATTCTGTTAGTCAGCCATAGACCATGGAAGACCTTGCTATAGCAAGGGGTTCCCCGAGTTTTGGCTTGGTCTAACATATTCATGTTCAATACGGCGATATTGAAGCATTATCCGGCCGCGAGGACTGGAACAAAAATAGGCTATACTGGCTTGTATTATTATTCGGCCAGATGGGGAGGCTTAGATACACCACAGCTCAAGCAACAGGTAACAGTTTGTTATTGATAAGGGACTATGTTCATGGCTCTACGCCAAGCTTGGAGGCTCGGTCGTTTGCAATATCGCACATTGCCTAAACACTGACTTAGCATCAGAAGCATCAAACTGCAAGTCATACGTACCTGTAACGCTTCATCAACCTCTTTCGAAAAGTCGCCTCTAGAAATTCTAGCCTTCATGTTCTCCATGATCTCAGGTCTTCCCCGTCCGTTCACAAAAACGACATATCGTAATCCGGGGAACTTTTCCTCATACTGCTTGTTCAGCTTTGCCAATTCTTCGCCTTGGCCTTGCAGGTTGGCCTGCTCTGCAGCTGACTGTGCTGAGTCAACTTTCTTGGCTCCTAAACGGGGATGTGATCCGAGAATTGAAAGAAGAGTCTCATCTGGGTTGGCTGGCGAGTTCGAGGAGGCGAGCGAGGCGAGTCGAGTCCTGCAGGCCTCAATTAACTCCGGGTATGATGTATAACCTGCATCTCGCACAATGGGGAGAAGAGTGGAATGAATTGCTGGACTGGGCTCGAATAGCAGATCCAAAGTCTTGATCTGCTCGGCTTCATCTGCTACACGAAGATCTTGAGGTTGAGGTAGAGCCATGATGGATGTTGATGTTGGTGATCTGGGAAGCCAATTGTCACAGGACGTATTCAGTCTATACTCGACATTCACCAACACCGCAGAAAATAACTACTAAGGTATTTCACTCAATAGCTGTTATCGGCAAGCAGTCACATCAATTATCGGATTACGGAGACATGCGAACTCGCTATTACCGGTGCTCCCCGCGGTGAGACATGCATCAAGATGATGGACGATAAGATACCGTCCGCCTTATCTTATCATCCCGTGATCCAAAGCTCTGGTCAGTGCACTGGCAAAATCTCGACTAGGCAATTGTCGTCGCAACAGAGCTTCGAGACGTTGATTTGCGCTATACCCGACGACAAGCAATTGAAAGCTCCACGAGCTCAAATTTGTAGTCGCCATGCTTTGTGGAAGTAAGTTCTCCAGTTTTGTCGTTAATAAGTAACAGTGCGCTGACCTCTTGACAGTTTCTGGAGAGGCTCCTCAAGAGCCCGTCGTTTCTAAGAAGTCTGGTATGTATTATCAACATCATCAACGCGCAGCTTTCACAGCTAACTTAGCCAAGGTGTTGTTTACGAGAAGCGCCTTATCGATCAATACATCAATGAACATGGCACCGAGCCCGATTCTGGCGAGGCCCTGACCGCCGATGACCTCCTCCCTATCCATTCGTCGCGTATTGTCCGACCGCGTCCTCCAACCCTCACATCGATTCCCGCTCTCCTCGCTACCTTCCAGAACGAATGGGACGCGCTGGCTTTAGAGACATATAACCTCAAGGAACAGCTTGCGCGCACCAGAGAGGAGCTTGCCACAGCGTTGTACCAGCACGACGCTGCTGTCCGAGTTATTGCACGACTCACGAGGGAGCGGGATGAGGCCAGGGATGCTTTGAGCAAGGTCACTGTGACAGGAGGTACGGTCGATGGTGATTCTATGCAGGTCGATAGCGTGGAGAAATTACCAGAGGAACTCGTTACTAAGGTGGACGAGACCCATCAGACGTATGTGGTTATTCTGCAACTACACGATCCCTGACTAATGAGCATGCAGACTATCAAAGGGTCGCAAGAAGCGCCCTGTTCCTGAGGGTTGGGCCACCGGCGAAGAGATTTCAGCTTTCGAGAGCGCAACCACACACTCCCTACCCGTTCCTGAGGCTACCGCCCTTACCGTTGGAGGAACCAATGCCGCGGCAGTTGGAGGCTTGAAGGGACAGGCAGTTGTCTACTCTACCACCGAGGATAAGGTCGAGCAGTCTCTCTCAGTGGGTGAGCCTGTCACAGACGCTGTCTGGGCTGAGGCCGGTGTCGCTTTCGCAACTGGCCAAGGCAGTGTCAAGGTCTTCCAGGAAGGTAACGAGGTTGCATCACTGAGTGAACATGCTGGTGCTGCCACCGCATTGAGCCTGCACCCCAGCGGTGAAATTCTGGCCTCTGTTGGTACGGATAAGAGCATTGTGTTCTACGACTTGGTCGCACAGAAACGTGTTGCCCGCGCTTACACCGATGCTGGTAAGTTTCTGCTGATACACCCAAAGATGATTTTGTGCTAACGTGTTCCCAGCTCTTACATCTTGTGCCTTCCACCCTGATGGTCACCTCTTTGCCGCCGGTACCACATCAGGCGAAATCAAGCTCTTCATGACCAACACTCTCGAGCAGGCAGCGTCTTTCAGCCTGGGCGCCCCTATCCAGGCTCTCAGCTTCTCCGAGAACGGCTACTGGTTCGCAGCGACAGCCAAGGGCCAGACCATGGTCACTATCTTTGATCTGCGTAAAGAGGGAGACGCGGCGGTGGCGAAGGTTCTTGAGACTGGCGGGCCGGTCCAGTCCCTGGCGTGGGACTACAGTGGCCAGTTCCTCGCCACTGGCGGTGCGGCCGGAGTCACAGTGCAACAGTTCACCAAATCCAGCAAGAAGTGGACCGAGCCTTTGAAGAGTTCTACACCCTCCGTTGCTGTTCGGTGGGGAGAGTCTGCAAAGCAGCTCGTAACAGTCAATGGCGAGGGTGTGGTCAGTGTACTTGCAACAAAGGAATAGACTGGGGTTTAGATGGAATTTGTTGATAATTTGTATTATATGCCCGAACAAAGGGTCAAAGCAAAGCACAGAGGTTGGTGTTTGAAAATTGATAATTATGGTTCTGGTTTTTGCATATTGAAATGGGACTCTATTCTGGGTTACAAAAACAGGTGCCAGGCAACCTTAACATAACTTATATTGTTAATTTTTGGGATTGAGTGGTTACTTTGGGCTCCCTCACTAAATGCCAGTAGTCTTGTTGCTCCCAGAGGCTGGTGTATTGTGTACCTGTTGATACTCCAAAACAACAACAGAACAATCATCACCAAAACCCATCATGGGCTTCAATACAACAAGGTACCTTTTTGACAGTGGAACCAGGCGACATTAGCCCCTTGTAGTGAAGCTTTGAAGCCTATTCTTAGTGGCCACTTAGCGGGGTAAACAGTGTTCGCAAGTGCAGGGTCTGCGCTAGAGTCCTGTCGTCACATGGGGAGCAGCCTTGCATCGATCGTCACAGTAGCGACATTCAATTTCAACTTCCTTTCAGACAACTAACTTTGATGCTTACCAACAACCTTCACGTCCCACACCCACGCCCCCCAACGAGCCGATACGACACGATACAGACGCTTACGACTCCTCTGAGCATAATTCTATGTCTCATCATCTAATTCCAGCCTTGCTGCCATAGCGCATTTGCTTAGCTTTCTCTGCTCTACTTGCTAATCGCCACACTTTTCATCTGCTTCGCCCTGGGCGGTCATTCACTGTATAAGTGGTTACTGCCTCGGGTGATATTCAGGAGGCTTTATGCCGTGAATACGATAAGAGAGGACATACTATATCTCCAATTATAACCGCCTAGACCTCGATACCTCGCATTCTAAGCCTTACACCATCTATCCAACATGGCTGACAACAGTGACCCTCTCGAGCTGTTTGGAGGGGATGAAGAAATTGAACGTCTTCTCGAAAACCCTTACAGACCACGGCAAGATGCTGGAAATCATCTATTTCTTCCACATCCCAATGCACCCGTTGCGTATCATAACACCCGTCATGTTCGCCGCTCACAAGTTGCTCGAAATCCAGCAATACAGCAACAGCCACAAGAAGCTACCCCTGTGATCGACCTCACGGAAGAGCCCGATTCTCCTGTACAATCACGAGCCACTCTTCTCGACATCCTCCAGCCCGCGAGACCACCCGCAAGGAACCCGCGCAGAACGAACTCCCAGCGCATATCACCCCCTCAACTAGCACGCACCGATGGTACTTTCGTGGGACGTGCAGAAAATGTTATCGACTTAACTGCGGATTCGCCTGAGGAAGACCGGTCACATTTCAGAGGGAGGCACGAGGGACCGAGGCCAGACGAGCTGATCGAGTTGGAAATAATAAGTCAGCGACCAGCTCTGGCGTCTCTACCATTTGCTGCCTTTGGCCCTTTCAGGAGATTGGCTGGCATCTTTGGGGCAGCAGACATAGCCTTCAACCCGCCAAATTTAGACATTTCACGCAACGCATTCGCACGACAACCGACCCCAAAGCCACAAATGTCTCCGCCACCCCCAACGCGAGAAGGGTTTACTCGCAACACCTGCACCGACCCGGAGAAGGAGTCCGAAAGCGTGGTTATCTGCCCAGCCTGCAATGAGGAGCTGGCTTATGATCCAAGCGGCACAGTGACTCAGAGCTCTGTGGGTCAGCAGAAGGGGAAACGAAAGCGAGCACCGGGAGAACACCACTTCTGGGCCATCAAGAAGTGCGGACATGTAAGTTTTACCTTGGGTCATGTAAACTGCCACCAGAAACTAACATGTACAGGTCTACTGTGCCGATTGCTATGAGAACAGAAAGCCTACGAAAGCGAACCGCGATGGCGTAGGCTTCCGATCCCCTGATGGGCGACCTGTGCTCGCGGCTTCAAACGACCTCCGATGCGCAGTGGATGGTTGTGAGAGCAAGGTATCGCAAAAGTCAGAGTGGGTTGGAATCTTCCTTTGATCTGCTGGCCTGGGAGTTGGTGGCAACGAAGTCATGAATGACGATAGGGATACTGCGAGCATAGCATTGGCGTTAAGGATTGTATCTTATCAGACACTTTTACCCCTGAAGTCTGCAGGGCATATTTTCTTTTTCATGGCACAGCGTTGATATATGTGATTTCATGGTGAGGATCAGGGGTTGAAAGTAAGGATAGCTTGGTCCGAAAGCGTCACTAATCCTTAGACTGAGGTAAACTTCTCAAATAAAACAGGATAATATTCTAAACGCCGTCGCTATGTCATGAGAAAAATATACATAATTTGCCACCCAGCACCCGTACAAAAAAGGGTGATATGATGCCCTTAACTCCGAGCCATCGTGCGATCCTATACCATGCTGTAGTTCCTCCCAGTGTTGTGCAATTCGGCCAATCCAATTCGGTAGTCGTCATCCAATGTACATGTTTATCGTTATATCATGAGGTCCAGGTCCAAATCGTCGACCCATTCGCCGCCATACGACTCTTGCGAAGCACTAAGTGCAAAAGGCTGCTGTGGCGGCTTCTGGTTCTCTTTGCTTTCTTGCGGTGGTGGTAGGTGTTGTTTCGGAGTCTCTATTCGTTTTGGTGGAATCCGAGGGTTCATAATGTTAGGGTTGTTGGATAGTCTAGATGAAGGTTTCTTAGGGGCTTGTTTAGATAGTTGGGGCTCAGTTCGCTTCGCGGAAGTTGTCGTACTAGTGTGTGGTATTTTCTGAAGTGTTGGTGCTTTAAATGGAGGTTTCCGTGGTTGGTTGCGTTGAGCTGCGTGTGGAGGAGGATCAGAAAACACTGATGGTTTTCTCACAGGTTCGCGCGGTTTGCAAATTCTGCGCGACTCTGCTTGAGCTTGCTCTATCATACCAGCCTGCATGCGAGCTCGTTCGCGTTGCTGGATCTTCTCGAGCGCAGCTGTACGACGACTTCTCTGAATAGCTAGACACATTCTTTCGTGTGAGCCGGAAGAAGTGAAGAAACGTCTTGGTGGTGGAGGTGGCGAGTCCGAGGTAGGTTCTAGTGCTGGTAAGGGAGGCTGATCTGAGGATTTCTCTAGGCCTTCATCGAAAGATTCCTCTTCCTCTTCTTCAGCAATAGGGGTCAAGTGCAAGGGAGCAGATGGCATTATACCCTCATCCAGCTCTTCCTCAAGTTCTCGGACTTGTTGAGATGATGAAGGGAAGAAATCATCCAGGTTGAAGAGAATCGCTTGCGTGCTCATTGGTGGTTCTTGGTGTGGTGGACTTGGGGATCGTGGTCCCAGATCCCGTTGTGGAAGAGGCGGTTTCATAAAAGAGGCTGGAGGAGCAGGTCGCTTCAAGCCCAAATCTTCTGCGTAGCGATTTGGAATGTCGTTCCTAGTGACCTCCACTGGTTGCTTCGTCATAGCAAGCGCTTCTTGGCGTGTTTCGTTGCAGGTCCTTTGGACTCCTAGATTCATGTTGGGTTTTGGATTGCCCATAGCTGCTTCAATATCCTCAAGAATTCCCAGGGCCAGGTCTTCCTCGAAATCCGCATCTAATTCGTCCTCCGATCCTTCCAGCTCTATTTCATGTATTGGTGGTTTTTCTAATACCGTTTCCGATGCAACAGGGACTGCTGTCTGTTCTGTAGGTTCTGCGATTGTCTCCTTTTTCCCCTCAGGGGACTGAGGCTTTGGTGATTCCTGTAGCGGCTTTGGTAGGTCCTCGACGATGGTTTCCATAGCAGCATCAGAAACTTCCTCATCGTCTTCCTGTATGTCATGTAACTTCTGCGCCTTGGTCGCCGGCTGTTGTGGCTGTTCTTCGCTTGCCATCACTTCATTCGTGTCCGTATTTCTCTCACTCGCCATCGCATTATCGTCTTTAATGTCGTTGCCTCGTGCATCTCTCTTCTTTGAAGTACCATTCCCTCTCACAAACCATGAAATCGTTTCCTGACTAGGTCGAACATTCACCAATGGCAATCCTTTCTTTCGTTTCGCTTCTTTTTCCGCCAACTCTTTTTCTTTCTTCTTGTCCCTGGCAACCTTTGCCTTGGCAGCCGCCTTTTCCCGTTCGAATTCCTTTCTAATTCTTTCCTGTTCGGCCCTCTCTTGTCTCCTGGACTCCTCCCGTGTGAGTTTAGGGCCCTTGTTGGCTGCTTTGTAGGCGTTCCGGACTTGTTTCGAGGTCATGGGCCGTAGGGGCGGTTTGTCGGGAGAATCCGCACGACCCGGGAATTTCGGGATGACCGTAAACGTTCGCTGGCCCATGCTGAACTTGAGGACGACATTTGGCCAGCTTGCACGACAGGCGGATGTTGTGTGATGAGGTTGGTGGTTAGTGACTGAGTTGGGACTGGCATGGAACGCGTGGGGGAGGGGACTGACGCGAGGTGGAAACGAGATCACGTGGCTCCATGAATAGGTAATAACAGTACGGATACGACAAATATCAATCCTCGTAAGACAACGACACCCGTTGGAATATGGATAATAAACTTCTCGGACTCTTAAACTTTAGTGGTTCTATTTAAGTTCTTTCTATGTTCTTTCTCGTGATGTCTACTTCTCAAGAGGCTCACGAGTAGGGTCCCAAGCACAAGGGCTGTATTCATCAGTTGCCAAATCCTTCACTTCCTCGTCTGTCAACTCGAAGTCGAACAATTGGGCATTCTCAAGAATCCTCGAAGGCGTCACGCTCTTCACTAGAGGAACATAACCCCTCTGCAAGCTCCACCGAAGAAGAACTTGTGCTGGACTCTTGCCGTACTTGTCCGCGAGGGCCTTGACCTTAGGGTCATCAAATCGCTCACCACGCACAATGGGGCAGTAAGCCTCGACTGCAATGTTTCGGTCCTGGCACCACTTAACGATGTCAGGTCGTGTAAGCCACGGGTGCACCTCCCACTGCCCGACCGAGATGACGCCTCCCTTGCCCGGTCCAAGCTCGGCATCAAGTTCTTTAATGTATGCCTCTAGTTCATCTAGATGATGAACACCGTAGTTGGAAACACCGAGTGATCGCACCTTGCCAGCTTCGACGCACTCAGCGAGAGCTCTCCAAGCACCCTTTCGGGCATCAGGTCCACCATACGGGGCATGAATGAGAACAAGGTCAAGATAATCGAGCTTCGTCTCATCGAGAGCAATGTCTACCTGCTTGTGTGCATTCTCGTAGTTCAAGGGGAACTGCCTGGTGAAGATCTTGGTAGTGAAGAAGAGCTCTGAGCGAGGCACGCCAGACGCTAGGAGTCCGGCTGCGCTAGGGCCCTGGTTGTAGTACCCTGAAGCAGAGTCGATCTGAGTATATTAGTTAGTTGTGCTTTGAGCGCCAGAGGCTTTGGATAAGCTCACATGGCGGTAGCCTATCTCGATAGCCTTTTTGCAGAGGTCGGGGGCTTGTTCGGCGGGGCTGAATTACGTGGTTAGAGTACATAATGCCTCCAGAAGATGACGTGGACTTACACCTTGTATACCTAGGCAGTTACATTATTAGCAGGGTGTGAAACGAAGGATTGGGGGATCGCTTACTCCATAACCGAGAAGAGGAATCTGGTAGCCTGAATTAAGCTTCCTGGTAGAGTTGAGAGCGAGTTTGGAGGCCATTCTGAGATTCATGAACCTTTCCTGTGTGATGTTGAGTTGATGTTTGTGGATGAGGGGTAGAGACAAGGACGATGAATCATTTAAATAGTTTCAGGTTCTACAAGGTCTACCCTTTATCAACAACCGAATTGTTTGAATACACACAGATATGTAGATATATTCGGAGTTCGGAATTACGACATGATTTTGTATTCCGTACTCTCGCGTTTATACATAGATCAGATAAGCGCTAGGAATTTGTCGTGATGATCATCGTGGCTTTGATTCGACATTCACATTTGAGTAAAAATGCGGGGATAATTATGTGCCCTTGCTGTCGATCTCGTTTACTTAACGCCGAGAAACCGACGACCTTAAGACCTGAGAGTTCTCTAGGAGATACGCGACAAGTCAAAGCATATTAGAGGTCAGCTATTCACGTTATCAGGCGAGGATAGGGGACGTACGTTTAGACGCCGGCAGACCGAATGACTTCTTCTGAGTAGGTTTCATACAACGGTACAGGGTAACACCATATCACTTAAGTGAGAAGGCAGAGCCTCATGAATCCGTGTCTCATTTCATTTATCTACTTGTTCGACTAGATGACACTATTTTCAATAGTAGACTCTCCAGTTGCCTCATTATCTTCTTCCGCATCGTCTTCGTCAAGGTCCAGCATTGGGTAATTGAGTATAGCAGCGATATCGCCCAACATAGTCAATCGTTGACCACTCTCATGATCACTGCTGAGAACCCTCGCTTCACCACCATCACTCCGTACCTTGTCAACTAGAGCGACGTACTTTTTGCGAAGAGCAAGGTCTTCACTTCGGAACAGAGAATTGTTTACCAAGAGAACACCACCTCCCGGTCCCACGGCTCCCTCTTTGATAGCCTTCTCGACAGCTGAAGTACCATACCATGCACGCCCATCGTCGAGCTTTAGCATCTCGAAGAACTGATCAACATACTGCGTCTCGCGGGCGAACTTCATATCCTTCATCTTGGCCAAGACTTCAGGGCTCTTAAGGATCTCATTGAGACTGTGAACATGACCAGAATTGGAATGTACCACCGTAGCCTGCTTCGCCACGGCTGTAAGCACCTTGTCTGCTTTGTCCCGCCCTTGATTGGCGATGTACTGCTTGAAGTCTCCAGCCACAAAGCCTGGGCTGGCCAGTAGCAGTGGCCGTGACTGTGTGAAGTCCATGGTTCGTAAAAGAGTTGACAATGTCTTCTCAAAGAAGCGGCGCATGCCCGCATCTTGGTCTGATGCAAGATCACGTTTCTTGGGAATCACGCTCTCAACACGGACTTTGAGAACAGTTCGGAACGGTGTGATGAGACAGATGTTGGCAAGCCCTTCCTGCATGACAACGGCTGCTACGGCACCATCCTTGTCATCTGATAATGCCTCTTGAAGAGTGGCTCTTGCAACAGAGTCCCATCCATCTGGCTTGATGATACTAAACTGGCGGTTCACCTCGAGATCGAGGGTATGATGAGAACCCAAGGGGGCAAGTTCGTTCTCCACAACGACGGATCCAGAGACGCGAAGTGATGAGATGAGAGGATCAAAGGCAGTGGATTTGACCTTGATGGTTAGATTGGTGTGAAAACGCTCAGATTTTGTGCTCCCAGTGTCTGATGAGAGAGTTACTTTACGGACAGTGTGAGCATGGACGATGTCTCCAGATAGGATCAGGTTGTATGCATGCCACTATCAACATTGTTAGCGTGCTGACTCATAGGAACAAGCGGTGATACCGGTGGGATTCGGAATAGATAATGGCTTGAAGTGCGAGACATGTGGTATAAGGTGAATGCCGGACAGCAGCATGCCAGGCAAGGCCAGAGACCGCAAAGGGTGTGACAACGATGGAAGGGGGAGGGGTAACAATAGGAATAGAGGTAGGGCCTAAAAGGGTCGATAAACGGAAGACAATATGACAGACCAGGGGTATAAACTTAGAAGGGACCAAGCAACAGGAACAGGGGCTACTGACCATATCTTCGGGATCCTCGGGTAGGAGAGAAACGACCTCTTCCGTGAAGGAATTGAGAGCCTTGTTGCGTGCTACTAACTTCATCTTTGGCTAGGTGTGCGAGCTGTGGCTGGTGAAAGCTGTAGTGTGAAGCGTGAGAAGTCAATCTGGAGACTGGATTTCAAAGCCTCGGACTTCGGTGGGTTTGTGACAACGACAGAAACAAGAGTTGGCCCGTGTCTGACAAAGACCCAGATAATCACTGGCAGTAATGTAACTAGTTGGTTGTCTCACCAGAGAACTTCCGATGACAAACGGATGCTGGATGATGATATTGATAGTGATACCCAATAGATTGTTGGCCCAAGGTGGGTGGTACAATGCGGCTAATGCCAGTAAGGCTGGGTTAGGCTACCTAGGCTTGCTGACCAAGAGCCCAAGGCACAAAAGCCAAGACGGGCAGATTTTGAGGCTCAACGGCTGCTGGACAGTGTAGGCTAGCTCTTCTAGAGGGAGTGGCCATCAGAATCGAGCATGAATCGTGAATGTGAAGTGCCAAGTGGATAAATGGACCACGGTAGTTCGGCGATGCGGCAGTTGGACGGCTCAGAATAGATCTCTCGGTGCCGCTGTCAGGTACAGACAGACAGACAAGGATGAGTTGATGATGCTGACGTCGGAGTCGGAGTCGGTGGTGGAGAGAAGCCGGGCCCGACGGGGTTTTGATGTTGTCCGTGGACCTGCAAGTGACCACTCTTTGAAAGTATCAGGCCAAGTTCTGAAAGTCAGAAGCAATGGGATTGGAGTTTAGATGCCCACAAGTGGATAATTAGACGACGATTTGAGTGACGTGACTCCACAAGCTCAAAGTTCTCGAACACAAGATTTGTTTCTGGTGCATGGATGCGGAGTCTTAAAAGTTCCGCGGGTTGCGGAGGACGACATGAACGGAGTTGAACACAACCCCGATTGTTTGAAGCTATCACAGTGACAGAGCGCTAATCTAATTTTGCTTTATGCGCTTTTTTTTCTCTCTTTCGTCTGGCGGGGTTTGAGTGAGGGGATTTACAGATGGGACGGAAATGGATCGATTTGTTCGCTGTACGCCGAACGCCAGAGAGACCCATGATAGGCCTTGGCGATCTTGGCGAGCGAGACATCGAAGAAAAAAAAAGAGAAAAAACTCTGGAAGAACGGCACGAGGTGATCCACGGAACTGCATTGCATTCTTGGCGATATGCAAAGTGCTGCACCTCGCATCGTGTGACAACCAGACAGACTGTCTAAGCAAGCATCCAATGTGGCTGAAGGAATAAAGGCATCCAATGCAAAACGTAGCCGTTAATAAACCATGTTCTGATACTCCGTACTTGGTGAGTGATTGAATATAGGACAAAATCAGATTATCAGTTCGTAAGCTCTAATTATAAGGTAGCACCTTCAAATCTTGTAGGCATTTAACTCTGAAAACATCAAAGTTGGCTAGTTCTTTGCCTGAACAACGCGTCATCATGATACGGCAGATCAAAAACGCTATTTGACAGAACAACACATACTAACATACACACTAGACGTTACTTGATACCTGCTGATCTGACGTCGTGCATCTTGATAGTGCAAGGCACCGAGTTTCCTCTCCCCCCCCAAAAAAAAACCAAAACCATGCCTAGTTAAGAAGCTGCTAATCCCGGTCCGTCTCGGAAAGTCAACGACGTAAGCCCAGCAGGTGAAATGCAAGAGTGAGTCTGCGTCGTTTAGCTGCTGGTCCTCGCATACTTGTCTCACTTGAGATGCATTCGGTGTAACTCTTTCATCATTTTTCTAATCCCTTCGTTCATCATGGGCCAGACCCGACGTTATATGTGCAGTTGTGCGAATGTGGTTGAGTTAGTGCAGTTCCCGGAGGCTTGGCTCTAAAAGCAACGCGTCCCGAATACGCGGAAGGCAACTAAAACGAGTATTAAATACAAAGAACGAGACATTTAGACTTGTTGATGAGCTTCTAATTATGGTTGATACCGTTATATCAACAAGCTCGTATACGAGTAAACGAGTATACTTGATACGATGCACTTCTGGAACATGATATGATGGGGTCAATTGCCGTATTTTCGTTTTTGCGGTCAAGATTCCATCGTCTTATTCTCTCGTTCACATGTACGGAGTACATACGGTGAGTACCTACTGAGCCGTGGGTTCGCACTTGGCTGTGGCACAGACAATCAATCTGGAGAACAGCCCGTTGAGATGAATGTCGATCCGATATCCATCCAGCCTTATGCGATCCAATACTGTACTGTACCAACTAGAAAGAGAACAGCCATCAACAAGGCGATGCCTATGCCAACATAGCCCGTAGCCAGCCTGGAATGTTCACTAATAACCGTCACTAACAGTGAGACCAATTAACAGTCGCCATGGTGAGCCATCAAACTGCTAGATTGGCTCTGCCCTATGAAACAAAGCCTGATTGATGTACTCTCAACCAAGATCATCGTACCCAAGTCTTGTCTTACCTCATTTAGACTCCATCTAACCCCAGAAGATCCAGCCGATATCCGGTAAAGGTGTGATACAATCCTACAAGTTGTACTCCTTTCCCCCTTATTTCCTGTAAATTCATTGAGTGCCACAGCACAGCCCGTCCATACTAAATTCGGTGCTTACTTGTTTCTCACAGCGTCGGGGGCCTGACCTGAGTGTACAGCACAGCACGGTAACGAGCTGCAGCTACGCATCAGCTGCTCATCCATCATACAATAGGTTGTCAACCTTGTTGCCATCCAAAACCACAGCTCTGCGCGCGTGGGCATCAGCTCTCCCTTTACCAACATCTCATTCGTAGCTTCTTACCAGCACATTTCATCACCCCTTTTACTCCTTTTTCTTTTCTCATTGTATCACGCGCCAAAATAAAGGGAAGCCCATCAAGCTTCTCTTACACACTAACACCATTTGGCTTCCGACCCCACTACACTGTACTGTAAGTAGCTGGAAGCCCCTAGGCGCCGCTGTCTGGTTGCTGTGCAGCGCTGTCCCCAGCGCACTACAGCGCCTGCCTGGTCATCGCATTCGCCCAAGGGGTCGTTTTCGGTTAAGTCCTTCATGTCATGGCTGTCCATCTCATATAAGGTAACCATTGCAAAAATCGCTGGTTGCCCTGCTACACTCTGAGCACCTGATTCTGTTGAGCTCTGTATTACAAAATACAATTATTGCAATTATTGCTTGGTTGCTTTCATCTGAACAGCCTCACCTCCTTTCTATCTCTCCCTCCCTTGAACAACATCCCTCCTGCCATCATCCATTATTCACCACTCCCAATACCTGTCTGACACGCCTGGAATTAGACCCTCACTCAGCTGGAGACTAATCAACATCACTTGCATATTAGTCCGGGCGGAGCGGAATATGAAATAAGGAGACAACATTCACCGACGGCCTATTGACTATCCGTAAACACCAGCCAGTCGGCATTCATTTCACTCCCAGAGGTACACAGCTACAGTACATCGAGCCCTCAGCCTGTACGAAAGGATCTGCCTTGAGCCAAGCCTCCCAGCCTCACCTCTCGTTCCCTCTTCGCTCGCTGCTCGCTCGCTCTCGGACCCTTCGGATTGGACTTCAGAAGCTCGTTACCCCCGGTCTCCGCCACGCCCGCCCACTTCTCAGCACTCACCCCCCCACGAGTCTCCGAGTCCGTCAGCCAAGGCCACACTCTCTCGTTTTGATCGGGTCGGGGACTGGACTCCCACAAGTTGCGCGAGGCCGACCGCCCGCGCAAGCCGGTCTATCTCGTTCAAAATTCTTTAGGAACTGGTTGCCCATCAAGTATGGAAGATGTCCGCCTCCAAGTCTTCGCCTGCTGTCCGGGGCGAACGTGGTTTGCATAGTCGTCGCGATTCTGCCCTTTCTAGCCTTCCCGAGTCTGAGCCTCAACGCCGCCAGAGCCTCGCTGCTCGTTCTGATTCTCAGGGTATGTACTGTATATGCTTCTTTACTCTTGCCTCCTCCACTCGGTCCTATGGACAAGTCACAATGCCCTACCTACTAAGTGACCGCCTGGGTGCATGTCCGCTTATGCAGGGACTTGTTGCGACTGGAGCTTCCTATGCGCCCAAGGCCCTTTTCACTGGCCACCATTATACTAGCTATACACAATGCTCACTATAATACTATGTAAGCTGACAATTTGCCAATAGGTGCCGGTGCTTCCCTTGACCTCCCATCGAGCAGGCTCTCGACTACACAACCATCTGTGTCAGGCTCTCAGAATGCAAAAGAAACAAAGGACTGGAAACCTCCCTTCAAGTCGACTTCTCCCAGTCCTCCCCCAAACGCTGGGCTTGATCCTTTGAGTACGGTAAGTATTTGCGACTAGTTGACTCAAGGACAACGAGGTATGCTTGGACCACAACTGACATGTGATGTCTAGCAAATATACTTGCGTACCAACAGTAACACCGCGGAGCCCACCATCGCACAACGAATCCTAAACCAGAGCCGTTCCGACAGCCCTGCTGCAGACAACCTACAAAGACAAAGCTCTGAATTTAGCAAATCGCCTAACACTACCCAGGATTCTAGTAAGGATCGAAGGAAAGGAGTTTCTTTCCTGAGCCGACTGGGAATGCGCGGAAGTTGGAGGAAAGATGATGACATGCAGGAATCCGACTCCGAACTGGGTGAACTGCGAACCGATGGCACCTACGCACGAGCTCTCACATCCGTCATCGGTGCAGGTGGAGGATACATACCTCTTCACAAAGAACCTCCACGATACATCCGAGTCAAAGCCCATAACAAGAAGGACAGAGACTATAACCACCTATTCCTCGCACAAGAACTTACTGCCTCAGAGCACAAACATACGCACGGCCGAGCGGTAGCAACGGCAGTTGGAAGCAAGATCCTTAGGGGTGGTAATGCTATCTGGGCAGCCGAATTCAGCTTGGATGGACGATACTTGGCCGTCGCAGGAAAGGATCAGGTCGTACGGGTGTTTGCTGTGATATCTACGCCGGAGGAACGCAAAGCACATGAGGAAGAAGAGGCACAGAATGGTACTCATGGCGAGAAGCTTAGTGCTCCCGTCTTCCGCACAAAGCCTGTGCGAGAGTTCAAGGAACACACTGGCGAGGTGCTTGCTTTGAGCTGGAGCAAGAACAACTTTTTGCTATCTTCTTCGATGGACAAGACCGTAAAATTATGGCACATGAGCAGGAGTGATTGCTTGTGTACTTTTGTGCACAAGGATCTGGTCACATCAATCGCCTTCCACCCTACAGACGATCGATTCTTTCTGGCAGGATCACTGGATGCGCAACTACGATTATGGAGCATCCCGGACAAGAGCGTCGCTTTCCAAGCATCTGTGGGTGAATTCATTACTGCAGTAGCATTTTCCCCTGACGGCAATGTTGCTATATGTGGTGTGCTGAGTGGTCTATGTACTTTCTACGCTACCGAGGGCTTGAAGCTCAAGTACCAAATTCACGTCCGCTCCTCAAGGGGCAAAAATGCCAAAGGAAGCAAAATCACTGGCATTCGAACTATGACGATACCGTCAGGACCTGAAGCTGGGACGGTCAAGGTCCTTGTTACTTCGAACGACTCTCGAGTTCGAGTATATAACCTAAACGACAAAGTGATTCAGGTTAAATACAAGGGGCTGGAAAACCAGTCTAGCCAAATCAACGCACGCTTCAGCGATGATGGCAGCTATATTATCTGCGGTAGCGAGGATCGGAAGGCCTACATCTGGAAGCTCGGTACACAAGACGAGATTAAGGATAAGCAGCCATACGAAACGTTCGATGCTCATCCCGAGGTCGTCACCACGGCTTTGATGGCTCCGTCCAAAAGTCGACAACTATTGAGTGCTTCTGGGGATCCTATCTACGACTTGTGCAACCCGCCCCCCGTGATGCTGCGAAGTCTCGAAGAAAGCACGCCGAGCCATTCGGCTCTGTCAGACGAAGACCACGGCGACTCGCTTCACAGCAACAAGAAGCCGGAAGAAACACCAGCATACATCGAGCGCTCAAGGCATCTTGACGGAAATATCATCATCACCACTGATAGAACTGGAAAGATCAAGGTTTTCAGACAGGACTGTGCCCATAAGAAGCGCCAGCAAGGACTCTGGGAGTCTGGCTCTCGATTGGGCAACCGACTCTCTGGTGTCGGTAGGAGTGGAAGTGTCATGACGAGAACGAGTGCGAGCAGTCGTGTGCAATCGAGACGTGGATCACTTAACATTCCTGGTCCCAATCCGATCCAACTCCAGCATACCTGTGACAGAATTAACAGCTGGCGTCAGGATATTGATGGAGGACGGCCCAGCATGAACAATACGCCAGCTCGAAGCGAGCGATCTATGTCTCCTACCAAGCCGGGACAGTCACCTATCAACTCAGCGGCCAACCTGGCACCAGAATCTCAAAGGAAGCCCTTACCGACGAGTCCAATCAGCCGCCCTACTCCTGCAAGTCCTACTGGCAGTGGTCTATCTAACCGCACCACAGTCAGGGCGTCACATGACCGGGAGAGAAACGGCATCACAAGCCCACCAACCCCAAGTTTTAGTCTTATTAGTGCCTCTGATTCTGAAGGTGTTAACGATAAGGAGGGCAGTTTCTGGAATTTGAGCAGATGGAGAAGTTCACGTCAAAGTCTCCGCTACTCCTCGGCGTTGAACTCACCTGCAAGCCCCAACGGATCGCCGAACCCCGGCCATAGTCGCTCTGGAAGCCAGTTTCTCAGCGTTAGAGAGAGATCCTCGCCAAGAATGAGCCTGGGTGTTGACGAGCTGAAGCCACCTCGCCAAGATGTTGCAAACCGGCGCAGATCAGCAGGACCAAGATTGACATCGAGGCTTTCGGTTCAAGGTGATCAAAAGAATGGCTTCGAGGATCAAATCGAAACACATGAGGAAATTACACCAAGTAAAAAACGAGTGGATTCTGGCGTCGGCCGCATTAGTGATGACTCGGCGGATTCAGTTGCTCAATCTTACTGAGATACGACATGGGAACGATATATCTCAGCAGCATTTGTTGGAGTTGGCGTTTGCTTTGTTTATAAGGGGCTTGATCGTATACCATTTGGAAAGGCGTCTGATGGGGTGTTTACACTTCGAACCCTGTACAATAACCTACTTGACTTTTTCTTGTGTCAAGGGGGGGGGATCTTGCAGGAGAAGGTCTGAAAAGGGGGCCCAAGAGAGGGCTTAAGAGAAGATTCAGAGGAGTAAGAGGAGTTTGACGATAGTATGAGTTCTGGAATCCTTAGCATAGCGAGATATGAAGTCTCGGATTACACGGGCAACAATGAGCCGCAGCAAACATTTACTTGATATTACAGCACATATATACAATACAATCTGGAGTTTACTTCCAGAGGCAATAAAAAAAGAATTACAAATATTTCACATGGAGACAAGAATTGCGCTGAAGTGATCAGGTTTATTTCTAGCTAAGCAATGCAACCCATCCTCCTCAAAGCCTTGCGCTTTCGCATAGCCATATGTCGCGATTCTCATGATGGTCTTCGCCTTGGTGAATGGTGCCCGTGGTGTGCGCCTTGTTTATAGGGGGGTATCCTTGCGAATATGCGTTCTTGACGCCATTTGCTCTGTAGTGTATGTGTTTTTCTTTTCGCCCGAGTCTTTCCATCTAGAAGTTCTCATCGGTCTTGAGGGTGTTCTCCTCGGCGGGCTTCTCGGCAGCACCACCGGTAGCCTTGTCGGCGTAGGTCTTGACAGCGGCAGTCAGCTTGGGGGGAACAGCGCCGAGCAGATCGCTGTCCTTGTCGCCGTTCTCGAAGAAGAAGAAGGCGGGGATGGAGCGGATGCCGAGCTCAAAGGCGAGATCGGGGACATCGTCGGTGTCGAACTTGGCGAAAGCGTACTTGTCGGACTTGTGCTCGGCGGCCTGCTTGTTGAAGATGGGGGAGATGGCCTTGCAGGGACCGCACCATGAGGCGTGGGCTTGGAGAGCGACGTAGGGAGTGCTCTTGACGAGCTCGTCGAACTGAGCCTTGGACTTGATCTCGACAACAGCGGAGGGAGCAGCCATTTTGAAGAGTTGTTTGCGGTTTGTGGTTTAGGTGTTGGTTTGTAAGTGTGTTTGGGTCTGTTGATGGAAGGGGTTGAGGGGTTTTGGTGGGGGGTTGTGTTTATATAAGTACTAAAGTAAATATGATATGGAGGGGTAGAATTCCGTAGCGGAGTGGATACGTTTATATACTTGGTTGTTCAGGCTTCTAGAAGCTCCAGTTTCGCGATTGATTACTCGACCTACCTTACTCAATTATTCAGGAACCCGGGAGTCGGTGGTGGTGAGCATGACAGGCACTATGACACAATCGTGAAATTTCGGAGAGGCTGACGTGGGGTTCTTTGGGCCGAGTGCCGCTCGATGAATGGAATTAACTGCTGACAAAACAGGCCCGGCCGAGTTTAATGGCCCAATGGCCGGGCTATGTCCCTGGAACGTATTCCATGCGTAACGGACGGAATTGGAAGCCATTTGGAATCAAACTGCGATCCGCGAATACGACGGATCTGTATGGGGCGAAGCGAGGCTTGAATTTATCAGCAATTCAGGGTATCTATCTATCTTATCTAGGTAACCATGGCAGGACTTGATTGAAATCGGATTGTCTTACAACTCATGCCTCGATCAAATTATCATAAGTCATAGAATCAAGTCTGACTCTACCTTTCGACTTGGGCAATCACCTCATGCGGTGGTTACCTATGATCAAAGACCTTACATCAAAAACAGGTACATTCTGACAGAGTTTCTCTCCTTTATTGTATCGCCTCTGCTCGTGCAATCTATAGAAATACTCAAAATAATCTAAGAGGTCCAAGACGACTCACTTCTCTCGCAATCATGCTGTAACTCTCAATTACAATGATCGCTTTCATCCCACAAAAGGCTTTGCGCCGGTAAATTCTCGGAAAGCCCCGCGTCATGGCGGGGTTCGGTAGTCTCTAATTTATTTTTTTTCCTGCAATTGATTTGGAGGGGCACCAAAAAGAAGGCGATAACTAAAAATTCATTCTTTTTTGTGGTTTCAATTTGTAGATCGAACCACAGAACACCGCGTATCCCAATCATGGCCAAGAGAACTGCTGAGGCCGATCACGGCGATGCCCTCAAGGGCGGCGAACGCCCTGAGGAGATGGACATTGACGACAACACCAAGGAGATGGGAGAGTTTGAAGATGAGTTCGAGGACGAGTTCGAGAGCGAGGATGAGATTCTTGAGGCTGGTGTTGATGGACGACCTGATGCTGAGCGTGAGGCCGAGGAGAAGGGTAAGTCTTTGCCATCCCTGAACCACTCAGAATTGAGTCTAATGCTGTGAGCAGATGCCATGGAAGTCGACCAAGGAACCTTCATCGTCGGACGAAGCAAACTCGAGCCCGGCCAGACCCTCGCCCCCGATCTGACAACCTACGAGATGCTGCACAACCTCAGCACACCCTGGCCATGCCTTTCTTTCGATATCATCCGCGATGACCTTGGCGACAACCGCAAGGCTTATCCTGCTACCATGTACACTGTCTCCGGAACACAGGCCGAGACTGGAAAGGCCTCTGACAACCAGATCATGGTCATGAAGTTCAGTGGCCTCAGCAAGATGGACCGTGGTGACGAGGGTTCTGACTCGGAGGACGATGATGATGAGGACTCTGACCCTATCCTTGAGAGCAAGTCTATCCCTCTCAACTCTACGACCAACCGTATCCGCGCCCACCAGATTCCTAGCCAAGAGGCCGGACGACCTGGAACTACCCTCACTGCTACGATGACCGAGTCAAGCAACGTCTTTATCCACGATATTACTCCCCACCTCGCCTCCTTCGACAACCCCGGAACTACTATCTCCGCTCAGCAGAACAAGCCTATCTCTACTGTCCGCGCCCACAAGACCGAAGGGTATGCCGTTGACTGGTCTCCTACAGTTCCCGGTGGTAAGCTCCTCACTGGTGACAACGACGGTCTCATTTACGTGACAACACGCACCGATGGAGGCGGCTGGGTTACCGACAACCGACCTTTCCAGGGCCACACCAGCAGCGTCGAGGAGCTCCAGTGGTCACCCTCCGAGCAATCTGTCTTTGCCTCTGCTTCAAGTGACGGCACAATTCGCATCTGGGACGTACGATCCAAGTCCCGCAAGCCCGCAATCACCATGCAGGTCTCAAATGTCGATGTCAACGTAATGTCTTGGTCGCGACAAACAACTCATCTGCTCGCCTCTGGAGACGATAACGGTGCATGGGGCGTTTGGGATCTCCGACAATGGAAGGCCAGCTCTGATAAGCCCCAGCCCATTGCAAGCTTCAACTTCAACAAGGAGCAAATCACAAGTATTGAGTGGCATCCCACTGACGACTCCATTGTGGCCGTGGCCGCTGGTGACAACACCGTCACACTTTGGGATCTTGCTGTCGAGCTTGACGACGAGGAGAGCAAGGACACTGCGGGTGTGAAGGACGTGCCGCCCCAGCTGCTGTTCGTACACTACCTCAAGGACGTGAAGGAGGTGCACTGGCACCCTCAGATCACGGGTAGCTTGGTCGCCACAGGAGAGGAGTTCAGCGTCTTCAGGACCATCAGCGTATAAGGTGTCTGTCTATCTGTGGGGTGAAATGACTGGGACGGAAAAGTTTACAGGCAGGTTCATGGTGGATCTGTTATTGATTAAACGGCATGGCACGGCGTATAATGAGGTCTCTTTTGTTGGATTTGATAGATGAATGACTATGTTTCTCTTGGGCCTTGCTCTGTTTGGTGTTAAGAATCGGTGAAATCCTTTGATGTTTCCTCATCCCTGCATATGTAAGCTGAGGCTCCATTGCACATAAAACAAGCTAATCTTTAATCTTATAGTCCTACTCTAAATTCTCATCGACACTCTTCATGAAACATTTCTTAGTTCTTGAACCAGGTCAAGGGTTTAACTGAAGTCCCGACTAATATTTTACTGTTCTCCATACAAAGCACCGTAGGATTACGGAGCTGAACAACTAGTAAAACACCAGTCTAAAACTAAGATTCCATGTCTTTCTCCGTCTACCCTGGGGCTGAAACTTACACCATATCGCGAAAACCACTAGAGATACCATGCAATCCCCATTGTACTCCATATCTCAAACACAATAACAATTGCATCTTTCGTAGGGCTAGACTATTGATTCTAGGGTCCCCCCGCTAAAGGCCTGTACTCGAACCAGCGCGTCCCGACTTAACGGTAGCGATATTCCCCCGCGCCTAGCAACATGTCAAAGGGACCAGAGCCCGCCGTTCCAGAACGGTCTTTTTGTTCCTTTTCACGAGCCAAAGAATGACAATGCCTTACGCCACAAAATGCTTCATAGAAAAGGGGGTGGAATGTCACTCAATATGCTTAAAACGGGGTTGATAGCGAAAATTGGTTTAATCTGACAAGATGGCTAGACCCTGTCCTGCAGGAGATAGGGGTGAGATGAGATGATGGAAATTAATGCATGACTTTAAGTTGAGATGAAATTATGGATGAGTTTAATTATTGGCAGGTGATTTCTTGAAGTTATGTACTTTACTTTCGGTCCTTTACTGTATTCATCTTGGTCTATAAACTCTCTTAACTTTGTACAGGACCTGGCGTCGTTAGTGAAGACTCATACGATGTACTGATGTAACGTTGGACTTATGCAGCCTCTTGTGTACTGTACGTTTCTGTGGTGTATTGTTGTGCAACATGATATGCCATGCGAGATCTGTGCCAAGACCACGCCGTTGAACGTTAACCAGTCTCCCATGTCAACGGGCAGGGCTGAGCCGTGTTCCCTCTGTGCTAGACGTCATTGAGGCTCGAGCGTTGTCTGTTGGTTCGTCTTCACTACTAGGTAGCCTTGCGCCATTGTTGTTGGCGTCATTTTGCAGTAGCAGAAAGACAGTATATTGAAGCAGGTCTATAAACGCTTTTAAATGACACCCAAAAACCTAATCGAGATAGCGAGCTCTTGCTCCCGACGTTATACAAAAAAATGTCTACATTACGTGTGTCGTTCAAATACCGTGGATCGGTACATTATTGTCGTCCAGGTCCAACCAGACCAAATGGAAATGTTGGCCAAAAATGGCTAATTAGCTAATGAGCCTTGCAGACTGGCGACAGTCTCTTTAACAAGCCAGCGCAGTGCCGTGTCAAGTTTACTTTGATGGCTCTCGGCTCTCAGCTGTAGGGAGAGCGTTCTTCTTGGCCTCATTCTCCTTGACCTTGGCCCAAGCATACACGATACCGGAGACGAAACCGATGAAGATGGCCGAGACACTTCCAACGGTGACGGGAGCGGCGAAGAAGATGAGACCAGAGACGGCGATGGGCAGCTTGTTAAGAGCACCAACCATGGAGTAGGTGGTGGAAGAGGTGACTCGGATGCACCAGGCGGAGCAGTAAGAAATGAAGATAGCGGCCAGACCAGAGTAGATGATGCCAATGAAAATACGGTTGCGCGAGTCCTCGGGGAAGTTCTTGGCGAAGTTGGCGCTGGACCAATCCTCAGTGACCAGAGAGAAGAAGACAAGGACGGGAATGGTGAGAAGGTTGTTGTAGTACATGGCTATGGACTTGTTAGCGGTTGTTCTTTCACGCACTGTTTTTGAGCGCAATTCTGACGATGCGCCCAGAGGATAAACATACTGTCCCAATCCTTGAAGTTCATCTTGTGGATAACCTTGCGCATGCCCAAAACATAAGAAGCAGAGCAGAAGACGTTCATGGCCATCCAGAAGTAACCGGCATTCAGAGTCGCAAGAGCATCAGCATCACCAGTGGTAGCGCTGTAGTCACCAGAGATAGCACTCTTGATATCAGCCCAGGCAGCAACCACAGAGCTCAGAACCATGAGACCGAAAGAAGAGAGGGCGATGGGTGTGACGGAGCCACCGAACCAGAGGACCTCACCATAAGCAATGGCGATGATGGTCAAGTTCTTGAAGATGGTGTAGACAGGCACGGAGAGGTACTGCAGAGCCTTGGTGCTTGTGTAGATCATACCAACGAGGACGAGTGAGATGGGGTACCCTGTTCAGATCGCATTAGCCACGGCCCCTCATTCGTGAAAAGCAATTATAACGTACACTTCTTGATGCGGTCCATCTCAAGGGGAGCGAGGGACTTGATCATGCCGAATTGCTTGCATGCTGTGATTGCAACAATGCAGACAATAGACTAAGAGAGACACCGAGTCAACTGCCATCCCTTGAACTCGAGGAACAGCGAAAAACATACCTGAACAGCGAGGTAGAAGAAAGTAAGGTTCCATGATGTTCCAGACACAACGTACTTATTGACGACGGTCATGGAAATAGAGGACAGACAGTAAGCAAGAATAGAGAATGGCCCGCTGTTCTCGATCTTGTTCATGAATCCTGAAGGCTGCGCGGGAAGGGCATCAGTGCCTGGACCGCGGCCAACAAGGGAGTCGTTCTCCTTGTCACCATCGCCAATGTTGTTCTCGTTGGCAGACTCGGGCATTTTGGCCACGAAGTCGTCATTCTTCTTGTTCTGGTCAGCCATGACTGGGGCGTCGAGTCGGTCGGTCGGTCGCAAGCGATTAAAACGGCTTCTAAAAAAAAGAGTGGACGAACGGCCGAAATGTCGTTCAACAGTGATTCAATGCGTAGCAGAGAATGATGAATCTCGAAAAGAACACGAAGCGACACGATACGAGACGATACGATACGATATGCGGGACAGGATAGGACAGGACGAGAAAAAGCGAAGGGCTCCAGATAAAAATCGATCCAGTCAATCAACCAAAGGCCACCGTGGAGATGCCAAGTCAAGTGGACAGGGAGGGATGGGAATAAGGAAAAAATGGCGTATCACTGTAACTTCTGCAGCACGGTACAATTGTCAGTGGGAAGTGAGGAAAAGGGGGCTTGGATCCGTTCTTGGCCAACTTGGCTACATTCAACTAAGGCGATAAGGATCCCGGCAACACCTTCCCCACTCTTTTTCCTTGCGCCGCGTAAGAGTCAATAATTGCATCTTTTGTTTTGTCTCCATATATCGTATAGACAGATAACCCCGCTGCATGAATCTATCAGGGATACGAAGACGCTGATGCGGCTGTCGACGTCAGGAACCCACATCCCGGCCGAGGGCCCCTGGCACTCCGAACTGGCTGCAGACAGAGTCTGCTTGGATATATACATACATACCACAGCAGAATAGGGGGCTACAACGATTATCATCAACACCATAGCCTCTGCATCCCTGCCGAGACAGCCAGCCAGCCATGGGTGCGGTGCAGGCGCGTGGTCGTGGCGCACTTTGAACGCATCCATCATCGAATCGCCCGAGTGAGTGGAGGAACCTGCGCCAGCCAAGCCCAGGAGATGGAGGTGGGTGAATGTGGATTAGGTATGGATGGGACGGGAGACACTAAGTTAGAGCCTAGAGGTAGGTACCGACTTAGTAGAAGGACTAGGATGTTATGGTATGGGGATGGGGGGCCACATCTTTTTATTCCCAAGTTCAAAAGACGTTTCAATATACTTCCTTATTCTCTTTTCCTTCCATCGCATCTTCCATCTTGTCTTTTCGCCGTTTTTGCTTGCTTCTTTAAGCCCAGCCCGTGATAGAAATATCCGGGTGTTCCACTCCTTTCCCACAACCACAACCATAACTCCAACTTAAACCATCTATTTCCCATGAGTTCATCATGTTACCTGCGATGAACCGCCTCACACGCATCGCGCTAGCCGTGATTGCTGTGCTCTTCGTCTTTGCTATATTGGTGTCTTACCAAGCGCCCGAGAGCTTTAGGGATCATTTACCAAGCGCAGACTGGCATTGGCCTTCGAAAGGCGACAATGTCACTATCGACGAGCCCCCAAAGCCTACCGACGCCGCTGGTGCTGTGGGCGCTGGAGAGGAGGACACAGAGTTGGACAAGGACCCCAACACAGACATCTCCTATGATTTGACTCGAGCTCCTACACCGGGCTGTGAGAACATCGTCAACGACTTGCAGCAGCGTCTCATCCACGCTTACCAGAAGAGGTTCGAAGGAATTCGCTACGCCAACATCTGGGGTTATCTCGAGACAGAGAACAAGGGTGATGCTGCGATTTGGTCCGCACAGCAGATTCTGCTGAGCATCCTTGGAATCGAGACTATGGAAGCCTGCCGGTAAGGATCTCGTCTGTACCACGTTGGGCAACATCAATACTAATGTAATGTGATACAGCTTCATGTACAAGGACTGTGACATTACAAAGTTCCGCAAAAAGTTGGAGGAGCACCGCCCGCACTCTGGTATCATCATGGCCGGTGGCGGTAACTTCAACGATTACTACTGGGAGGACCAACCTTCGCGCATGAACATGATTGAAAACTTCCTCAACATCTCCATCCGAGCTTTCCCTCAGAGTATCTACATGACCAAACCCGAGAAGATTGAGGAGACCAGAAAGGCTTTCACCAAGCACCACGATCTTCAGTTGGCTGCTCGTGACAAGCCCAGCTACGACTGGCTCATGGATAACTTTGGACAGACTGATGGTATTCAGAGTGATCTCGTTCCTGATATTGCTTTCATGTGGGGCAACCGATCTGACTTCCGGCACAACACAAAGAAGACGTTAGTAAAGTCAGCCAGCCTAACTGTTGAACGAAAGCTAACTTTATATCTAGCCACGATATTCTGATTCTCGCCCGAAAGGATGCCGAGATTTCTGACGGCAATTCTGCTAGCATCGAGTTTGGCGAGGGCAAGGTCGACCTGGGCGGCAGCATCGGCAACGTAACATACAACAAGGTCGACTGGAAGTTCACCAAGACCCCTTCTATCGACGACGACGCCCAGCGCGAGGAGGGTAAGAACCAACGAGCGTGGGCCAAGTCGATGGCGGGCTTCGAGCTCTTGGGCTCTGCTCACTTCGTCATCACCGACCGCCTCCACGGTCACATTCTGTCGACAGTTATCGGCGTACCACACGTGCTGATGGATAGCAAGTTGGGTAAGAACCTCAACTTCCACAACACATGGACGCGCGATTGCGGCTGCACCAAGATCACCAAGAGCATCGACTCTGCGTTTGATGTGGCGCGTATGTACTTTGAGCAGCAGGTCAAGGATGGCCTCAGGGCTGTTGACCTGCCCAAGCCCAAGTCTGTACCTACACCTACTCCTCAGGCCGAGGCTGGCTCGTCATGATGAACTGGCTAGCAGCCAGATATAATGTTTTCCTTACTACCCATACCCAGCATTGGAGCTCTTTATTATTATTACCACCACAATGGTGATTTTCTGCTTAGAGTTGTATGGTTGCCCCGAGCCGGCTGGGGGATATTCTGCTATTTTGATGGGAGACGTTTTAACATACGTATACATACCAACATGTCACCCATCTCATCATGATGGAGCAGGCCTATCTTGTCTGGGGCACTGAATGGGGAACGGAACAGGGGATACCATGCATGGCGCTACCATATTGTGTTTAATTTCGTCACCGCATCTTAGATTTTCTACTCGCCTCTTTACAGTCATGTCCTTGTATGATGAAGAATCGAGATAGAGCGAAAAAAGGAAAATCGCATACGCGCGTCTCGTTGCGAGCTGTCCAATAACGAAACCCAGAATAAAACAATCATCACCTCACCCAAGTCTCACGTTGTTCACATAGTGGCCAGTTCAGGACCCATTATTCGCAAACGTGATTGATACACGCATCGCCAAGCATTCAACGCCTTACTCAGGTTTCACATAATCATCATCCGGGCGGAGTAACTTGTCCATCTTCATCAAAGAGCAGTCCACTTTTTCCTTCCCCTCGATTATTTTTTTTTCGGGGCTAAGATTCCTTATAATGCAACTCACCGAGATCTGCCCTGTCTTAATCCAGAAAATGACGAGCACGGAGGAAGAGAGAACTCAGACCTTGGGGATCGTCTCTCTGAGCTGAAACGCTCCATGGATTCCTCCAGGAGGTCCCCGGCCACTGAGGCGAGTTTGTGTAATTATCACGTGGAGAATATCCTACACCGGAGTAATGAAAGGAAGAGGAGAGAAATGAAGGTGGTATTCGGCTGAAGAGGAAATGGAAGACCATGGACGGGAGCCGGGAAAAGACAAGGTGATGGGATATGCGTGGCTGCAGCAAAACCTGATTATTCCTATCTTGGCTCTTGTCTCGCTTCCCGTTTACTCTTGGCTACATACATTATCACGGTACAGTACAATACCAGTAAGGTATCCTCGGGCGTTTTCTTGTATCTGCAGCAGTAGAGTCTCATGCATTACTCGCGCCTCGAGTGCGTTCGTGCAAACAGTCAACGGCTGACTGAGTCGTCGTCGGCATGCAGCATGGCATGGACTGGATGATGATCCTTCCGAAGCTTACAGCGGGTAACATGTACTTCAAAACAAAACATCGAGTCTGTGTCCATCCATTCAAACGGAACTGCAACCCTTTGTACATAGACTTAAAAATTGGCTTATTTGTTTGAGTTTTAGTAAGGGGTCAGTCATCCTACCTTATTCGCCGCGACAGGGGACCAATGGCGGAGGTTTGACCAGTCATCGACACCTGCATTTCCCAGAATCTCTACGTCACCCGCAAGAGCCTCTGTAGCTGCATATCTCCCAGTGGCTAGAGGGACCCCCCACAACTGGCATAAGCGCTATCCTGCACTGTTCCCACCAAGTACTCCGTAATTCCTCCCACTTCCCATCGTTGCAGCAGATGCAATGCCTCGTGGAGCAAGAAAACACCGGACCTTTGAGATAAGGTATTAAAATAAACTTAGCAAAGAGTTCCCTAAGCTTAGGCTAGGTTTACCTAAATATTTTTATTGCTTTGGGTCAAGGTCCTGTGTTTTCTTTCCCCCCTAAGCAATGCAGTGCCACTCTCTGCCTTGCCACAGCCGCCGATTCTTCACCGACGCCCCGCGTCCTGTTAGTTGGGTTAGGTTAGCTTAAGTTAAGGCCAAGCTAAGGCCAATGTCAAATCTCATCAACGAACCTCCTCCATCCCCTGGCATGGCAAGGTAGCATGGGCATGGGGTCCAGCGTGTAATAACCCCCTCGATGGCGGTACTTCGGTAGAGCTTCCAGGGAACAAGGCCCATGACCCGGAAGGTCAAGGAACATAGTCGAGATGGAGTATAAGGATGGTTCTCGAGTCCTCTCATTCGTTAGTGAGGCTAAAGCAATAATCATCCCAGCATCCAAGTTTAAAACCAAAGGCCAAGGTGTGGCGCCAGATTTACCCTGCTCCTCCACTGGGATAACGCGTCCGATCCATTTAAGCAACGCAAGCAGGCAAACGGAAGCCCCCTATTCCGCCTGTGGCACTAGATACACACACACTACTTCTCACTGACGACACCCTAGTCCTTAGTCTTGGGGGCTTCTCAGTGCCTGCGTATTTGGGTCCTAGTGCGGAAATAGACTTGATCAATCAATCAACAAAACCTCCGGACAGCCCGTATTTGCCAGCCTCTCCCCTCCAGAGAGTCTTGACTTTTTCATACATCTTCGTGTTTTTTTGGTTCCTAGTCCGAGTTGAGAGAAGAGAAGACCCTTGGAAGCTTGTTCACTCAGAAACTCGCTTCAGACATTCGTTTACCCACATCCCGTTGACTGACTTGGCTGTTGTTTTCTTCTATTACTACTCTACCTACTTTACTCTCTTCCTTTGTATTCATTCTTCCTTACTCCTCTTTCATATCCATTTTCGTTTCATTACCTTTTCTTGCCTTGCCTTGCCTTGCCTTGCCTTGACATTGCATTGCATTACATTCACACTATTTTGGTTTGTTGTTGGTTCTACACATATAAAGTCGACATAAACCTTAATATCTTTTTGTCACAATGGCTGCCGCCGAACAACCTCAGGTCGAGAACCGTCCCCCGCCCTCGCGGATGAGAGTCGCCCTGGTGGTGCTCTTCCATTCATCGTGTGCTATCTGGAGCACTATTCTATCCAAGTCGGCCCTCAATGGTGTTGAGGCCCCCGTCACATTGCTTGCTCTCCAGACAACGATACAAGTAGTACTACTCACAATCATCGGAGTTGCTACAGGATGGGTCAAGCTGTACAGACCACTAAATGTAAGTGACACAACTCAATGTTTCTTTACTTAAAGACAGTCAACTAACATGTAATTTCAGGCTTGGATTGCTCTTCTACCCCTCACAGTCGCGCGTCTCATTGGCATCTTGGCCAAGACATACTGCCTCGCCTCGGTCAACGCCTCGGTCTACCAGATCGCCCGTGGTCTTCTACTACCGTTTACTCTCTTCCTGTCTCTGCTGGTTCTCCGACCTCGTCCTTATTACCCCCCTATCTCTCTCGTCGGCTGCGCAATGGTCATGGCTGGTTTCGGAACTGGAATGATGGCCGACTACAGCCAGATGCTTACCTCCGGCAAAGGTGTTCTCCTCGGTGTCGGATCTAGTTTCACCACTGCCGTCGAGTCCGTTGTCGTCAAGCGATTCCTCGGTAAGAGCCAGGAGGGAATGTGGCAGATGGTCTGGATGTCCAACTGTATGGCCGTCCTTTTCTATATTCCTCTCTTCCCTCTATCTGGAGAGATGAACACTATGAGCAGCCTTTTCACCGTCGAGTCCATGGATGTCGCCCGCCAGTTCCTCAGCTCCGCCTGTTTGACCGGTGTCTCAGCATTCCTCCTCACTATCGCTACCTTCATGCAAATCGAGGTCACCAGCCCGACCACACACATGATCGTCACTGCCGCTCGAGGTGTCGCCCAGAGCTCGCTCGCCGTTGTTCTGCTCGGCGAAGTTTTGACTGCCGACCGCGCCGGCAGCATGGCTCTTATTCTTGCCGGAAGTGCCCTCTACGGCTGGGCCCGAGACCGATACCAGCAGGCCAAGAAGGCCGCTGGCAGCTATCAGCTTCTGCCTCGCGAAGAGGAGGGCCGAGCTGAAATGGTGGACAGCAAGGAAGCCAAAGATCTCAAGCAATAAGATCTTTCACTTCCTCTTGCTGGTCATGAGATAACATATACCATTTCCTTTTTCTCTTATTATTCTTGGGTATGGCGGGCTTCATCATGACGACAGGTGTTTGGATGATCAGGTTTTCGGCATACTTTTTTTTTTTTTCAGATTCTATATACCTTAGACATGAAGACGATTTACCATGTAATCTGGGGTATCCAGTTTAGCCCTTATTTTTCTCCCTCAGCAGTGCGCAACGAGGGAGAGATGCTTCAAGATCAAAAAATACACGTTTATATCAAATCAATCTTTCTTAGCTCCGCAGTGAAAAGTGTACACGTAAGAGAAACCGAAGGAAGATATTGTTCATCTGATCTTGCAGAGCCAAGACGGGACATCTTTTTAAGCTTACCTATTCCTTGGAAATATCTCACGTTTTCTATTGGTGGCGCTCTGCCAGCCGCTTTTCTGGAACCTTGATTCACTATTTTCTTTTCTCATGTTCCAAATACCGGATGCGATTACATGGCTTCACGCAAGGGAGCCGGAGAATTGCGGCTCGCTGAGACTCCCGCCAGCCACCCGCTGTAAGTTAAATGGAGACATGTTGAAAATTGACATCACTGGAATGTTGGGAGAAAAACTTGGTCGTATAAGTGGTATTTCGTGATTGTACTCCGTATTTTCAATGTACTAAGAAACCGTATATTAAGAATGTTCATGCATGGTTCAAAAAAACTCTGGAAACATAGAGCCGCTCATCCTGATTCCCGATCATGTGAAATGGTGCCGCGTAATGTACAAATAAGAAAAAGTGCAAAAATCCCAATAAATCATGTCTAATTGTCTTTAGTTGCGGTTATACTTTTCGAAAGCCTCGTTGATCCATGCCTTGGTGTTGGCCTGGTTCTGTTCCAATAGGGACTTGGTAAAATCCCTCACGGCCTGTCTTCGCTTAAGGAAACCGTCTCGGTCATCAATCACTCGCTCAATAACGTCCATCTCGCCCTCGCCAGGTCGGGCAACCCAGGTAGCCTCCCGGGGCAGGTAAGAGTAAGCCTTGAGCAGCTCCTCTGTTGCAACGATGGGGGCTCCCGCGATCAAAGCTGCGGGAATGGTTGAAGAAGCCTTGCGGTCGAAGTATGTCTCAGAGGCAAACGCCGGAAGAACAGCGAAAGACTTGGACATCAATGTGTAGAAATCGGGGTAAGAAAGACCCTCGTCGAAGAAGACGTGATCCTTGACGTGGTCGGGGACCTCGGGATGAGTGCCGTGTCCGATAAGGTGGAGGCTGACATTCTGAGGCGCGTGGCCCTCGGACTCTTCGCTGGCTTTTCGGACGACGCTACCTAGATGGTTGAAGACACCGTTATAGTCACGTCGGCCGTCAGAGTAATCGCCCTGAAGAGACAGAGAAATGCCGGGCTCGAGATCAGGGTCGGAAATGTGGACGGGGAACACCGGGGGAATGACGCGAGTGGTAAGGTTAGCAGCCGTGTGCCACTTGGGAATAGTGTCGTTGAGGAAGAAGTCAACGGTGTGCTGACTCAGACCAACAAAGTCGACGCGCTCGTGCTCTGCCCAGCTGCGGACGGCCTGGACGTACTTGCCCTGGGCCCATCGATCAGCGTGGTGGATTGTGCAGAATAGATGGGTGTTTGCGGTCTTGAGCAGGTTGATGATAGGGTCGGTGCCACGGTCGAGATCGAACTCGCAAGTGGTAGAGACGAGGATGTGCGGGGGGTTCTCGGTGACATCGTTGGCGAACTTGTCCCACTTGTTGATGGTGACGTTGGCAGCGAGGGTGAAGTTGGCCATGATGCCCTGCATGTTGAAGCGCTGGTTCGCGAAGTAGACGTCGAGCGAGGAGCCCTCCTGGTTTCCGAAAGCGTGCATGAGCGCAGCAGCCACCTCGTCGTGTGTGCCCGAGGACTCGACGAGCATGATGCGCAGAGGCTCCTTGGGGTCCTTACCCTTCTTCTTGCTACCGCCTATCCATGATGAAAGAACGCCATCGTCTGTGGTGAAGGGAATCTTCCAGCCGCTGGGAGGTCGAGGAATTGAAGACCAGGTGTCTTCGCGTAGGAAGATGAAGAAGACAACGAGCGCAAGGAGTACTGCGACCCAGAGTAGCGAGTAAAATCGCCTCGGAAGAGCGACAGCCATTATGTGATATTTGCGATTTGCGATTTACGGTTTGCGGTTTGAGCCTTTGTCTGTACCTGTACAGTCCCAGTCTCAGTGTCGGTCGGATTCAATGTAAAATTGCAACGAGTGGATGGATGTTGAAGAAGAGAAATATCAAATCATCACAACCCTCGACCGGCGGGAAAAAAGAACGAGTCCGGCGATGCAGGTAAAAAGTCTTGAATGAGCCAAGAGATTTTTTGCTGCGAGGGGACGAGGAGGGACGAGCAGGGCAAGGAAAATGTTGGACAGGAGGGGGTTTCCTGGGTTGGGGGGGATAAGCCTTAAGGCAGAAGAAAGGAAGGCCGCTTCAAAAGATAAGTTAAGTTTAGTCTTAGTGGAGGTTGGTCGGTTGATTGGGACGGCGCTTGCTTGCTTGGACCTGGACTTGGAGGGAGATAGGGGCATTAACGTGACGCGCAAGCGGGGCCTCTTTACCAAAAACTCTCGTCTTCGTCAGAACAGTGTAAGAAAAGGAAATGATTGTAACTGAATTTACGCCTCAATCGATCCCTGCCCGCATGTGCTTGCTTGCTTATTATGTACTCTCTCGGGCGGTTATCTACCTATCTCAACGCTTCCCGCCCCTTTAAAAAAAGGAATGTGGCTTCAGTAACTGACCCCAATTGAGCCCAGCGATTAAGAAGCTGGACTTTTTTGCCTTTACCACGCTGGAGGATCTCTTGGCTACCATCCAGCGATGAGATGCTCAGGGGGCGTTCCTACGGGGGGGGCACCGTCCAAACTCGTCAGGGGCTCGGCTGGCGTAGGAGGCGCCCGCGACCTACCTCAGAGAAAAAGCTTGGTATTAGCCTGCATCAAACTTTTGCTTCAAACCCAAGGGTTTCCCTGCTGCGGAGAAGCTTCACTTTCTACAATATGTGTAAGTGTAAGCAAGACACGGAAGCCAGGACGAGACAAATGCCAGGCGAACATGTTCAACACGGACGCTTACTCGGAATGCAATGCAAACTATTCCTCGCAATTGCCTCATCTTTTGCATCGCCTCAATTGTTCTTCAATTCAATCTCTCCACAGTGACACACATAGCGTCGGAGGCTTGAAACATAACCCCAAATAGAACGTGGCTTAAGAATCGGAGAGCCACATTGGATCTTCAATATGAGCAACCTTGCTAGGCCAGTAAAATCTCGTATTTGACGCCATGTGAATCGATACTCCAATTGAGTTGAATTATCATCACTATCAGAACTACATAACTTCCAGCAGAGCCATCCTATGCTGTAGCGAGCAACAGTGTTTGAGCAGGACAGCACTGAAATTGTTCGTCACAATAAGGTTGCATCGGATTGCGTAGCCCAGGCTGCGGTTCTTTCTCGAAGCATCCAAGTTGGGGCTCAAGAATCGACGATCAATACCCAAATGCCTCAACAAGCGTCGGAAAGAAAAAGGACACTACGCAAGACTATCAAAGCCATACCGAACCAAACAACGGCTCGAGAAGTGCCAATTCCTTCATCTTATCCAATTGCTTACTGCGGAGTAATCCGGAATCCTGCAGATCTAGGGCGTTTCGCACAAGATGACAATCCCAATCCTTCCATGCTACTTCAACTCCATTCCGTCCCGCGATATTCAGGAGATATACTCGGCATGGTCATATTCTGCAAGGATGACTTGATGCCATCATCAAAGAAAAAGAAAACAAGGCTAGAAGGCTTCCCTTGAGCTCGAGTAATTGCGGTATGACTTGACTGCTCATGTTTGAGCTCCGGCGATCAGCTCTCGTCTCATACTGCCCTTGTCTTGTCTTGCTTTTGTCTTGTCTCGGCACCAAAAGTAACACAGAGCCCAGCTCTACAAAGCTGAGACGCTCACTGAATATCTTCTTACTGTGAAACTTACAGTAGTGTTCCGTCCACTGAACGAACAAGTTCCACTAATTCGTTTCCGTGCCTCTTTTCATTAAACAACGGTCCGCCCCCAATTTAGCCCGTCGCCCCCTTTTTCCTTGCAGTTGGTTCGCGGGCTATTCAGTCCAATCCGACAGCCTTATCGTCCGGTCGTGTTGCGCTTAGATGTTAGCATTGGAAATCCCTATCGAGGCCGATCAGAATTGAAAACTCGGTGTGATTGTTGCTATTGTTCAGAGATGCTAGCAGGGTCGCAAATTGGCAGCCGTTATTGTGAAACTTGGCCTCTGAGCACCTAATCTGCAATGGCTTCTTGGCATCTGCGACTTGGCACGGGGGGACGTGCAAGTGCCCGATCGCGCTATGTCCGGAATGGTGTACAGCGATATATGCATATGCAGTTATGCCCTCTTGATAATGACACTCTGTTGTATTGCATTTGCGCGTGGCATTCTGCCCTGGCAACTTCGCGTGGCTTGCATATAGCCTGTCTAGTCTGTCCAGTAATGTTCACGCCTGACCCTCCATCAGTTGGTTCGTGTCTTTATTTATCTGGAATCGCCACTGTTTGCAGCACCCAGAAATATCTTGGCCTCTCTATTGGAGAATGAGTAGATCTGGTGTGGCCACCAACGGCGGGAGCGAAAGGATCTGGCTTTTCGATCAAACGTTTCCATGGGAATATGTACTTATCTTGACCTTGCATCATTGTTTGCTTTGTTCTCTGGGAAACCGGCAGAGGCGTTCTGAATCATTCCAAGGATGGCAAACGCTGGACCGATTGTACGGATATGTAGTCCGTACGCGCGGTAATGAGTCTCAGATTCGTCATTATTCATTATGACAAGACATTCCAAGACGAGACGACACATGACTACGGAGTACTGCTTGACAGGATAATTATAACCGCCGAGACAAACCGACCCTTCAATGCCTCGTATTAACTTTCGGCCGAGCCTTGGAATCACATCATGATTTGCTACTCCGTATACAACGACACTTTGCCCACTAGTCCCACTGCTAACTCCCAGTCAGTCATAAGCTATCGTAAACTATTGAGACTATCCCGCCGTCACTGCCGGCTGCCGAAATATGGGCCGTATCCATCATTACGAAGTTGCATACTATTATTCTGAAACTACTCTTATCATTATGGAATGATATAGACTTCATTGCCATACCCTGGGGATAAAGCGGTAGACATCCGTATAGGCGGATATTGTGCCAAGCGTCAAAACCACATGGTGCTGCCAAAGGATGCCTTCGTATAGACCCCTAGACATTCTGCACATCAGTGACCGTGTTCTCGGCCCTGTGACAGCGGGTCGGCGCCCTGATGAGGCTCAGCAGCTGACAATTCAGCTACCGGTCTTCGTTTGACTTGACGCAATTAACTATACGATCAGCTTAACTCCCTTGACAAACGATGAGGTTGTTGCCGTTATCCGGGACCCCCTGGCCCGTCACGATGTTCGAGGTCCAGAAGGTCGAACCCTTGCAGAGCTAGACGTTCCGGTTTCCGTGATACGAAGCTGGGGGTATTAGCAGTGCTGTGAATAGGAGTGTCACTTTGCACTACACTTGCACCACACTTGCACTATTTGTTCGAGACCCTGAAAAGCTTTTGGACCTTGCGAAACGTAATATACGAATGTGCCGGTGTTTCATGGGGCGTGGAGAATCGTTCCTGGATATGTGAATATCGAAGTTGTAACTTTGATGGAGTTAAGGATGTTGAGATCCAGCTAAAGGATCCAGGAACGCTCTGTTCCTGGCAGTAGATCAGGCACTAAACATATTCTTAATTGCTTGTATTTCACGCCGCATCCTCTTTGTACGTTTGAACGTTCATAATGATGTGTGACAGTTGCCACTGGTCGTCAAGCCAAGGGATGTAAAGCTGTAGGCTGTCCTAACATTGGATCTAACAGAGTCCACAGTCGAGTGCCGATTTGCCGCATAGTAGCAAAAGAAATGTCTCTACTCCCAATAGAGACAGACCCTCTCATTCAATAGTGCGTGTGATGGGAGCTGGGCATGTAAAATCGCGGAGTGTCACCAGCAACGGTTCATTGTACGGCTTGTAAAAGCAACTAACTAGGGATTTTAAGGGGTTGACAACACGGTAGTATTTGCTTTTGATAACTCAGCTCAACGATATCTAAGCACTTTGCGAAAGGCAACTTTTGTGACCCTGTATCGAAGATGGGAATGCACCGCAAGGAACGGCCGGAACTCGGCAGAGTGAGTGAACTCATCTTCCTCATGAGCATATGCAAGGAATGTAAAGAGCAGAAACGCAGTCATTATTCTCGTATACTTGAAAGTGTATAAAGTTTGGATGATCAACTTTGTTCACCGTGGTCTGCCAAAGGAATCTATTGTGGTTTATAGGAAGTCCCAATTCCACGTCTCATCTAGATCCATCAAGGCCTCCCAATCCACCCCATCAGCCATTCCATCGGAGGACGAGTTTCCGAAGTTTGGACTTTGGCCAAAGCTCATGTCACCTCCTGCTTCAAACCAGGAAGGAAGATCATCAGTCGCTGTACCTAGACTCGTTGACAGACGTTCCACGGAGAGAGCCCCGTCGTCTGCTGGCGGAGATATATGTAAAGACGAGTCAAATGTCGAAGTATCAATCAGAGGATGATTAACAGGGATCTCGTTTGACATGTTCTCAGCGTTGTTGAGCATTTGCTGGACATTAGAGTTTACGCGGTCTCCCTTCTCTCGGATATGTTGGGCGTTGGCTCCTTGACGCTTAAGCTCCTTTTCACGATGCTGTTCAGCTTCTGAGAACAGCTGCATGAGAGACTTCCAGAGTGGCCCCGTTTTCATTTCTTCTGCGACTCCTTCTTTCAAAACTGTAGTCGCGCTCCATGCCTCTTCTAGTTCTCGTGTCCAAGGGAGTCGAGATGCTTGACGGAGGAAGACACCCATCGCATGCCATGGCATTTGTCCTTGTAACTGCCAGCGCCACTTTACCCACGCGGGTTCTGATTTGAGAGACTGGACCGCTTTGATGACTGTGATAGACGGGTTCAATAGCTCATCTGCTGCAGGGAGAGTTTTGGATCGTCGTCGAACAACTAGCTCAACTTTGGCAAAGAACAGAGTTGTCATCTTCCTGATAAAGGAGTCCCATGGTTGATTGGGCTGTAGATGCTGGAAGTAAGTCTTCTCGACCTTTTGTCTCAGGGCGTTGAAGAGGCCGAGACGGGTCTCTAGAGAGTCGGTTGTATCGGCGCGGATGGCTTGTGTGAGATACCACAGCTCGCAGCGGATGAGACAGAGTGTCACACCTGTTGATCCTTGATTAGGAATTGGAATTTGAGTCGTTGAGCTGTCTAGATCGACATCGTTTGAGTTTGTTGGGAGACCTGTGCTGAAGGACGCTGGGGTGATCGACAGGTCTTGAGCGTCAGCCCGTCGACTACTGGAATCGATGAAGCAGATGTGCCACCAGAGCCGACGTCTGACCTCCCTCTCAAGCTGATTGTACTGATTCGGGTCGCCATCTCGATGAAGTCCTACTGACTTTGCTAGTCTGAGGAGCAAACCTGTCAGTGGCCATACTTTATCTTGAGCCCCAATGTTTGGTAGCAGCGATAGGTATATGACGAGGGCTTGAATGACAGTGATGTCCTTTGTAGTAAGAAAGTTGGCACGAGCAAGTGCTTGTTCAGTGCCAAATTGATATCGCTGTAGCAGTTGATCTCTGGGTGTGTTGAAGTTGAATGAGACTGTGTCTTCGTCCATGGACGCGATGGCCGCTAAGCATATCGCAAACAACAGGGCCTCTACATTGTGATCACAAGAGCTAAAATTGCCTTTCAACTGTTTGACAACATTCTCAATCGCTGGAGTATAAAGGACCTTGATGAAAGGATCAACATTCTCGACATATGACTGCCATATAAAGAGCATCTGAGAGGGCATGGGGTTGAGCCCATCTAACGCTTTGGCGAACTCTGCGCTGCCAAAGACAAAGCCAAGATGACTTAGAGGAGCTGGGGCCCCGTTAGTCGGAGGTTCGGTCATGATTGAGGTACTTGGGCTTTCAGAGATATCTGCAGCGTCGTGTACAGCTTGAAGTATATTGTCGACCTGTCACTTGTTAGTGTTCAGATCACGGCTAGGGTGTTGAGTCCTAACCTCGCTGCAAAACACTGTCCAAAAGCGGTTCCCAACGTGAAGAGTTCCGTCCTTGTCAATAACAAGCCTACCAAAATCCTCATCAAACTCCGAAGTCTGATGATCCAAACTGCCAGATGACGTAGCCCAAGAAGACTCTGTAGGCTCCTTATCCACTGTCATCTGACCCATAGTCTTGGCCCCATTTTCATCCTCAACCTGCGCCGCGAGTTCAGTAACGACTGACTCGAGACGACGAAGACGACTGAGCAATTCAGATTGTTTCTGCGCTGGAGTCTTGGCATCGCGAGTTCGTCTTGGTATACGACCTGTCACGGGGAAATGGCAGTCGATGCTATTTTTTGTGCAATTATTGCAGGGGTCTTTTCTATCACAGCGGATCTTGCGTCGACGACAGGTCACACAGCTCCAGATTTTGAGGCTGGATGTGACCTCATGATGGGATGTTGATAGAGATCGGTCCATCGGGGGTTGTAAGCTCCGACCGAGACACAGAGGTATAGGGTGGTAACGGGTAGATATTTGGATAGCAGGAGACGGAAATAATGAAATCGCGGTAATTGAGGCTCAATTGATAGAATAGATGGCCTAAATTTACTGACTGAAGCTGTTGGTGAGGAGAGCCGAAGGATCGGTGGACCGTCATCTTTCTCGGACACGGCTTTCGGTCGTGATCCCTGTCACCGGAGCATCCAGAATGAGGGGGACGGACAACACTAACAGAAATACAAAAGTCTGCCAGTAACCTATAGCTTAATAGAAGTACCCCTAGATAAACTCTCCCTCAACATCAAAATACGTCCATCACCGACACCGAGCATCTGGAAGTTTGTATAAATGAGATGGATCACAGTACTAATGAGTATTAACTAAACTATCCCACTTACTCTACTTCGCCTCCATATCATTGAAACAGCATCACCAGCCATCAATCATGACCAAAACCGTAGTCATTCTCGGTGCAGGCTGGGCTGGTCTTCCACTCGCCCATAAGCTTCTCAAACACACACTTCCTAAAATTCCTGACCTCAAAGTCATTCTTGTATCCCCGAACAGTCACTTCTTTTGGAACATTGCTGCGACTCGTGGGATAATACCAGACGCCATCCCAGATGAACAGCTCTTCCTACCAATCAAGCCGGGCTTCGATCAATATCCCGCAGAGAACTTTGAGTTCCTCCTTGGGAAAGCAGATGGAGTCGATGCCGATTCGAGTACTGTTCATGTAATCTCTAATGAGAACACAAGGCGCACGATTACGTATGATGAGCTGGTCATTGCGACAGGCTCTCGGCTGGCTGGTGATCTTCCACTGAAGCCTGTGGGAACACATCAAGAGACCATGTCAGCATGGAAGCAATTGCAAAGTCAAGTCAGAGACTCAAAGTCAATATTGGTCGCAGGTGGTGGCACTACTGGAACTGAAGTTGCTGGTGAACTGGCCGCAAGGTACGGCTCTTCCAAGAGCATCACCATTGTTATTAGTGGTGACCAACCATTGGAAGGAGCCCTTAATTCAGTTCGCGCCTCAGTCTCGAGAGACCTCAAGACCCTTGGGGTCAAACTCATCTTCAATGCGCGCGTCACCGAAGCAAAGAAGAGCGAAAGAGGCCAAGGAACAGAAGTGCACTTGTCCAATGGAAGCATCCTCACAACAGATCTCTATCTACCTCTGCACGGCATCAAACTCAACACCTCATTCGTACCACCATCATTCTTAGACTCTGATGGAAACATCAAGCTAGATGGAAAGATGAGGGTCGCCGGGACAAAGAACATCTGGGGCATTGGCGACGTAGGCAATATCGACCCCAAGCAATTGACCATCACGGACAATCAGATCATTCACTTGGCGACAGCTCTAGATGCGACTTTGATGGGGAAGGGAGATGTCAAGTTGTATCAGCCTGCGACTAAGAAGATGATATTCGTGTCACTGGGTAAGAAGTATGCGACGGGTCAGATCGGGAACTGGAAGCTGTTCTCATTCATGGTATCGTACGTCAAGGGGAGGAAACTGCTTGTTGACACAGCTGAGGGATACGTGGGAGGGAAGCACTTGAGGCATGCGGCCATGTAATATTCTCTGATCCACTATCTTTGTAATCCATCCAAACTCTTCTAGACCCTATTCATAGTCTCGGAACTACTGAAACATCTGATATCCATCCACTGCATTCCCTTACAGACTGTATTTCCAACTCTCTGCTGTATCAAAGTACGACAAGAAGAAGTTCGGGCCCAATGTATGAACAGTATCATTGGTCCTCAGTCCTTCGACAAGTTCCTCAGAGCAGCCCTTGTCGAGGGTCTTTCCGGAAAGTCTACTCTTTATCCAGTCCATCCACTTCATTTGGCTAGCCTGAATGGCAGAGAAGTGATCCATACCAGAAAAGGTGGCATGTTCTAGAGCTTCCTTATTGCTAGACTTCTTTACCAGATCACAAGTGTCCTTGACAGCGGCGTCAATACCCCCGGGACGAACGACATGGTCATCTGCACCGTTGATCACGAGCAGCGGACCAGCGAAGGTCTTTCGTCCCACAGCGACTCGATCAGCCCAGTTCTTAGCAGTTGGATCTTTATACCAACCCGACTTCGCAATATCAGTTGGGGCGAGATCCATTGTCGCCAAGGCCAGCACGGGGAAGCATCCCTTGACCTTGGCAATCACATTATGCCAGCGATCATAGCCCGTCGAAGTGAAGCCTGTGTAGTTGTACTTGGGATAGATCTTGGAGATTGAGTCGATGACTGCGGATTGTGCAAGCAGACCTGGTGATGCGATCGAGTTCTCGGTCCAGTAGGCATAGTCATCGAGGATTCTAGTCACTGGCGCTATGGAGACTGCGCCTTTGTATCCCTTGAGAGGCTTCTTGGCTTGTCTTTCTGCGAAAGCCCACTAGAGACAATAGCCAGCGTCAGTTCTTTGATGGTAATAGACCGTGCCCACAAGTAATTGAGCACAGGCAATAGGCTGTATGGAGGGTCATTAACTTACGGATGCTCCACCACCTTGAGAGTGACCCATTGCGACAAAAGAACCGTCAGAACGAAGAAGATCCGGGAATGCTGACCTAGCTGCTGTTACAGCAAAAGCAACATCATTCGCGTGAGCCGGCGCCGTGACCCAAGAATGAGGAATGGCGTCTCCATTGGGCAGCTCAGATACACCAAGACCAGCATAGTCAGGCGCAACAACTGCAATGCCCTGAAGTGCCAGAGCAAAAGGAACCTGGAAGTGGTACTGCAAAGCTCTGTAGCTACTAGGTGCACAGGGCTTGAAGGTACCAGTTGTCCCATGAGCCCAAGCAACCATCGGTAGGCCTTTCTTAGCAGAATTCGGGCCAGTTGAGAAAGCAGCGTAAGGCCAGAGGACATAAGCTGAAGCGGGAATAACTTTGCCATCAAGATCCTCAGTGGTGTAGATGATTCGCGACATGGTCAAACCACTGGGGACAACGTAGCTATCCAGGTTGGTAACATCCTCTATTTTGAGTATAGCGCCAGCTGCAAGCTTGCTAGAGAAGTTTGAAGGGGTTTTGTAGAAGGAGAATGTTGGGTCAGACTGTTGCTCTGAGACAAATAAGGATGCGTTGAGAGCTCCAGCCTGACATGTCGTGTCGCAAGTAGTAGTGTCAGGGAAAGGATTCTGTGCCGCAGCATAGGAGGCAGATAAAAGAAGAAGAGCGACAGAGCTCTTAAAGCTGATTGTGAACATTGTGCTGCGATGTTTGATGTGTTAGATTGCCTGTCGTCGTTAGTGAGGGGATGATCTGGTTTATATAAAGGATCGCTAGGCGTGATCTCTCGACCTCACCATCAACTTACCACGATACCACCCTACATCTAGAATTGTATAGATCCAATATGATATTGAAAAAGGCTGCAGGGCCATCAATTTGGAATTGATGATGGTGGTATCGGAATCCCGAAGACAAGTGATTAAGCTCGAATACGATCAAAAGCAAGGCTGTGGCTCCGCCAGTAGCTTACATCGCATCTCAAGATTTGTAATAGTTGACTACATATACGATGAGTATGATTTGTAGTATTATGCCCCTAGATCTCACAGTCACTTACACATCCGCCGTTGTATCGCTTCTTAGCGGATACGCTCCAATACGCCTGAGTACGCCAGCCATACCCACGACATACGCCAACCAAATTTACCGCGGCATTATCGATGATGGGGAAAACTATTCTATCGGAAGTATGGCGCATACGCCAAGGTTAACCTTAATTTAATAAGATTAAGTTAGCCAGTGAGCTCCATGTTAGTTGCGTATAAGCGGATAGGGCTGGTAGTGTCCGGCTACGGAGGATTTTGATACGCCATGACGAGGCTGGTGGTAAGTGTAGAAACAACGTGTCTATACGTGAGTTCTGGGATGTTTGGAGTATATAAGGTAGTTGATGTGCTTGGTGAAGACAATCCGATCAAGCAACAATCGCTCATCATCCTCACACATCTTACTGCCATCAACACAACAAGGTTCGCAAACTCGCATTCGCTGAACAATCTCCATCGAAACATCATCGAAATGTTCTCCAAAGCCGTCATATCCGCTACTGCTGCTCTCTTAGCCTGTTCGTCTTTCGCGGCTGCAGCGCCACAGGGCAAGACCTCCGAGGTCAGCTTAACTACCAAGCTGCGACTCGCCGACACGTATACCATGAGCCCTGAACTCTCTTATCGAATGATTGCTAACTCCCATAAAGTTTCATTGATCGCTATAGTCTTCTTCCCGAGGACAAGGATTTTCTCTTCAACTTCAACAGTACCCCAAGTGCTATAGCCAACAGCCAGACATTCCCTGCTCTCACAGGCTCTGGCCTTAGTCTGGCTTCGGCTCAAATTCCAGGTATACACTCATCCTTCTTGCTTTTGAACCCTTAGATGCTGACTGCGTTCAGGCTGCTCCATGATCATGCTTCACACTCACCCCCGAGCCTCCGAGCTCTTTGCCGTCATGTCCGGTCGCGTCTACACCGAAGCCGTCCCCGAAGCCGGCGTTCTCGACGCCGAAGGAAAGCCTCGCGTCATCCGCAACGAAATCAGCGCTGGTCAAGCTACAATTTTCTACCAGGGAACCAAGCACTACCAGGTCAATCCCGACTGCGAGCCCGCCAATGCTATCGCTGCATTCCCCTCTGAGGATATTGGCTTCGCTGGTGTTGCGCCTGGACTGTTCGCTATTAAGGATGACGCTGTCATTCGTCTTTTGGGAGAGGCTGTTGACGGCGAAGATGTTGAGAAGATCAGGGCTTCTATTCCTACGGATATGGGTATCAAGGTTGATGAGTGTCTCGCCAAGTGCGGTAAGCAGAAGCGTCAGGCTTGAGGATTGGCCTTGACTTCAATCAAGCTTTGAGCTTCTGACGAGTATTCATTTCTTTTCCTATGTTTCAATTGTGAGATATAGAGCTTTCAGTTGGTTAGATTAGTAGGTATAGATCTGTTGGAGCTACTGGTACTGCATTCTGCAATCATGATTTGAGTCCTTGATTGGCCCGGGATCTGACAATTCCAGATGAACACCGATCTTGTCAGATCTGACAACGTCATGATAATGCAATCTGAACTGGCAATTCCTCGCTTTGAGGGATTGGCTGCGCCCAGTCATACCGCCAATGGTAAACCTGGTGTGAGCACCAACTCAGCCACATTCCTTGGCTTGAGAAAACAGTTAAATCCGCCAGGAATCTTGCTTTGACAGAATTCTATCCCCTAATGATTCCCGTGGACCAAGACCCCGATATTTGTACGAATACCCACTCCATTTTCGTGGCTGTAACTATTTAAAGAGCCGTATGTATCCGGAGAAAACAATGTTTTATTGGAACGGCCTGACATAAAATGGCCTTTAGGATCCGCAATGGCAAAGAAAGACAAGAAAGACCTGCCAAAGACGGCTCAGCAGGACAAAAAGGCAAGACAAGAGTTAAATACCGCTTCATACAATGTCTGGACATTGGTTCTGCAAGTGCTTTGCTGTGGCTTGATAACGGGCGGAGCAAGCTAGAACAGGGGAATAATTTTGTAACCCTGAGAACATTTTATTACGCAAAAACAGCCTTGCAAAGGATTCGGAGGTCAATTCGAGCAAAGGCCAACACCATTCAAGGCCTGGGAAAGCCTTTCGACATGTCATTCTAAACGATACGCTCTTCTAATAATATTTTATATCCGTTCAATGAAATTTATACAGATCTCTATTGGCCAGCAAACTCTAAATCAACCCTGTTGAACTTTCTTGCACGATGTAACCCCAATAACATCTGTTCTCAATTGAAGCCAAGAAGCATGCCTCTTCGCGACAAAACGATAAGCGGAACAATGAACTTCCCGTCATATCATACCATGCACTTGTGTCGCGCCGCTTCTTCAAAGTCGGCTCAACTCTGCCCCGATTCTACAGAGGCGAACCCGAAATTATCCCCAAAGCTGACGCTGAGCTTTAACAAAACGGGTAGAACCGGACTCAGGTCAGCTTAAGGACATGCCACGCTAGGTCAGCTGGCCCATGCATCAATCATGAGTTTTCGCATTTCATACGATGAGTCAATTCATTACAAGTGTTAAATAGAGAGAAATGTCTCGATCATGCGATTAAGTCATTGCTGATCATCATTACCTCTTTACTAAGATGGCACTACAAGGCCTAACTCGGAAAATACTGGCAACGTCACTCGTTGCTGTAGTCACTGCTGGCGGTGTCTATGGCTACTCGATTCAGAAACGCGTGTCCAAAGTTGATCGGAACTTGATAACGCGGTTCAAGACCGTGCCGGAGAAATTCCAAAAGTCGAGATCTGTCAGCGAGGTTGTCAACGCGAGACAGCATATATACGACTCTGACTCTCGATACATCACGCTCGACATGCCGCCTCAACATCGCGATGTATCTGATGAAGTTCTATTGGCAAAGTTCGTCAAAGGATATTTTGGAGGCGCTGTGATTAGACCGGAACGAGTTGCACTCTCAACTCTTGGTATGACACTTGTCAACTTTTCAAGTGAGTCTGTCCTTTGCCTTGGGGTGATTTCGTAGTTAACAGAATGAACCGAATCAGGACCAGCTCCAAGAAAGTTGTGGTCTTGCACAGAACTTCCTGAAGTTTCATTACCTCCAGTCAACACCATTCTATATGGAGTCTTTCAAGTTCTGGAGACTCAAATCGGCGCCAAGGTTGCGCCAAATCGCACTGAAAGCCACATCGACTTTGGATTCGGAAGTGACAGTGATGTGTTTGCTGGAGTCCACAGATTCGTGGTTGTGAGAACAAAGGAAGAGAAGAATGAAGAAGTAGTGCAGGTTCATTATGAGTCCATGACTTGTAACCCTACTCAAAACAAGCCTCTGAGGCCACGGATCTTGTTCAAGTTTCATGAATTCTACGCAGACTTGTTGTTTAGGGATGCAATATCGGAGATCAAACAATGGATGGGCCAATCTTGATATGTTGAGCGGCGGAAAGGATTATCTCTTCTCTGTAACCATGTTTTTACTAGTGTAAAATAATAGACTCTTCCCCAAGTATCCCTGACCGCCGAGTGAGGTCGTGTTTGGCTCAGAGAGCCCTTGGCTTATCTGGTAGCGTTGTGAGAAAAGTAAATTGTGTGACGGACCACACAAGTAACATAGCGATTCCTACAACCAAGACCTGGTGTCTTAAAGTCTCAGGGGTACTCTCAAGGGTCCCCCAAATGACGAGAATTGCTCCATTCAAGAAGGAGAGAAATGACAGAAGCGCTAAGTTATCCTTCATTGAAGCGATCTTCTGAATCGACTCCGAACCGTCGTATCTGGGAAAGAAATCGTCACTTATGTGTGGAAGAGTCACAAGAAGACTCAGATCCATCAAGGAGGCATAGAAGATGACTTTCATGAGGTTAGAGACGTGGAAGGCTTCAGTTATCACTATTGCTCACCTGTGGTAAAATCTGGACTGGGTATACACAACATGTTGCCCTTGGAAAATTTCGATAAGATTTGGGGTTACTTAGTATGACTGATGGTTGATATAATTAATTGAGGCAAGGAATTTGAGTTGAAGAATAAGGCTAGAACGAACGAGAGGATGTACTCTAGAGGCAAGGCCCATCGCGTGTGCCTATTGGGCATTTTATACCCATGATCTGTACTTTTACTTTCGGATAGTTACTTCTGTAGTAACCATTGGAGTTATCCTGCTGAAAGACTTAAATTATGTGCTGATATGTTATTCGCAGTTGAGATATATATGATATGGCTGAGAGTTTACTATCACCGCACAGAACTTGGAACTTAGAACCTAGAACTTATGTAAACTTACTAATATCAGCAAGGCATATCAAGATGAATGATCAAACACAGAACCATATATTGAGCAAACTTTCAGGCAGTGCGAACACTCGCTTCTATGGTTGTATCCAAACAAACTAGCTTCAGAAAATGTTTATAGCCAAGCAAACTTATCATTAAAATCACTAAGTGTATCTATTAAGCCTTTCTTCTTGTCTTTTCAAGCCACCATGCATCATCTAAGCACCAACTGCAACAGCCACTGGCCCCTCAGGCAGCTTGCTACCAGCAATGTTACATTGTCGGAACAATCTAACCTCGTCTTCCGCAAAAGCACCAACCACTGAGTGGATCACTCCCCGATTGTGAAAGAGAACAAGGTCTCCCTGCTCCCAGTCATGAGGGTAAACCTTTTCAGGAGCAATACCAGGGCGCTGAAGCTCGTGGACCCGCTCCCGAACTGCCGCAAGATCATCAATCACAGTACCGTCGGCGAGGTGCAGCTTTCGAACAGCAGATGGATGAACCTGGAGTGCTAGGCGGCCCGTGACAGGGTTACGCCAGCACATAGGAAGGATCTGGATCTTATCCTCCTCAACAGGCGGAAGATTCTCGATAGGAATCTCTTTGTCTTCGGAGACCAAGCCCAGACCATCGGATCGGGACTTTGCACCGCTCATCCAAACATATGGATGCGGAGCGTATTCAACCTTTGTGGTACGTGCAAACTTCTTATCCTCAGGCGAAAGTCGGTCGTACATGGCATAACCCGACACAAAAGCCGTAGTACCAAGCGGGACGGTCAACTCCTCATTGGATCCGTCGTCATAGACGAGGGTCTGTTTGCGACCTCCGGGAACACGGACGGCGAGGAGTGATGTCACCACTGGAGGAGCGAGGCCGTACAGAGCGGCGTCGATGTGCCATCTGTAGAACCTGGTGAAGTCCAGATCCTTCTCATCAGGGATAGTGGTGGCGTGGAATGTGCGATGGTGAGGATGTCGGAGCTGAATGTTCTTCAGTCCTTCATACTCCTCCACGAAACCATTGCCAATGACCTGGACTTGGGGTTGATGAGGGATGGTCTTGAGGTCAGGATGGAGGATTGAGCGTTTTGCGTCAATAGTCTTTCCATGGCCGTACGAGCCAGCGGCTTCAGGATCGAAGCGCTGGGTGATCTCATACTGGGCCTTGGGGGAAAGATGGTTCTGGTTCTTGAAGACGAGAACTTGATGAGTGAAGAGTGCTTCACGGATTACGTCAAAGTCGGCATCTGGAAACAGTCAGCCTGGGCTCATTGTTGACGAGAGACTTGTATTACCAGAGGAGGTTACCGATTTTACGGGTATTCTCCCACTATGAGATGTTTCAATCATTCACGAATATGCTTTTAATATCTTACCACTGATGTTTTCAACGTCAACGTTTGAGACGATGGCACCAAAGTCAATGCCTGACTCGGTGGGTGTAGAGATGGGAGTGACTGTGATTTGAGAGGCCATTGCGGTAATTTTGTTTGAATAGTACTTGTAGCAGGCTTTTGACAAATCTTGGTAATAAATCTGTTGTTCAAGTGAAGACGAGGGGATTTGTCTGTCTTTTATATCGCTATCTGAAGTCGATGGTTAGAGCGGGTCGCGGCGGTCGCCTATCTTTGTTATCTGCTCCGAGGATAAATCCGCTCTCGTTATCTCTCCGTACTCCGAAGCAAGTTACACTGTCGAGTAATCTTGTCACCGAGCATTCTTATCAAAAGAACTTGTCTTGTGCTTCTCCGATTATCGATTGGCGTGGCAAACAATGCAAACAATTAAAGTTTGGCAAATTTTGTTGATATCTCATCGAGATAGACCAAGATGGACCGTCAAAAAAAAGCCCTTTGGTACAGGTATACAAGTACAATAAACGTATCTCATTTAGCCGGGCATCTGATGATTTGATCAAGCTCGTGAATTTGAGTCACTCAGATAGTATTCGCTATGATTATATATACTATGAGTGTGTTCTTTGTTTCTGTACCAACTGCTTTAAAATTACGAACAATAAAGAAGTAATCATAAGTATACGTCTTCCTTCAATGAACATCTTGCATGAGAACTCTGGGACGTGAAAGAAGGACGTACCTGTTAAGCAACTGAACATGCTTTCCGGCTCTTATTTCTTCTTGGTACTGGATTCGAGTTCAATCGCTAATCCTTTGTACAGAGGTAAATTGATTAGGTTAGGTATATGTTGAAGGCTTTGATCTCAATAACTGGCTGCAAGTGGCATATGTGTGTAAGTAATTCAATAGCCCAGGGATTAGATAGCTATATAACTATATAAAAATCGTGATCTTGTTAGAATCTTGAAGGGCCACCATCAACGAGATATAACTCTAAAGTCCCAAACCATGTCTTCTCCAGTAACACAACATAAGCAGCTTGACACCTTTACCAGCTTTCCTAAGCTACCTGCAGAACCAAGACTAATGATATGGGAACTAGCTCTTGACCGGCCTTGTCATACAGTCCATGTATACCCTTTGGAAGACGGCCCTGACCCTGAACCGACCAGTAGGCCAGCACTTAATTTCATCCTCGAGAGAGAGTATGATTTGTGCATGAGGCATAAAGGTGAGACAGTAAGCGAGTACGAGAAAGGAGAAAAATACAGGGGCATGTGGAGGGCATGCAGAGAGTCCAGGGAGGTTGTGAAGAAGAATATTAAAAGACCATTCGAATCATATTTCGATAATCTTTTCACAGTGAGACTTACAAGTGTCTTGAATGCAGACATCATACATCTCGTACGTATACCATATCTCCTCAACGAAATCGCCAGCATGGGAATCAAACCCGGAACAACCCTTACGAGACAAGTTGATAGGGCTATTAAATCACAAAATGTTTTCCTGATTGATATTAAACGCCCTTTACATCGCGTGAGCGCCCGTCTAGCTGTGTGGAAGTTTGCCGACTGGTTTGCGCCACTTGGCCGAGTCTTTCTTGTCGACTACAGCTTGAAGCGAAGTAGGCCTATAGAAACTGGGGCCAGTGTACCGGATGCCATATTTGAGGGAAATGGGAGGCGGTTCGTTAAGGTTCGCATGGATGGTGCCGGGTGGGTGAAGGACGTTCCGGGACAGGAAAACCAGCGTGTGCGCTATCTCATTCCGGACAGATATCGTATAAGATTCCACATTGCTGCTTGCGAGTATATATAGAAGTTTGAGGGATGGTATGAGGTTAGAGAGCTGTGAGGGAGTTGGGTGCGTTGGAGGCCATATTTTGAGTCAGGAGTAGTAAATATAAAACAAGTACACGAACCCAAAATATTATATCACGTAGCAAAATAAATGGACCATGATGTACACTGTACAGCTTGAAATCCAATGTATAAAGGGTTCCGAAGCTCTCTCCCGCTATGTAAGGTAGCTATCGCTCCTGTCCTAGAGATGCGGCCTATCCCAAGATGGGAGCAGAAGCATATAGTGACCACGTTCGAACGCTCGTTTCAATCACCACAGAAACACCGAAACTCACTAAACAGATAATATAGCGAATCCAATCAGATAAGAAACTCGAGTTGTCAGAAGATAATTCCGATCTGATCGTGACTAACAATCCCGAAGCCGCCTCAACGGCAATTGTCCGTTGAAGCAATGGCGCAATCGCAACCTCTATCCCCATTAGGAAATTGAAGGGCTAATCAACACCGCGATTATCTCCCTCGAACCTAGAAACCGTGCAAGACTCAACTGGCACCACCTCAAGTAACAAAATCCCCAGAATCGTAGCACTCGCTAATAACGCCATCCTCAATTCGCGGTTCTGATTGGCCAGTTTCGCCGCTGTCATGCTTAGCCTGTTTCGCTGATGGTGGGAGTACGACTCCGTGATATTGTAGCTCAAGCACGCAATACACCAACAAAGGCGTCATTACACTGCGGGGGCCGGTAACGGGTGGTACCTGGGGGAAAGGGTATATATAAGATGATTGCCGAGGATACCAATTGATGTCAATTGACTCACCACCCAAATTAGAATTCCTGTCTTGTCCTTAGAGCGTCTTCTCACATCAATTGACTACATACAATGGCTCCAGGTGCTCTCATCGACGAGTCTTCTCAGACTCCTCTCCCCCAAGTCAAGAACGCAGATGCCCCTCGTTCAATCTTCCCCGATGGCATCCGTACCTCGGGTCAACATCCTCCTCTTTATGACGCTCTGAAGCCTTACTCTGAATTCCCCAAGGAGATCACTGGTCCTACGCTTTGGAAGAAGGAGGACTACGTAAACTCGCCTGAGCGATGGACTCACCCTTTCACCGATGAGGAGATTCAAGAACTGAGCGATACCGCTGATGCGTTCATTGCCAGTGGCACTCCCCTCACCGGTATCTCCAAGGTATGATGACAGTACCATAACATAATTTCAAACTAACATACTCAGTCAAACTTCCCTCTCCCTAAGTTGGGTAAAGTCCTCGAGACCCTGCGAGAAGACCTTCTCAACGGCAAGGGCTTCATTCTTTTCAAACGCTTCCCAGCTGGAGAATGGGGTCCTCTCAAGAACGCAGTAGCCTACATGGGTCTTGGTACATACATCGGATACTTTGTCTCCCAAAATGGTCTGGGCCATGTCCTCGGCCACGTCAAGGATGTCGGTGATGACGCTACACAAATCGACCGTGTTCGTATCTATCGCACAACAGCTCGTCAGTACTTCCATGCCGATGACTCCGACATCGTCGGTCTTCTCTGCGTCCACCGTGCCAAGGAGGGTGGCGAGAGTGATATTGTCAGCATTCACAATGTCTGGAACGATCTTCAGAAGAACAACCCCGACGTTGCTGAGCTTCTGACACAACCAATCTGGTACTTTGACCGCAAGGGTGAGACATCAGTTGGCGAGGAGGAATGGATCCGAAACCCCATCTTCTACATCGAGAACGGTGGCCAGGGTCGAGTTTACTGCAAGTGGGATCCTTACTTTGTGAGATCCCTCACAAGGTTCTCCGACAAGGGTCTTATACCTACTTTGAGTGAGGAGCAGAAGCATGCTATGACTGTGCTGGAGGAGACGTGCCAGAAGTTGGCTTTGCATATGATTCTTGAGGTCGGAGATATCCAGTTTGTTAGCAACACACATCTTCTCCATGCACGAACAGCATACACAGGTAAGATACGCCCTTCGACAACAATATTAAGTATGAGAGTACTAACATGTTACAGACCACCTCCCTCCCGTCCCTCGAAGACATCTTCTTCGACTATGGCTCTCTACTCCCGAGACTGAAGGCGGATGGGCCCTTCCTTTCCATGATAGCAAGGACAAGAAGAGAGGAGGCATTCAGGTTAATAACACTGCACCAAGATGCCCTCTAGATGCAGAGTAAGAGTACTTTTTGATATATTAGCGGTCATCATTTCACATGAATTAGCATAGAAGAATAATAAAGTTAAAGACAAAGAATTTCTTGAAGATGTGACTACTCTCTATGCCTTTCCTTTCAGCGTTTAATTATTGGTTTGTTTGCTTGATATCCATTGGGATATAGGGCTCAACCACCTAAGAACAAAACATATTATTCTTGTTAATAGGTCTTTGTTTGTTTGTGTGTCAAGACGTCCCGTCTGACCCATTATCAACTCTATTCCCATGAAAATCATTGAGAACACAAGAAGATCTATGCTCTACTCTCTAAAGCCCCCACGATATCAAAGGCCTCATGAAAAAAGCGATCAAAAGAACAATAACAACTGGCAAGTACGCAAACATCTTGGACCAGTCGACATCCTCTATCAAATCCTCCACACCTGGGGAAACCAAGTTGAATGGGAATTGGGGAGTATACAACTCCCGTCGTCGTCGTCCCCTTTCAAGAAGGTGCTCTGCCTCATTCTCGATAGCTACGATAATGCTGTGGTACCCAGCCAGACTGCTGCGCACGTATAGCGTCTGATGGAGCTTGTCATACGTCCATTCCACGTTCGTTCCGTGGACACGTAGCTTGTGTGCGTCGTAGTGATACCCCGGGATGAAAATCTCAGTGAGGTTTGTCTTCTCATTTACAGGTTCTTTGGTCGCTGTGCTGGTCCACTCATATTCGAAGCGAAGTGATTTATGGTTCCAGTTGGACTTTTTAGGAATACCGGCTGTTTTCACAGCATATGGTCTGATGATCACGTCGAGGATGCGACCTCCTCTGTAGAGGGCGTCATGCTCGTGAAGATAATTCCGGTAGTCAGGTCGTACGGGACCATTCTCACTGACCTCGTCGCCATTGATGACTGAGAAATCCTCATTGTTCCACCCGTCGCCGTACTCAACTCTGTTGTTTGGGTTGTAGTTCCACAGTGTGTAGTTGAGCTTGTTGTCCTCCATTGCGGAGATCAAGCCGTTCATCAAATGGCGTTGCGTGTCGTAGCACCCAGTGCGGAAAGCTTCTGCCTTGTTGATATCGTACGAGAGGCCAATCTCACCAATAACCATGGGAACCTTACCCAGGGATTGCTTTCCGTACTTGACGATGTTACCAAGTTGCCTTCTGTAGTTGTGTCGAAGTCCTGCGACGCCAAAGTACAGCGCGTTGAGGATAAACATGCCTCGTGTGAGACCTTGAACATTGACGCTCATCCAAGAATGAGTCTTGTTAAAGAGGACGTTAAGATCGTAGAAATGAGGCGCATACACAAGGTTGTTTGGGCGTGGAACCTTGATCACTTCCCTCTCGGCGTACTTCTGCTTCAACCATTTCTTGTTATCAGGATCCTGCGTCGGCCAAGGCGGGATGAACTCATTGGGGATCGGTTCAATGAAGCTAAACTGGCTTGTCTTCTTGCGCGACACACGCTCCGTAAACTTCTGTAGAAAAGGCGCATAGCAGTCGTTGTACCACTCGATAGGCTTTCCCTCACGACCCGGTCGATGATCAACTTCAAAGTAATCATCGTCGAGAATGCGTGCTGTCTTCTTGTTTTCGTCCCACTCCCAGACGCCATGGGCGCGCCACAAGCATTCGCCCATTCCCCGACCGTGGCCGATAGATTGGTCTTTGAGGGACAGCCATGCAGAGCGACCTTTGGGGTCAATACGAGACTTGTGGGATACACGAGTTGGCCATGGCCATGATTTGACGTAGTAATCGACATCTTGAGCATAGCCACTTCCAAGAGCGAGGGATTGTGCGAGGGATGGGCAGTGGCCAATGTGTAAGTCGGTGTCGTAGTTCCAGAAGTGGAAATGATGAAGGTTGACCAGGCCGCGATGGGGTTCGTTCATAGGTTCAAAGCCAATGCAGGCTTCGAGATGACATACTTCGTCTGCGAGACGACCGAAGGCTTCAACACAGGCGTCTTGAAGGAATTGTTGTGCTGATACTTCATCGCCAGCGTCCTTTTTGCGACGGCATTTGAGGTTAGGAGCTAAAGCATCACCAGCCCAAAATAGAGTAGCCATTGTCGACGCAGCGAGCTTCTGGTAACCTGAAGGCCACAAGAATGGACCGCCTGGCTCTTTTGGATTCGGTGGTTCACTCGCGCGTTTCTTCTCGTCTTGACTGTGGACATACGCAGCGCCTGTGTCGGTGAAGGCCTCAATATCGAGACCTACAACCTCAAACGTCCAGCCAGGTGCACCGCTCCCACCACTGTAGCGACTCCAAACGTCTTGGTGCGCACAAACAAAGCACTTGATACCATACTCGGGCATGAGTTTAATCAATTGGCGCAGGTAGTCGATGTACTCTGTATCCAAGTCCTCAGGGTCTGGACCAGCATGACCAATTGACTCCCAGGTAACCAGCAATCTCACAAAGGGCACACCCCAGACCTGCAGACGCCGAAAGTGCAGCGGCGCATCTTCTAATGGAAATGGTCTCCCCACAAAAGTGACGATGCGATGGTTCTCATAGAAGCCATGATCCAGGTGAGACAGGCCGTTTGGCTCAGTGGGTAGTTTAGAAGCACCCGAGATGTTGAGACCACGGAGGGAGAGGACGCGGTCGTAGTTGTCGATGAAGTACTCGTCTTTGATGCGAATTGGACCGCCCAATGCAGCGTCCGAGAGGTCAGCTGCTGCGTAGATGGACATATTGGGAGCGAGCGTGTGTAGCGGAGGACTTGGTTGGGGACACGCAAGCTGGAGGAGGTACAGACAGCACAGGCAGCACAGCTGAGCTGAGCTCTAAAGTACTCCACTGAGATTGCTTGGCTTCTCTATTCTTAGCGGTGTGGCACCAGTATCACCGTAATCGACATGGATCATTTGACAGGAGCGCCAGAACAATGATGAATGAAAACCATAAAATGAAGAAAGCAAGGTGGGTTTGTGCGCTGTGTGATCTCTTTACACTTTGGCATCAGAACACTATAGACTTCCATGTTTGGGGTGGTGGGACACCTTGATTGAAAACACTATTGTGAATCGTAACCACTACTTCACTAAATGTGCTGTTAGACGGGCAGGCATCATACAAGAATCCAGGGGGATTATGACAACTTCTTCGAGGGCCTCGGCCGGAGATCATACAAGCTTTACACAAACTGAAACTCAATGGATAATGTAAAACTGAAGCTCATGTCTTCGTGAATTAAAAAGCTGTTTCGCAACACTAAATGTCCAACGCTATGCGCTCATATCCAAATGTGCTTTGCTTCAATGCCATACGCTAACAATGCACCAGCCTGTATCAGAACCCATTCATCCAGAACTAGAGAAAAGGCATCTAATTTTCCTGTCTGTCCCTCCTGTTCACCATCGCATAACTCATTCTGCGCGCCGCCCTGTCTCCCCAATTCATCACTGAAAGACCTGGTGACCGTCCTGTGGCCATAGCCTTTTCCTGGCTCACATCACCCTCGACGCCGAAAGAGTAAGTCCTCTCGCCAGTTCGGTCAGACACAATTCCGAACCCAATCTTGCTACTCTTGACGTCAGCTTCCCTCTCCCACCGAAGTTTGTCAAGACTGGAAGCTCTTGTGGCTGCAAGAATGGCAGAGAAGCTTAGACTTCGCATCATGGCATCCTCTTCCATCGCGTTCACGCCAGACGCCACTGCAAGAATGGTGATTCCCATGGATAACGCGTACACTGCCCATAATTGCGCATAATTATAGAAGAAGCAGTTTCTGTTCTGCCATCTGACGCAAGGGTAATCCAAGTCTGGGCCACTATTGACTCGTCCTGAGTATTTCGAGGGGTCAGCTGCCCAAGAGACCGCAGACATTTGCGGATCAGACAGGAATGACACCAGAATTTCTTCATAGAATTTTTGTACCTCGAGGGGGAAGTTCGCGATAGGCAGGTAATTGAGACGATCAAGCAATCTCGTCTGGAGAATCTCGCTATTAACATTGAAGTTGGGCATTGTGGTAGTACCATTCAAAATGGCCCGCAATTGACTTCCCACGGCGTGGTAAGCGGCTGTCAAACGATAATTCTTGGTGTCATTGGGGAACACGTAGTTATCCTCCGGCGTCGCCAAGGTCCGGTCCTTGAGCCTCTTATCAGGATCCTTCTTATCGGGGATGAAGGTTGTATCTATGACCTTTTTGAGGAACTTGCGCTCCTTGACATCGTGATACTGAACCCCGCCACTGTGGTTGAACTGAACCTTGTACTTGGTCTGATAGTGCTCACAGCCAAAAATGGTGGGGGTATAGGCTTTGAACCAGTCACCTTGTTGAGGTTTATCGGGCTGTGGCTTGGTTCTGTCCTCAACATCAGCGTAACCGAACCAGAGAATGGGCTCTGTCCGGAAGGCAGCAAAGTTCCTCGGGTAAGGCGGTTTCGCCTTTGGTCTTCCACCAGCTTCTGCGACCATCTGGGGGTTCTCATAGTCTCCTCGGTCCAGCATTGCATAGTATGTAAGATTTCCCATGGGAGCGAGGACTGATGTGTCAAAAGGACACTCTGCGTCACCTAGCTTCTCAACTTTGGCATTCACTCCCGACGCCAAACCCGTACATTTATATCCTGGACCAACGAACTCAATGGTATAAGAACAATTCCAACCTTTGCCGCAAATCTCCGCGGGCGCTTTCGGGCGCATAATGGCCTGCTGCGTGTATGCTGTTTTTAAAGCGATGGTATTGAATTGACGGCTCGATGCCGTGAAATAGTCAAATTCCTCAGGCTTGTTCTTATCGGGTGTTTCTCCTGCCGGAGCGGTGGAATTCCACAAGGAGACGGATGACTCAAAATAGCCATCGACTCTGACCGGGTCTCTCCAGTACACAGTCTCTTCATGCGTGAAATTGAGAGTGCGAACGTTTTGACAGCGCGTTATTTCTTCCTTCCGTTGGGGGACGACAGTAAGGGTATAAGATGTAAAAATAACAATCAGAGGCGACGTCCAGATGAATATTGTCAGCGCCATTGCGAACTTGGCGTTTACCCAAGCTTCCCAATTGAGAAGGGCTGTCAGATCCTCCGAGGCCGCGAAAAGCGAGTCAAGAGTGGAGAGCGTAAGCATCTTGCGACGGATCATCATCAAGACACGCTGTCGAAAAGCGAGGACCACGGCGTTGAGAAAGCATGCCTTGGAAAGGAATGCTAACAGGGCGCCGTATCGAAACTTGCCCTGCTGGTCGGTGGCAAGTTGTCCATGAAGTCCCCGATAGTAGAAATGGTGGCCCACGGCGAATGCGATCCCCGAGAAGAGGAGGACGTACATACTCCATGATGGCTTCCACTCATGTATCCACCAGTTTATTAATCTATTTCGAGGAGGGCCATTTGGGGGAACGCCAGGAGGACCAGGCATACCAGGAGGACCTTGAGGCATATCGGGAGGACTGTTCTTCGGCAGCTCACTAGCCATCAAGAGCGAAGCGTTGCTGTCCTCCCTGTAATTCTGAGGTCGACCGGTACCCGGCGTGTGAGGATACGCCGGCTCCCATATTCCCAGCGGTGTCGAGGCGCCATAATAGGCCGTATCGGTCGTGGTCTGCCGTTGTAGATATGGTTGGTGATTTGCGCGCTGGGCAAAGGACGAGGTGGAGTAGTCAGGAGAGGTATACGGCGAGGTTTGCTTCACAGAACCGAGAGGCTTCCTAGCGATAGAAGGGCTCGTGGGCTCCCAATTCGATTGCGCGTGTTGTGAAGAAGGATCGTAGTCAGGGTAATCCCTCAGCTCCATGGTGACGGGAGGAGCTGGAACTCAACTACATACAGCTGGAGCTGTAGGTAAATTGAGTTATGGTTTGGAGAGGCCCTAGCGGCCCGGTCAGTTCCCCGCAGTGCCCTGAGCTTAAAAGCGGGAGGAGGTCGGCCTTTGCTTGGCAACGAGTTGAGTCTTTGTTCGCAGGTGATTGATTACTTAGTATCTGAGGGGAGGATGAGAAGAAGAAAAAAAGACCCTGAAGGGTTAAAAGAAGAGACCACGGCATTTCCCACCCATTCCCAGCCTTGTTGGATTCAGCACTAAACCCATCTCTGCAATGTCACCGTTCAGGGCTGAGCTTTTTCTCTGGCGGGGGGTGACATGGCTGGGTTCCTGGTAGGGCTGGTATTTCGTTGATTGGCTTCCTGGGAGAGCAGCTGAGGGAGAGTAAAAAGCCACAGAGTCCAATGGTCTCACGCCAACGTGGTCTGGACTTTGAAAGGAGCTTGCGCTTGCTGACTGCTACTAAGCCCCCCTGCCTCCGCCACTGCCACTGTGATGATAGTGAGAGCCCAGGCTAAGTTTGTAGTTAGATTACATTAGGGAGCCGAACCCGCTGGTGGGGTCTTGGCGAAGGCCGATGCCGATGCGATCCAACGCTGACCTGTTGTACATTGGCTGGTGCGGATGCTGGTTGTTTCTGCATGTGAGACGGGATAAAGGAATCGTGCTGTACGTTATGTATCCGTATGTGCTCTGCTTACCGTTACTGTTACCGTTACTGTTGCTTCTTGACGTAGAGCATACGAAGACATGATTCACAATCGTAAGAGGAATAAGCATACCTGACTTAAGCTGCTAGCCCCCAAATTGTTACCCGAAGCTCTTCCTCCGCGGTCCGACGAACCGTCTTGGGTCCAGTGAATCCATTCCTGATCCGGTTATACTGTCAACTCATCGTCAAAATGCTGAACAATTATCCTCGTATAAGATCCACATCATGTCGTCAACAACCAAGTTTAAAACGAAATAAATAGATCTCATCATGTCGCTGAGGATCCTCCTCTTGTTTTTCACTTCCTTTATACTCGGCGTTTAAATTTAACCTAAACCTCCGTTCCTGTCAGCACATCTCCACTATGGCTGCCTCTTCTACAGCCACAATTGGCTCCTATGAGCTGACATCTCGCGCAATATACGAGCCCCCTGCCGCTGCGGTCCGCGAGGGATCCCGTATTTTGGACGAAACTCGGAGGCTTGGCTCTCGCTACGGTGAAGATTACTCAGACGGCGGTGTTGAGAGCGTCGCGGCACAGAATGCTTCCGCAGAGCTTGCTGAGAGCTGGAAATATCCCCGCCAGAATGTTTTCAGGACCGGAGCGGCGTTTTGGAGTCTCTTGACCTCCGGGGCTAATGATGCTGCATACGGCGTATGATTCCTGTGATATCCCTGTTTGATACCATTTCTGACATTAAACGACAGGCCTTAATCCCATACGTACGTAAAACCGGCTCCTCCGAGAACTGAGTTACTAATAGCTCGCAGCTTGAAGAATATTACAACTTGAGCTACATCATAGTATCTCTTGTTTTTCTCTCACCATTTGTTGGCTATATCCTAGCAGCAGTCTTGAATAATACGCTGCATCGAAGGATTGGACAGCGAGGAATCGGCATCACTTGCGGAATTTGCCATATTCTCGCCTACATCATCATCGCTGTTCACCCTCCGTACCCCGTCTTGGTTCTCGCGTACTGCCTTGCTGGTTTCGGAAACGGAATCAGTGATGCTGCTTGGAATGCCTGGATTGGCAATCTCGATAGAGCCAATGAGACTCTTGGCTTCCTTCATGCCTTTTACGGCGTTGGAGGAGTCATCAGTCCTCTTATCGCAACTAACATGATCGCGAAGGCTGACTTGCCCTGGTATACATTCTACTATGTGATGGTGAGTCGCACTGTTGACATGCTTTTGAAAGGCCCAATAGTAACCGCTGTACTCAGATTGGTTTGGCCACTATCGAACTTGTTTCATGCACCTGGGCATTCTGGCCCAATGGCCCAGAAGTCTACCGTCAGACCATGGATGCCAGCAACGAGGACAACCAGGGGATGAAGGAAGCCTTGTTCAAGCTTCCTTTTGCTCGTGTCACTTGGCTTTGTGCTGCATTCCTCCTCTGCTACGTTGGCGTTGAGGTTTCTGTCTGTGGCTGGATCGTCCAGTTCATGATTCGCGTGCGAAAGGCTGAGAACTACCCAGCTGGTATGACCTCCATGGGCTTCTGGTTGGGTCTCGCCGTTGGCCGTGCTGTTCTGGGGTTCGTGACTCCACTACTTGGTGTCAAAGTTGCAGTATCTGTTAAGATGTAAGAAGCAACTTAATTCATCTATCTAGATCAGAAGAAGCTGGGGCTTATATAGCCTAGCTAGACTTCTAGAAGGTTCCTTAGGTTTGCTCTATAGGTAAACTATATCTAAGGAAACATACAAACATAACTAACAAACATAGCAAATAGCAAATAGCAAATAGAGGAGGCAACAGGTCTATCCAACAGTATCTCTATATCTGCCTGCCGCTATGGCACTGCAGTTAATATTCTGGCTGGTTCCGAGCTTCTATGTCTCGGCCGTAACAGTCGCACTCCAGGGGTTCTTTCTTGGTCCTTTATTCCCGGCAGTTGTCGTTGCTACTACCAAGATGTTGCCCAAGCACTTGCATGTTAGTACTATTGGTTTCGCAGCTGCTTTTGGTGGTAGTGGTGCCGCGATTCTACCCTTTGCCGTAGGTGCTATTGCCCAGGCCAAGGGCGTCAAGACTCTCCAGCCCATTATCCTGGCTTTCTTGACTGCACTGTTGGGTCTCTGGCTATGTCTCCCAAGGATTGGCAGGAAACAGGATTAGGGGTCAGAAACAGCCAGTCTTTGCATCAATTTCTTCTCAGAGTCAGGCCAAGCACAGTAAAGGTCCCCAGCAAACTAGACTTAGCTCAACGATCGAGCCGAGTCTTGTATAGAGTAGATTGTTTCTCCAAAGTAGAGCCAAATGGATATGAACTCTTGAAGAACTATGATCCTCAGTCAGCCTCTACATCTTTCGATACCCGAGTCAATCAACCTTTCAAAGTCATACCCTAAGTGTTACCATTAAATCCGAAGTATTTCAGCATAAGGTAGTGTTATAATGACTACAGACGAATCCCGAAACGTAACTCAATGCTCTCATAAATTCTTATCCGTCTGTGGCTAGTGCTGTAGATCCTGCGAGCCGTGCCGTCTGCTAGCCGCTCATGGTCGAATCGCCGGTGGCCCGATAGTCACCACTTTCTACGGAAAATAAGTTGCAGGTGTACGAGCGTGCGACTTGTAACCTGATACTAAAGAACAACTTGGCTCAAGTCGTTTGATATAGGAGATAAATATCTGGCTATTCCTTCGATCTGCAGCTAGATCTGCCCTGGAGCTAGCATGTCTATAGGCACCTGGTTCTGGCCGCTCTCATACCTCCAGGATCTAGTATCTGGCCTGATGGTCTAGCGGTATGATTCTTGCTTCGGGAGTGACATCTCAGTTCTGTTTATAAAGAACTATAGTTTGCGAGAGGTCCCGGGTTCAATCCCTGGTCAGGCCCTGTTTTTGCGAGAGGCTGTCTGGTCTTCTTTTTGATGACTGACATAACATTCAGGAAACGGTACAAGATAGTTTCGTCACGCCCTGATGGTATATGTAACGAGTTTCATGTTAAGCAACTAGGCACAATGGATCTTGCCCCTGGGAATGTAAGCTTTCTTCCTATGTCAGTATTTGGTGAAAATGGAGCTTTTCTGATCATGGAAACTCATTAAGGAAGTGTACGAGAATTACAAGTTTGGGAGCAATAGTTGTTCAGAGAACAAACTAGCTTTTATCTATTGTCAATGGATGTTGCAGCGTATAACCTGGAGGATTTCCGTATACTATTACTATTTGTATATACCCTATGATCCGTCTTTGAATTCTCAGGAGTTTTACAGAGTATAAAACACCGCTCAATTAGAGCACAAAATCAGAAGTGTCGATGTCCACAGTCTTGTTCTCCTTTAATGCCTCTTTCACAGCCTGACATACAACAAGTGCAGCTAGGCCATCTCTCGGTGTGCAACTCGGACTCGCCTCACCACGAATAACCTTGATGAAGTGATCCAACTGTAGTTCGAAAGGCACGCCGTCTGAAACAGGGACGTTCTTTTGAACAAGCTCCTGGTGCCATGACTTTTGACCTTCAGCATAGGAAGATAGAGTCATATCTGGCACACTTAGGGATGCATCGGTGCCAAAGATACGGTAAAAGTCTTTGCCAGTTTTGGGGATCAACGGGTTCTCTCCAGTACCGGACTCAAAGTTATGCGGCGACGGAACGTTATCTGAGAACAGGAAGCTTCCGACAGCACCAGACTTGAATCGAAGTGTCAGAACTGCACCCTCTTCTGCCTCAAACCCACGCTGGGATATCGTCTTTTCTGCATGAACCCGTGTGATAGGCCCAAAGAGATAGTGCAAGAGATCGATCTCATGGACAAGATTGATGAGAACAACACCGCCTGTACTTTCTCTTCGCCATTCTCCTGGAGGGTCAAAGTATTCCATCGGTTTATAGGTCGTCCAAATTCCATTCACTGCGATGATCTTTCCAAGAGAACCAGAACCAACAGTTTCTTTTGTAGTCATCATATAGGGGTTGAATCGTCGATGATGTGCGACCAAAGCCTTGACGCCTAGTTTATCAAGATGATCAACCAAATCCTTTCCACTTTGAATATCTGTACAGAAAGGCTTTTCAATAAGGATATGAATACCCGCTGAGGATAGCTCGCGAGCCAGAGGGACATGCGTGTGATTGGGGGTGCAGATAATAGCTGCTTGAGGCTTATTATTCGACGATTGCAACATATCGGCCACAGACTTGAAGTAGGCAGCTCCGAGCTCTTGAGCTAGTTGTTCGCCATTTGGCATGAGATCGACAACCGCTACCAGCTTTGCTTGGTCGTTCTTGATCACAGTCTGAGCATGACGAGGCCCAATTAGGCCGACGCCAATGATGGCAAATGTGATGGGCTCGGAAGACATATTGAATTGAAGTGAACCGTACTCTCTGATCATCACAAGTGCTTTGGTCGTCTAATCAATTTATACCTAGATATCGGCTCTTTGTGACTCATGATTATCGCCAAAATGTTTACCCCAGACCCTTTAATGTAACAAAGGCGGGGTATGGGGAAGATTAATTGAGGCCATTGGAGCGTTGGATTTAATTAGTATCGCGTTAAACATTTTACCGTCCCAAAATGATCTGACAAACTATACCAAGCGTATACGGCAAGGCTAATAAGCCACTGCGGGGGGGGGGGACAAAGCTTTCATACGCTCAAGACGGTTTCAAACAAAACGGTAGACTCAAGTGAGCGTGCAACTCAACAGCTTCGAATTGGATGTGTACTATGAGTAAGCTTGCAGCAGCTAGAAGAAGCAAAAAACCTAAAATCATTGGACGGAATATTGTTCGACCGTTGCCTCCTAACTGTGATTGTGCGACTCGTGATTGAAGGGAGGGCCTGTTTCAAAACAACAACATCACATTGACCAATCGAAAATACAACCAAATTGAAGAGTCTGATATAAGGGTCACACTTCAAAAGAGAATGTCTCGTGATGGTGTCTCCCCCCCGGTGTCACCGGATGTGATAGTGGACAAGAGGAGAGAGATTCTTACCCCTTCCCATTGAAGAACACACCAGCAGACGAAGTTGAGATCGAGTCAAAGAGAAGAGGGAAAAGCGTTTTCCAGAACTATGAGATCCTCGGAAGAATTCTGGAGCGGCATGAAGAGACCATACAGAAACGATGACTCAAGAAAAACAGAAAGCAACGACACGAGGCCCTTCTCACTGCATGGCCAGACATGCCGCCGACTCGTCGGCCTTTTTATGACCTTTGGCGACAAGTAGACACGGACCCCGAGATGAAGGCCAAGCAACACAGCTCCATTTTGTGGCCTTATATCACCAAGGAGTCTCTTGGGAAGCCCACGCCGTTCCTCTTACTTCTCAATTCTAGAGGCCGTCACCCGCCTCCCTTGTTCCTCGATACTGATGCACAGTACTTCCACAAAGCAGTATTGACCGACATGGTAGTTGAAAAGCCCTAGCCTACAGAAGACATGGGTTTGATCCTTCGAGGCGTTTCCGATGATGATTATGGGACCCTGAAGAAAATGCCAGAAGCTGACCCAGGAGTGTGGCTTCATTCGTCAAACAAGGACTATGACTGGCCTACATCTACCCTCTATGGCAAGGAGTGGCCCGTGTGGCAGTACCCCGCTGCTGAGGGCATGGTGATTCTAGAGATACAAGAGCGCTTGATGGACTTCCTCGTCCAGTGTTGCTATCGAATTCTGCACGAAATTGAGCCGAACAACTTGTTCAGCGCCACTTGCCCTGTCCGGCCTGAGCCTGCACTTCCTTCGAATACTCAGGCTGGCGGATTAGAGACCTTCCTTCTCGAGATCACATTTGAAGCACCTTGCCGTGTGCCAACTCGTCTCGATTTTGCCAACCTTGAAAAGCTATTTGCGCAAGAGCCGCCTCTGCAGAGGATCACATATGGGCAATACGCGAGGATCCCAATTACTTTGCCGAACAAGTCACTGACATGTACGATCATGTGCAACTCATTGGCGACACGAGAGAACACAAAAACAAATGGGGAGCAGCTATTGGTGAGGTTCTGGCCAATGCATACACAATGGTTGAGGTGTTCACTGAGGCTTATCGGATCACCAAACGCCTGTGTCAACTGCAAGAGAAGTATGCGAGCGTCATAACCCCTACTGAGAAACTGCCGGATGAATACAATGACCAGATTCGCAATTTCCTTTCTTTCGTCCTTACCATGAGAGAGGCTGTGTTTCTGGACAAGCTTGAGCTCTTAATCAAGCGTTCTCTCCCGCTACGAGCCGCTATTGACCTTTCGCGCTTTAATCCCGAGGACAGGGACAGGTCTCTGACATACAACGAGCACTTTTTGCTCGAGTGGGTGGTCTGGCAACTATATGATGTGAGGGGCATGCTTGATAACCGTAGCGTGGTTCCTGATATCTTTGCAATGAACATGGTCATGAATGATCTAGAACTATAGACGGAAAGGGATAAGACAATTCGCGACTTGCTGTCACCAACTGCCCATGCCATGATGGACGACTTCACTATAATAATCCAGACTTTGCATGCGCTGGAGCGTTTCGAGCCGTGGAATCGAGGTTTCGGTCATGAGGAAAAGGACGATTCTATTATGGCTTGGTCGACAGACTTAATCAGAACCAGGCTTAACATTTTGGGACAGATTCACGAAGCCTTTGAAAGCACTCCCGCGCCCGGTCTTCTCCCGTTTTTCGAAAATGAGCTGGGGAAGTTTAAATATCCGGAGCACCGACGCAGGAATAAGGAGAATGATGAGATGATGCGGCGAGCAGAGTCGAATCTAGATGCTTTCTGGGCCAGAGCAGACCGATATCTCTACGATCGGACAAAGATTATGAACAAGAGTATCCTAACGGAACTCTTCAAAAGCCCCCGTGTTTTGCAGCGGACACCTGAATGGGCTGAACCTACGATAGAGAAGAGGAAAGTCCTCGACATTGAACAACCTCTGTCGACCTTTTTCCTTGGTTTGTCCAGTGACGATCGAGACACGAAGGCGTCAGGTCGTCTCTCAGTGAGGCCAGCCAAGACGAAACTCAAGACAAAAGGAACCATGGCCAAATCAACGGAAGCTGATGAAGCTCCAACTGAAGCGATAGCCGAGGTCGCACTTGAGGATCCAGAGCCGGTATTCAAGGTGGACCGACGAGCACTCAAGACATTCCGCATCCTGTTTTACGACCCAGATGTCACTTCTACCCCAGGTGAAGTTCCATGGAACGACTTTTTGCACGCGTTGACTTCAGTTAGATTTGCTGCCGAGAAGCTATACGGGTCTGTTTGGCGATTCTCGCCATATACTCTCGAAGCTAACGGAAGTATTCATTTTCATGAGCCTCACCCACATAATAAAGTCCCATGTATCATTGCTAGACGCCATGGACGGAGACTTTACCGAACTTATGGGTGGACCGGGGAGCAGTTTGTACTCGACAAATGATACCATGGGGGCTCAATTACTACAGTAGATAGGACATGACGCAAACCACGTGTTGAGATTGAACATGGATGAGATGCGATGAGTGTCTACTGAAGGGATACAATGACATAACGAACTTCCCAGATATTTTCTTCACAAGTGAAAGAGCCACGGAATTATTTATGAGTGACCCAAGAGCAAGGCTTGGGGGAATAAGAGTGAAGAGCCAGAGTCTTGTAGTTTTCGCCTTGAAACCTGCGATAGCGAAGCTGGGCGACGGCCTACTGGAGCAAACCTTCCAACCTCGGGTAATACTCCAAATTCACTCCGCATATCGGAAGATACGGTAATTGTTTGCTTTGGAGTTAATTGGATAGAGATTCCAGGGTCTCATGCCGGAGTGGCAGGGCCGCGATGGTGTAAGAGCGTGGGGCACAAGCGTGATTGAGACTAACAAAGACGCAATATGGTGAATGAGGGACGGGAGTTGCGACAGCGAATGGCCATGCAGAATGATTAGATTACGACATGATGTAACAGAAGAGCTAGCTAACGTGCTCAAGGGGAAGATGCGATCAGGATAGAAGAATAGCTAAAGGCATTATTGAGTATCCCAGTCCTGTCGCCTGTAGAGCTTCATCGGCAATTGAACCATCACAATCATTCCCGAGCACTATATTCCCGTCCATTAACGATGGCTAACGCAGCAGTAATTAACGGCGCAATCAATGGCTTTAATAACAGAGAGTCAGAATTATCGCACGTTGCTGTAGAGAGTGCGCCGGCTGAGAAGTCAACCCCAATTACCCAGACCAAGGACGGCGCATCAACAACCGTTCGAGATGAGCCAGACGTAGACGAGACATCGCCTTATTACAGCCCTCACCTGAAATTGATCGACAGATTTGTTGATGAACCACGTCCGCTAAGAGTTGGTGTTATCGGCGCTGGCCTGGCCGGTATCACAGCAGGCATTCTACTACCAGCCAAAGTCCCTTGGATCAAGCTTACCATTTACGAGAAGAACGCCGATGTGGTACGTCAAATCATCAAATTGTCTGAAGATTGGTATAACTGACAACTGTGTAGGCAGGGACATGGTTTGAGAACGTTTACCCCGGCGTGAGATGCGATATTGCATCGCACGTCTACCAAAGCACATTCGCGCCCAAGACAGACTGGTCAGACAAGTACGCACCAGGCCACGAGATCCGAGAATATTGGCAATCGGTCGCACGAAAGTTTGACGTCTACAAATATGTCAAGCTCAATACCAGAGTCGAGGGAACAACCTGGGACGATGAAGAGGGAGTGTGGATCACGAAGCTGCGGAACGTCAAGACAGGTGAAGAGACGGTCGAGAAGAACGAGTTCATCTTGACCAGTATCGGTCGATTCAATGATTGGAAACTACCCGATTATCCCGGAATATCGGATTACAAGGGACATCTTCACCATGCCTCCAACTGGAGCACGGATTTTGACCCCAAGGACAAAACGGTCGCCGTCATTGGCAATGGAGCGAGCGGTATCCAAGTCACAGCAAACCTCCAGCCCATTGTCAAGCGGCTCGATCACTATGCTAGAAACAAAACATGGATTGCGGCATCTTGGGCTGGTGAAGAGCGAAAGATTGAAGCCCAACCATATACCGAAGAGGAGAAGAAGAAATGGGCTGAGGACCCAGACGCATACTTGGCCTTCCGAAAGGACCTCGAGAGCTTATACTGGACCCGATTTGACTCGTTCTTCCGAAACAGCGAGTCTAACCAGAAGCTCCGTGAAGCATTCATCGACATCATGAAGAAGCGCCTCGTGAAGAAGCCGGAACTTCTCGAGCACATCGTACCAGATTTCTCGCCGAATTGCCGACGTCTTACGCCTGGGCCGGGCTATCTCGAGGCTATTACTGAAGACAACGTAGAGTATATCCGTACACGAATCAAGCGCTTCACAGAGACGGGTATCGAGACTGAAGATGGCAAGCAGAGAGACGTTGATGCTGTAATTTGCGCAACCGGCGCAAACGTTGACATGGTCCCAGCATTCCCCATTCGCGCTCATGGACAGGAGCTCAGTAACCTGTGGAAAGCCGATGGAACATATGGATATCCTTACACATACTTTGGACTTGGAACACCTGGGTTTCCCAACCTGCTCTTTGTCCATGGACCACAAGCAACGGGGCCATCGGGAACTGTCCCCCACAGCGTCGAGACGCAATTGACTTACTTTGCCAAGGTCCTTCGCAAGGTTTCGCGACAGGGCATAAAGTCTCTGAGCCCATCTAAGCAAGCAGCGGACGACTTTGTGGAGTACTCGGATGCCTTTTTCGCAAAGACAGTTCTTACAGATAAATGCAGCTCATGGTACAATGGCGGCAGACCCGGTGCTAGAATTCACGGGCTCTGGCCAGGAAGCGCAGGACATATCACATTTGTGCGACAGGAACCTAGATGGGAAGATTGGGAGTACAATTATATCGGCGATTCTAAGAACCGCTTTGCGCACTACTTGGGCAATGGATGGACCAAGAGAGAGACGGACATAGAGGCTGACCAAACGCCGTATCTTCAGAGGCCAGATAAGATCGATCTGCGGGATATTCACGAGAAGTGGTGGAGTATTCCATAAACAGTTAGTCTAGTCAATTGACAATAAAGTGAAGATGAGCTTTCGGGCCAGATCTCGTCATGACATGGTCCCACGCACGTAATCACACGACTCGCCCGCACCTCCACGTGGAGAGCCCCGTCTAATCTATCACGACTACACTAAAGCATCGGAGCCGCTAGACACCCTTGCATTAGCTTTGTTAATGGGGTCATGTTTCTCGGGGAGTTGATCTCAGATCCTGCCTCCACGTACGCAGACTGACACCTGGAGCGTTAGCGAGCAACAAGTCAAACGACGAGACTATGCTAGCGAGGAAAAGATATCGAGTCTCGAACCGGATACATACCGAGATTCTGGTAAACGTAATACCGCCACAGATATACGTTTGCGCTAAAAGATTCGATGTCCAAAGGGCTGGGACTTCGGCAGTTGAGCTGTAGGTGCGGTCAAGGGTCGGATTGCGTGCTGGTGCTATCGTGTTGGGCGGTGGTTTCATGATGGGGAGGGCAATATAAATGTCGATCTTGTACCTACTTCTGCAGAACATTTTTACAGCCGTGTCTCGCCCAAGATTCTGACAATTATCGAGCTTTCTCTTCTGTCTCAACTTTCTCCAGTTTAGTTCAGTTCAGTTCATACACGATCATTCAGTCAAGATGACGGTGGTGGAAAATCGACATGCGGACAGTGAGGTTGCTCCTCCTCCCAAGGATAAGCTTCTTCCTGGTAAGATTAACCCCCAATATGCACGTCTTCTGCTAACACTGTTCAGTCAAGTGGTACCGCTCCACATTTTTCAACATCACGGTTCTTGGCTTGTGTAACTTGTCTGCCCCGGGTATCTGGGTAGCCATGAACTCGCTTGGTGCCGGTGGTGCAGCCTCGCCTAAGCTCATCAACGCTGCCAATGCCTTGACGTTCTGTCTCATGGTGGTGTCTTGCTACTTCTCGAGTACTCTGGTTCGATATATCGGCATCAAGGGTGCTCTGATCTTTGGAACGTAAGTCTACTCACACCAACATACTCGTGAACACTGCTGATGGGACTTAGTCTTGGATATGCACCTTATGCAGCAGGCCTGTACACCAACAACCGCTTCGGAACAGAATGGCTCGTCCTCGTCGGCGCTGCTCTCTGTGGTATCTCAGCTGGTGTCTTCTGGATGGCTGAGGCTGCTATCGCCATCGCATATCCTGAGCCTTGGAACCGTGGTAAAGCTCTAGGTTATTGGCTCACCTACCGTTTATCAGGTCAGATCCTCGGTGGTGCTATCAATCTTGGCCTCAATGCCGACCGCAACGAGGCTGGAAAGGTCTCTTACACTGTTTACCTCATCTTCATTGCTCTCCAAGCTGTTGGTCCTTTTGTTGCTCTGTTGCTCAGCAAGCCGCATCAGGTTCAGAGAAAGGATGGTGTCACTGTCAAGTTGGAGATTGATAAACTTCCTAGCTTCGAGCTGAAGGAAACAGCCAGACTATTCTTTACGAAGAAATTCCTTCTCGTCGTTCTATTCATTGGACAGGCTGTCTTTGCGGAGTCCGTATTCTTTACTTATCTTGCCTGTAAGACTCCCCGATCTAGCTTTACGTATGATACTAACTGATGCAGTGTGGTTTTCTGTTCGATCCCGTGCTCTTGGATCTTTCTTGGGCGGTATCGTTGCCGTCACCGCTGGTAATGTCCTGGGTGTAAGTCCTTCAACTGCCTATCATGCCTCTGTTGCTGACGATTCAATGATAGGCTTGGCTCGACCGTACCAAGGTTTCTCTCCGATTCCGCACCCGATCTTCTTTCGCCTTCCTTGCTACTCTTCAAGGTGCTTGCTGGATCTGGGCCACAGTCCTGGTTACTAGATTCCGTGAGACAAGGCCAACCTACGATTGGGTCGATTCCGGATTCGGGCATTCATTCGCCATCTTCTTGTTCCTTACATTGTCATTTCAGCTTAACTACCTCTTCCTGTAAGTATCCGAAAACGCACGTTGCATGACCATGGTCTAATAGCTCTCTAGCTATTTCGTTATCCATCATCTCGCCAACACTCAAGACGAAATCATTCGTTTCTCTGCCCTTCTCCGAGGTACTGAGTCCGCGTGGCAAGCTCTCAGCTACGGCATTACTTCCTTGCCTCTGTTCGCCGAGGTTGGGGGAGTTTACTTCAACTTCGCACTTTGGGGTCTTTCTATCTTCCCTGCCTGGTTGGTTCTCAAGGATTTCGGTTCTCATGCCGCTCCTTCTCTTGAGACCCCCATCCAGGAGGTTGATAGTCAGGACTATGGGTCTAACTCCGGCGAGGACAGTTATGTCAAGAAGCACTGATGAGCTTATTTATGGACTCTAAGGAGGTATCAAAATGGTGTGAGAGGTATTGCTCTAGAAGGTTGTAGATTTAGAGATTTTATAGATATTAAGTCTAGAATATTTATATGAGAATTGTTGAAGCTATGGAGTGCACCTTTGTTATGCCTGGTGATAGAAGATGAGAAAGCAGACGATATCAAGCCTTGTGCCACCCTTCCAAATTCCCAGTGCATCAAACGAAATTTCGATAACAGAAGTCTTCTAGAATTCCTGTTGTCTCAGAAGATTACAGATTCTGCGCCTCTGCAAGCTTCAACGTGCGTAACCCACGTGGGCGTGATATGCCACTCCCGACAAGTCGGCACTCTGACATGAAACTTCCGAGCTAGAATCACCCGAGGAAACAACCCTGACAGTAATTCCTAATCTTTTGCCCATTTTTGGAGGTTCTCCGAGTTGTCGTAAAGAGATTGAGGGGTTGATCGGCATTTCCCTTGAGCAAGACTCAGTGATGATTGCGCCATCGGCTAGTCCACCAAAACGCTCTAACACGCCAAGGTGTCGTATCTATGGCCTAAGAATACCCTGTCTAGAGCTATCGCTTGCATATTCAGTCATGGGCTTAAGAATCACGCAATAGTCGTCTAGAAGTCCTGTATCGGCACCGATATCCGGAGCGTCTTAAAAGAAGAATAAGCTGGGAATCAGTACATCACCACCTAAACAACGAAGTCGGGCATAATCCAATCAGATCAGTTCCATTTTTGACATCCAAGGTCATGGCTTCCCAAGATCAAACGGCCCAGCAGGGCAAGAAAAAGAGTCTTATTGTCAATGCCTTTGTCATGATGTGTTGGTACCCCTTCATCCCACCTAAACAAGTTACTGATAAGACTTTAGGCAGTGGTCATCAATCTCCAGGGTTATGGAGGCACCCTGAAGATGAGTCTTGGAGGTTCAAGGACACTGAGCACTGGGTCGAACTGGCCAAGTTGCTAGAAGACGCCAAGTTTCATGGCATCTTTATCGCCGATGTACTGGGTAAGATACTTGGGTCATAAGGGGTAGCTTTCAGAGTTCTGACAACCGAAACAGGAGGCTACGATGTTTACAAGAAGTCTTTGGAGCCTGCTATCATCTCCGGAGCTCAATGGCCTCTTACAGAGCCATTGGCCGTCATTCCTGCCATGGCCGCTGCGACTAAGAATATTGGATTTGGTGCCACTGTTTCTGTTACTTATGAGCAACCATATCATCTGGCTCGGCGTTTATCCACAGTTGATCATCTCACAAAGGGCCGGTAAGTTTTCTGAAATTCGTTGTGAAAGTTAGCTAACGCTCTCAACAGTTTGGGCTGGAACGTAAGAATGTCGAGCCTCACTCTGATATCACTACTAATGAGATTTACAGATTGTCACTGGTTACCTAGACTCGGCCGCTCGCAACCTTGGTCATCCGGTCCAACTCGCCGTAAGTGATCTCCTCGAAGTAATAATCTAGCCTCTGATGGTAGTCAGCACGATGAACGCTATGCCCAGGCTGAAGAATACATGGAAGTCATGTACAAGCTCTTCAACTCATCCTGGCGTGACGATGCCGTCAAGCTAGATCGTGAGCGAGGTATCTACACGGATCCCGCTCTTGTTCGTCAAATCGACCATAACGGTAAATACTTCAACGTTCCCGGTCCTCACGTCGTAGACCCCAGCCCTCAGCGAACACCACTTCTTCTTCAAGCAGGGGCCAGCAAGCCAGGTAAAGCATTTGCAGCACAGCATGCTGAGGCTATCTTTACTTCTGCACATGCACCTGCAGTATGTAAGAAGAACATTGCAGAGATCCGACAAGTTGCGAAGGAACAGTTTGGCCGAGACCCGAATAACATCAAGGTCCTCGCTCTTGTCACGCCTATTCTTGGTAGGACTGAGGAGGAAGCTCAGGCTAAGTACGATGAAGCGAAGAAATATGCTTCCACTGAAGGTGCTTTGTCACTGTTCGGTGGATGGACTGGTATGGACCTGAATCAGTACGGCGACGATGAGGAACTTCGACAGGTCGAAAGCAACGCTGTTCGGTAAGTTTCGTCCAACCATAACACCAAAGTGCTTCACTCATGCGGCTCTTCAGATCAACCGTAGAGGGCTATGCCAAGTTCTCGCCAGCAAACTCAAAGTGGACGAAGCACACTGTCGCTGAGCACGTCAGCCTTGGAGGCAACGGACCTCTATTCGTTGGTACACCCTCTCAGGTAGCTGATAGCCTGCAAGTCTGGATCGATGAGGCAGACGTCGATGGTTTCAACTTTGTAAGTTCCTTATGGCCAATCAGGAGATATTACTAACTCTGAAAAGGGATATGTTCTGTTCCCGGGTACCTTCAAAGATATTATTGAATTACTACTCCCTGAACTTCGATCAAGGGGTCTTTTCTGGGATGACTACGCGGTGCCTGGTGGTAGCTACCGAGAGAACTTCTATGGTCTTCCTGGACAGAAGTATCCTCTTCATGAGCATGCTGCTTCCAAGTATAGGTGGGCTGCCGGGGTGCCTGCGAGTGAGCACAAGATTCCGCAATAGATATGCCTGAAATTAGCCTTCAAAAGATAGATAAAACCAAGAGTTATGTGAGTGGAAGATTCATGTGACGTACAGATCCAGTTGAAGAATCATATCTCGGACGATGAGGTTCTAAATCCATTCAATACAGCAATTGAGTTCATATGTTGCGTATAGCACGATATTACGATCGTTTCACTCTTATGATAAGCATTTCTAATGGATAGATTATATAATGCACTGTTAAATTTAAGATGATATAGGCATTGCACTGGGGGCAAACTCGTAAACTGCCCGGGAAGCTTATGACGTGGTCAGTTCTATCTACAGTTCATAACGAAACTCTTTGTTCTCCAGATCCGTCAAATCCAGAAACTCGTGGTTCTCTTCTACTTGGTACTGATCACCCAGTGCAGCCTTCTCGGCATCCCTCTTCTTATTCCTTCGATCGAAGACCCATCTCATGACTAGCAAGTCAATGGTGCACAGGAAGTAAATGATGCAGATGGAGATCTTGGCGGGGAGATATCGTGGTCCATCACGAGCTTGAAAGGTGTGAGGTGAGATGATGTTGCCAACAGTGTATGCGATAGTTCCGATGCATGAGACGGTGATCTTCTTGGTAGAGCCAGCGACGTTGGAACTTTGTAGTCCGAGAATAGTAGTCCAGCCAATGGGGATACCTCCAGTTGTGTAATATCCAATGAGTGCAGGGACTTTTTCTGTAGTTGCCATCAAGATGGCTCCGATTATGGCTGGGATATGGCCAGCAACGCAAAAGAACAACCGTTGCCTTGTCTTCATCGCTCCGTACGTCAAGCCAATCAGGAAGACGATCTCCCACGCTCCGAGGGGAGTGACCAGCAGCAATGACTCCTCATTGGTATATCCCATACCTTTGACAAGAATGTTTCCGAAACTGGTGGCAATAGAGTTGGGAATGTTGGCGGCAAAGACCCAGAAGGCATATAACCAAGTCATGCTGTCAGTCAAAGCCTCCTTGACATGAGCCCACTTGAACTTCTGAGTACCAATTCCCTGCACATTCCCACGAATCCGTTCAAGATGCATAGCTTTCTTCTCTTTATCCAGGAAACCAGCAACAGCAGGTGAGTCTGGCATGATGAACCAGAAGCTAATGCCAACCACGACAGTGAGTAGGCCAAGAACGAGGAAGATAACTTGCCATCCTCGTAGAGCAGCGTTGGGGTCTTTTCCGACGTGAGTTGCAACACCGTAAGCAAAGTATCCACCAAACATCTGAGCGGCACCACAGACGGAAAACCAGATTCCAACTCGAAAAGCTTGCTCTTCTTTCGTGTACCATTGAGATGTGAAAAGGACCCAAGCTGGGACAATGGCGGCTTCGAGGGCACCAAGAAAGAATCGACAAGCGAGAAGGCCACTGAAGTTGCGACATGCAGCCATGCATGCGAGAGTCACGCCCCAAAGTGTAACGTTGACTGACACGTACTTGGCGAGAGGGAATACTTGAAGAAGACGAACAGTAGGGAACTGAAAACCGAGTTGGCCGAAGAAGAAAATCGAAGCGACCCAGTTGAACTCATTCCCTTTGAGGCCAGTTGATTGTTGGATGCCAGTAACGCTCGCGCAAGAAACTGCAGTCTTGTCGATGTACTGCAAGAAGTAGACGGTACAGATAAGAGGCATGATATGAGTATCGATGCGGCGGATGAGTCGTTTGTTGGCTTTGGCATCGAAAGGTTGACTGATTCCGCCCGTTTCGCTCAACAAGTCGAGCGCAGCATCTGCTCCGTCTTTGTGAGCATGATGATCATGCTTTGGAACGTCATTTACATCAGCATGAGCATTTTTTACCGAGTTATCTGAAGAATCTGGTTCGTCAGCCCTGATGGGAGCTGGCTCGATGGCCTTGTCATCTGCCATAGTTCAACAAGAGAGCAGGCGAGTGTGCATGAAAGTATTCGCCATGGTAACCTGTTGGTGGAGTGTCATACTTATATCTTCAATATGATGAAAGAAAATGTCGACATTGCATCCTATTCATTTAAAGTCCCACATTGTGTGGAGTGATTTATCAAGGATAATCGCTCCAGCTTCCTATCTTGGTTCATCATGCCCACTCAAATCGACATGTCGGCCCATGATCTGAACTTGAGCCAAGCACGTCATTAGGAGCTGAATTGTGCGAGGAAAGATTACACGACTTATTCAAAACCTTCACACAGCAGTCATGAGTTTCCCGATGCAGATTAATTCATGGTGTTGGTGCCATTATCAGAATCATGATTTATGAGATACAAAAGACAGTGTATACAGGAGAAGTCTATCATCAAAGTGTACGAGGACATTACTTTACGAGTGCTATAAAGACTCATCGTTGATCAGTCTTACGAAATAGTACATTGGTCAACTGTATGATTATATCATACATACTGTTTCAGCTAGTGAGCGTTCTACCAACGTCCAACGACATGCCTGCATGGCTGCACAGGGAAGCGGTATCAAATACACAAGATCCAATGAAAGTGAATGGTAAAATTGACGATAACCCAAGAACTACCACAAATGAGATTTTGTTGATTCCAAGCATCATATACGAAGTACGAAGCCTAATACGTCTGTGGCATTTGAGTATCATTTCCCAAACTTCACGATGCCCGTGGAGAGTGTTTTCATGGCTCGTTGGACTTTTTCACGAGTGCCATGACGGATAAATCAACTCACCGAGCGCTCTTTCAGCAAGAGTATTGCTTATCGTGCAATAGCTATCATTCTTGATTTCGTCCTCGCAACAGGCAGCAACTGGCCATTGCTTTGTTATCATTGGATCATGAACGCCACTGACTTAGGTACAGTGCTGTTTTAGACTTCGAGTAACCATAATGGTGACAATCGACAAAGTCTCACCAATAGTCTTGACCCAACAGCGCCTCAGCTTACTAGGTCTGATGGAAAGGGCTGAAGCTCAACTTGTACAAACAAGGGCGTGCTGCCATTGAGTTGACAACTCAAAGAACTACCTTATATCTTACAGCTGTCATTCTAGCACGCACATATCATGCCTCGATATATGATCCTCATCAAAGCTTCTCCAGAAGCTGAAAACCCAGCCTCCACTGGACCCGAGATATTTGAAGAAATGACCGCCTTTAACGAAGAGCTTCTTGCGGCTGGCCTTCTTCTATCGGCTGATGGCCTAATTCCAACCAAAGATGGCTACCGTGTCACATACTCCATGGATGGTTCTACACAGGTTACCAAGGGGCCTTTTGATGTTGTGGCAGAAGGGCACGTTTGTGGCTGGTGGATTCTCAAGACTAAAGACGGCGAAGAAGCTGTTAGCTGGGCGAAGAAAATTCCTTTCAAGGAGGGTGAGGTTAAAGTCAGGAAGATTGCTGAGTTGGATGACTTTGGGGACAGCGTGACGGATGATGTGAGGGAGAGGGAGAAGAAAACCTCCAAGGATCTTGAGAAGAAAAATGATCGGAAATGATAATAAAATGCGAGCCCTTTTTGATGCTATTTGGGGACTTGACGTTGATACCTCACTTCCGAGTGAAGTACCATGTCTAATGCTACTTACATATCGCACTCGTTACTGACCGTCACTCACAGTTAGTTCAGTGAAATAAAGATATTGTAAGATAAATTCTTGGTATCGAAATAGGTAATTAAGAAACAAATAACCGGCTCGACCTAACAACTCCATGCTTTGCTATACAACATCTTGAAACATTTTTACAGCCAGGCTATTCACAGCCCCGTCTACGTCCATCTCATCCATGAACTAAGGCGCCTCATGAAGACCACCAGGTCCCTGATATCCGTTCTGTGATGGGTGAACCCATGGATGACCAGCCATCTCAGCCGGAGCTTGCTGCATGGGAGGTTTGTAGTACTCATGCACAGGTTGGTTATGCGCACCAACAGGCATCTCACTGGGCGGCGCATATCCGCCAGCTGTGGCGCCTTTGCCCTTTCTGAAATGTCGCCAGAGAAGAAAGCCAGCACCGGCGAGCAGGGCAATGCCTCCAATGGTCGCGGCGACCGCGACGCCGGCTACAGCACCAGTGGACAGGCCTCCATCATCTTTGTCAGAGGAAGTGTCTGTTGTTGTCTCGGTCGCAGCATCGGTCGTTGTCGTCTCAGAGAGGGCAGCGGTCGATGAAGGACTTGGGAGGGCGGTTGTTGAAGCAAGAGAGGCAGACGTCGTCTCGTCTTTGGGGACAGTAACGTTAAACGCAGCTGAGTTGGCGACGATGTCGTTTGTGCCGGACTTGAAGAGGGAGTAGTGGAAAACAGCGTCTCGGTTGTCACCAACTTCTGTAGAGAAACCGCCAAAGTTGACAGTCCAGATAAAGCTCGTCGATGTTGTGTTTTCTACACACCAGATGTTAGCTGCTAGGGACCTTGAGAGTTTAGGTGTGCGTGTGTACCTTTCAGCTGGACGAAGAACTGAGTACCGCCGCCGGCGGGAGGATAGTCCTGCCAGAGCAATAGGTTGGTCTCTTCAAGATCCGTATTCCATTCCACGTTCATGCTATCATCGACATCGTATGTTGGGTTATTCTTCCATCCCGATGAACCAGATCCTCCAGGGGTAATAAAACTGGTGTCAGCAGCAACTCTGGCGGCAAAGCTGCCCAGCAGTATGGTGAAAGGTAAGATGGCGATCATCATGTCGTTATAGAGCTTCTCTCAAAGAATATCGGAACTTTCAGCCTCGGGATCCTTAACAAGAGGCTATCACGAGTTTCTGTTGGTCACCCAGTCTCGGCAGACCAAGATGATAAAATCAGAAGAGAAAGAGGAGCAGAAGGGGAGACACCACGCTCAGTTGCTCAGTCCAGTCACTCTCTGTTTCATCACTCAGCGCCGATGGGCGAAGATCCCTGTCTTAGCGTTGAAGGGGAAATTTTGGAGGCCGGGGTGTTGTCCAGTGAGACGGTGAGATTATAGGTAGGAGTTCCGCTTTCTTACACTGGAGACCACTAGCTTGGATCCTTCTGATACCAAAATCAATTTAACGGCGTGGAGCAGGAGCGGATTTACAAGAGACTCTGACTGAGGCTGCACCGACAGGAAATTGAAGTTGAGTTAGTGGCTATAGCACGAATATGTTGAGACACCTGATGGAGGATAGTTGTTGATTCATATGACCAACCCTCCTTATATACATGGACCTTTGCTGTATTCAGAGTGTGTCTTTACCTTTAAAGCTTAAAATCAACCGTATTGTATAGAAATAAACAATCACCGCCGTTGAGAGATAATCTCACCAAGACACGCGATCCAAGCTAGCCAGGCCCAAGTTGTAGCTTAGACGCCCAAGGATCCCTGCAACCAGTCAGCCCTAGCCATGGATATCCATGGGTTCAAGCGCCACTCCGAGGCTTGGCTTCGGGTAGGGCCATGCCGGCCGATGTTGTTTCAGCCATGGACTCGGATGTTGACTACCCTGAAGTGCGCAAAGAAGAATTGTTCGGCAGTCGGGTTGAGTCTAATATCAGGTCCTAATCAATTTCTATGGTTACAATGACTCAAATATGTGTGCGTGGTCAGGTTACATCTGTAGATTAAATTCTCACAGCATTGTGGCTGCTGCGTCGTGCCTTGCAGATAAATGAAACGCTTATCTTACGGAGGTAGGTTTTAAAAGTCTTTGCTGGCCAAGAGGGATCAGTAACTACCCCTATAAAGTCAAATAAGGTATCCCTACTGATTTTATTAGCTATCTTCTATAAGTAATTTTTATACTATTCTTTCTCTTTTTAACTTATAAAGAAGATACTATATATATATATAGATATTATGATTTAGGCTTTAGTAGTAATATTAAAAGCACCTAGTAAAGGAGTAAAAACTACTAAGTAAATTAACTTTCTTACTAATATTCCTAAGTATATAATTAATAAAATATATTTTTAGGTAATTAAGGCAGGCTTTAAGCCTAATAAGAGTCCCCTTAGACTTATTAATACTTAGTTAGAAGATAAACCTTAATCTAGGTAGCCTTTAAAGTATACTGATAAAAATTATAGCCTAATTATTACTAAGATTAGCTATAATTAATTTAGCAGGGAAAAGTTACTTATTAATATTTCTAGTAAGCTTAGTAATTAGGGTATTAAGATCTTAGCTATAACTATCTTCAGAATCCTTAAATTAGCAGGATATAGGAAAATAAAGCTAATAAAGAAGCCTAGACTAACTATAGTAATAAAAAAAGAGTGCCTAGAATGGTATATTACTTATAAAGATTAGACCCTTAAAGATTAGAAAGCTATAATTTAGTTAGACAAAACTTCTATAATTCTTCTTTATTATTACAATAGTTATTACATTTAGAAGCTACTTAAGGAGTAATTTCTCCATAGCTATATTTATAAGTAATAAAAAGGCTCTAATGAATTTATATTTTAAGGCTACTTTTTATATAACGTGGTTAATAAGCATACGGGTTATCCAAGTATATAGGTTAAAAATCCCTTACCTTATAATATTTCTATTTAATTAGATAATTATTAATAACCTAATATATTATAACCTTTAAATAAGGCTAGAATCCTTCTTGCCCTTTAGGCTCTTTAAAATAACCTAAAACTAAGCCTATAATAGTCTATAACTAATTATAAGGTACCCTTTAAGACCTTATATTACTGCTACTATAGTATTTAATTACAAAGTAATTAGATCCTAAAGTTATAAAGACTAACTAATCTAAAGGAATAGATAATAGTTTAATTCCTTCTTAACCTAGATTTATAAGGATTTCCCT